>CABPRJ010000004.1:1918141-2417613 GCA_902439185.1 Cinara cedri
GCATTTACATCACACTTGTTAATTTTGTATTATTAATTCGTAAAAAAAAAAAAAAAAAACTGTTGAGTACCTACTACCGGTACACGTTAACCGTGTACCGTATAATATACCTAGTAGCTGAAACGGCCGGAGACGGGTAGGTATACGCAATCGTCTGGTAAAATCTTTTGACGTGTATTCCGTGTTTTTAATAAATTAACGTCAACGTTTAAATTATACAATATTATTAAGTTATCTCCCTTAATTGAAACGTATTATAAAAAAAAAAAAAAATGTTTTAAAACCCGAAAATAAAATTCAAATATGTATTCTCGTAGCGTCATTGCTGACCTGCAATACTAACAAACGCTAATATAATCATTAGGGAATTGATTTATATGCAATTAAAATTCACAAAAAGCGCTTAAAAAACCTTCGAAAAAAGCACTTTAGAATTATTTAAAAAAAATCATCAACGGTAGAGGGATAATTTTTAATCTCTTTGCCATTTATGTTTTTTATGTGTCTTATGACGTTTGTAAGCGCTTTTGTGTGGATTTGAAATGAATACAAATCCGTTCTCTGAATTAATAATCATCTTTGACGGACAAAATTTACGATAACACTAAAAGTGTTCATCGGAATACGATCAAAATCCACTCTGTACACTCAGAGGTGGATATAAGGAGAAAGCTATGAAGGCTAATCCCCATCACCTATTATCATGTAAATGCTAAATTGTATTATAAATTATGACCTCTCTTACAAATATAGTGGATTTTTTTGTAACGCCTCCACGGCTCCTTTATACTTCATTATACAGATTTTTTTATCATGAACCAGCAATTATCTCAGAAGATTTTAAGTAGAGAATCTGTGTTAAAAAAGTGGGGTTCCAATTTGAAAATCAAAAAAATCTACTTATTTATGGTTTATGAAGTAGAGGTAATGAATTAAAAATGGTTTAAAATAAAGCTTAAACGATTCCATAAAGATTAGAAAAAAACACAAATCAAATTCACTTAAAAGCTTCTGAGATAATCGCTGGTTCATGATAAAACAAATCACCCTGTATACACCTATTATAACATCGAGTACTTGATGTTTTGTCTAATTAAAATAAGGTTTCGGTTCATCGGGTTCTTTTTATTCTGTATGTGTATGTGTTTTAAATACAGACATTGTCGACAAGAACCGGATACAGGACGAATCGTCTGGTGACCCCAGACAGCACAGCGGTTTTGGATGGTTTAGCAATCGGATACGCGATCAAAAACGGTACGGCGTATAAACCGATTTCCGTACTATTATCAGCTATAAGGTGGTTATATTTACTGAACGAGATTAGTAAACAGTCACCAGACAAAATTTTCAAAGACAAAGTTTAAAAAACATTTAGTAGAAAAAAAAAATGAATAATGATGCAAAGATGGAATTAGTTCTTCTCTAGAACATCTGATGAAAAAACAAAATCCTAGGACATTACATGTCATGCCTAGAACGTCGTCAAAAATAACCGTTGATTTGTTTTTTATGCAAAATTACTTCGGATAGGTCAGAGGGCGTCGATTACTTTTCCCGGAGATAAGACGAAATTCGAATCAGTACACAAACTTAGAAATCTTAATTACTCGTGGTGGATTTTCTACGACTAGTGGCAAGCGTAGCGATGTTTGGATTCAAACTTAGATGCTAATTTCTTCAAACCATTATGACGATCCACAAGGTAGTAGGTCACTATATTTTTTTTTTATAGCTTCGGGAAAAGTACCCCTATAATCCTATCCCTAGATCAGAGGAGAAAAAAGTTTTTATTTCTTCCGCAGATTTTCGATTTACTGTTATCGCAGGGAAGCAATTGCCGAAAATCATCGAGTTTACAATTTATAAATGTAGGAGCTTGGTGAGTTATTATAAAATCTATTTTCATCGATTATCCACAATAATTATATACACTGCTAAGCAAGAGAAATAATATTATGAAAACTGCCAGTGGCATATTTAGGATTTTTATAAGGAAGAAAATATCGAATTTTGAACTCACGCTAAAACAAAAAAAAGATACAATTTTAAATTTATTTCCTTTTTGTTAGTATTTTATCATTTTTTCTGTCTCAAAATTAACATTGAAATGTTATGATAATGATTATCATTCAAACTCGTAAAAAAAAAAAGTCAAGAAGGGAGATATATCTCTCCGATCTCCCCACTTAAATACGACGCTGAAAACTGCAGGGACAAGATATGCCTGCCGGCAGTTAAAACCTAGGAAAAAATAAAACAACACACGAAGAGTCTTGACAAGTCAAATAACTTTACGGCAAAAATTCAATTGTTTTGAGTAAGTATCTACTAATATAATAATGACCTTTGAGATTTATTGAAATAGCGAAAACAATCGACACCCGGTATAATTGCATCGCGCGCGTTCCGCATAAACTACATATTGTATACCTGTATTACTATTATAATAATCGTTGTACTTTGCGTCGCTAGGACCGTCTAAAAAATATATAGTATTGTCCTATAGCAAAATTTTAATTAAAAAATTCCAAAGGCGGCGCTGCACCGACGGTAATATTAATAATACGTGCATAGAGAGGTATACCTACGCGAGCCGATAATATGGCCGATGGATAAACAATAACAATAAAGTGGATCGGGAATGCGTTGGCGAAAACATAATAATATACTCGGGGTTTGAATAGAAAACGGAGAAAAAACTATATGATAATAATAATAATTATTATAACGAGCGCTGTATGCATTGAAAAAATAAAGAAGCTAGAAAACGTACAGGTATTATTATTATTATAGTAGTGGGGTTTTTTTTTTTTTTTACGCATATATTTTTCTCGCGTTCTACAACCGCTTTTCTAACACCGCCCAACGATGGTGGTGTTTGATTAAAAAAAACCATCGCCGTTGTTGTTCCACTGTTGAATTGTGTACCTACACTTATTGGGCGAACGCATATCAGCGGGCAACGGATCGCGGTGAAATCGACCGGAAAAAAGGGGTGATGCCGACGAATCCAATTTTGTTGACTATATACGACAATACGTTCGCGATGTTTTCAATCGAGTGGGAGATTTTTTTTTTTTTTTTTAATATAATACAATGCCTAGTAATATACAGAGTGATCAACTGGGTGTGAACTGTGAAAATTGTTATTGAAAATAGAATAGATATGATATAATATATATACCTATATAATAATGTAGGGCCGAGTATTTTTGTCCGTAACGCTTCGACGCGAGCGAACGAGAGAGGTTTTTATAAAACGTTGGGAATAACTTTGGGATCAATACAATATACAGGGCGATCGACATAACCTGAGACACTCCACACGTTATTTCGGAAAGTATTTATTGTTTTGTTTTCCGTTTGAGGATGTGTTACACACTGCAGTTACTTAAACTGTATGGTCATCAACTTATACGCGTCCTTAATCTAATATCAATTAAATGAAGTCACTGAAAAAATATTTAAATCAATGCGCATAATATTAGGTTGAGCGACTTTTAGATTCCGAGTGGAGCGAAGAAGCTTATGGTTTTACAAAGATGTTTATTTTTCTTTTCTGTGGATAACTATTTTACCAGAGGATTTGCTCCGATTTTTACGTGTATCACCTTTTCTGAAATACTATAATATTATCGGTCTACTACCGAGCTCCGTTGAGAATCGTTTTTGATCTTAATGATTTATCGTTTATTTCAGTATAGTAAACTATATGACCATATTTACTATTATACTCCCAAAAAATTCCGATTCACGAAAACAGCCTGGCCACGGTGTGAAGTATATCACGTTTTTTTTTTTCTCTTCTACCAAGTATAAGTGCGGTTATAAAAGGCGAATTTTAGGAAGCGATATGTACCTACCTATAGTAATATTATTATGTTGAATTTCGCATCGGACAAATATAATATTATGTAACGCGAAAGAGCATGGCGCACGATTCAATATGGACATTGTTAGTAGGGGTGCTCGTTTTCACAGAGAATCAAAGGATTCGTCGAAAACATAGGGTATTTCAGTAGGCGATGGGGCCGGCGAAACTTAAAGGATTTAGGCGAAAAGGACGCTCGTCGGCACAACCGTATCACATCGCCGTCCGAAACAACACATGTAAGTAGATCACGTGTCATTAAAAACAAAATATAATGCGATTAAAATATATCAAGCAACGGATGAATGGACGCGGATGCAAAGGCCCCTCCGTTGAAGTTCACATAGGATATTTTTTCGTGTGCCGAGAACGTTCGTGTAATACGGTTTTTAGACGATATAATAATATAATCCGGTTTCAAGATATTAGGATATTCAGGCCGACAATATGAATAGGAACAACAATACAATGTGCGTGGATTTTTTTTCAAGGAGTAAATCGTCGGAAATATTCTTATAATCTTCGGTCCCGGAGAATAAGGGATTAAATTAACTTTACGGCACATACACTGATTCCGAAAATTCATACAGATAATATACCATTTAGACTAAAAATTAAAGCGCGGAAAGGGGAAATTTATAAAAAAAAAAAAATTCTAAAAATTGACTTCTCTAAGACTAAAATATACATTATAATATTATAGGTCACGTATTTACTTGATTGTATAATTTTACTCTCCACGCGTTCCGTGGGAATACGAGCTGTAGCTGAGATAGTAGGCTACGATTTGTAATTTTTTTTTTTTTTAAATCATTATTTTAAATTTGAATCGTATAAGTATGGGTTTTTTTAGGCATTATGAATCCATAATTTGTATTGATGATTCCGTATAGCTAAATGTATTTAAATTGATGATACGGTTTTTTTTTTTTTTTTTTTTATAGGAAAGAAGTACATTTTTGTTAGATCTTAAAATAAAACTGAGTTGATACTTCTTACAGATAGGCCACTATTGTAAGCGGGTAAATTAACATGTGGAGATACAGACTGGGTAAATAATAAATCATTGCAAATGAAAAAACGATTCAGTGCGGAAGTGTAAGCATTGCAGTCGTCGTTTTTCCTATGTTACTGAGGTCACCGGAAATCTTAAAAAATAATGACCTAAGAGTAAATTGCTAGAAACATTGATAAATATTTAAAATCGGGTACCACCAGAAAAGAATTCCGCATCATTTGAGGCACTGCGTGAAAAAGTCCAAACTTTTGCCTAATCGAAAATGTATTTTTAAAAAAAGTAAAACGAAAACAAATTATTTTGGAAAAAGTATTTGGAGTCCGAATATGTTTTATTAGACGAATCTGCATCTTTGAGCATATGCAAATCAGAGAAACTAATATTGATTTTTTATTATATTAAAAATTTTTCCAAATACACATATAATTATTTCCGAATTAGATACCGGATATCGAATCGTCAATTTTTCATTGCGTTATCCGGGCGACGCGCATTTCGCGTTCAATATCACGATTGTGTCGATCGCGAAAAAAATGTATAGAACAACGATATTGAACGATCGACTCGCGGACATTAAGTCGAACAACACAAAACTGTTTTAGAGATGTTAAGAATATTATTTTAACCCGCGAGCGATGCCCACGACTATGCCGTGTCACAGTGTAAATATATAGGCGGGATTATAAGTATCCGAATAAGGACTCGGCGACATTTCGACAAGTCTCGGTGCACACGTTCGGCTACTGTAAGAGAGAAATTTGTGTACAGAGAGAGAAAGAGAGAGATACGGACAGAGAATACTGCGACCTACTCGTTTGACATACCGCACTATAAGTTACTGTATGTATACAGGGTGAATCTTCTATCGTGGAACACTCATTATTGTCAACAATTGTTGACTATTTTCAAACATTTAATTTTCTACAATATCGTATAAAACTTTATATTTTTTTACCCTTATATTCGATAGTTGAAAAAAAAATCCACAATCAGACGAAGTAATAATTTCAAACGCATGTTGGAGTTACAATTTTCGATTCCCGTTGGTCCCGTTGAAGAAGTATCCCATTATCAAGTTTAATTATTCAAACGTAAGAGAAAAATATCTCGTCCACGGGAATCGAAAATTTCAACGCCAAAATATACTTAAATAAATACTCTATCTGGTTGTAGATTTTTTTTTTTTTAAAATAAGTGTTGTTATTTTAAAATCAATGGTCGATATCTAGTGGTTGAACTATTAAAATAATATTGGCATTCCCTCCTTGGCTGTTCAAAGGCGCCCTGCAGGTAGTATTCGTTTTATCGATCGACCGTTATCCGTCGAAATATAATCTACCCAACTCGTTTTGCACGTTTGTTTCAATATAAACAAGCGTTTAATATTAGATCCACTGTTCCTATTTGATCGTCCCTCTTACTTGATTTTCTTTCGCTCGATTTAATTTAATTATATTTTAAACGCTCATGCAGTTATGTACACAATCTTATTCATCGAACTCGTGTATACAATTTTACTGTAGTTTACTATACATATTGTATAAACCAGAATCTAGCCGGTTAAAAAATAAATAAACGGCGAACAAAATACAATTTTCTACAATATCTTGAAAAACTTCATTTTTTTTTTTTTTTTTTTTTTTAAATAACGACGTTTTGATAGTAAAAGAATCACACTGTATACAAATGATTAAATCGTTGTTTTATGTATTGTATTGTGCGACGTGATCAGCGTGCACGACATTCGCGAACGTAATCGTATTTACGCCTCGAGAACGGCGCGTTGCGGAAACAATAATAATAATTGTGATTCGTCTCGGTCGAGCTGCGGCAAATGCCTATATACCCGAGCTCCCGAGTGACTGTCGAGAACGGGACATGTTGTCCCCGATAAACTATTTCACATCGGGCACCTCGATTTGGATGATTTCAATACGCCTACCCCCCAGTGCTTGAATTCGGAAACACATTACGAGTTGTTAATAACAACCCGCCCGAATCAGGAAATTTAAATTACCTCGTCGGTTATTCAGCGATAATTTAATTTATCGTACCGTTCTATTATTATATCGTTTAGTTTATTAATTATTAACTAATAAAGGACACAATTTAAAATGCGTAAAGTCGTTTTTTTAATGGGTAAGTTTACGGGTATTTCGAATCAACAGATTAAATTTTCGCCAACATACAACAACAGACGGTGGGCTCGGAAGTTTAAATTTCAAACCATTTTCATTTTGAGGGTCTGTAGGGGTGTGCAAAGCTAAAAAAATCACTATCCTCCCGAAAAAAAACATAGTTGAATTTAAATTCAACTAAAACTATATCGCTTTCATTCGCCTATAAAAAAAACTCTCATTATCGGGTTTAAAGGTTTTTTTGATCCAGGGGAAACCGCTTAGTGTCCAATGTTCCCGGGAAGAATGTATAATGTACTAAATTAGAATACAGTGCGAAACAGTCTCTTTTGTCAGGGAAAATTCTACAAAAAACACAAACTAGCCGTAGTAAAACGACCAAAACCGAAAAGCGGGTAGTTTACGCGTGCGATAGACGTTGGGATTTAAAATACAATTTCTTGTATACGATACATCGATAAACAGATGAAATGCATTCAATGTGTCGACTTTTCCTAGTTGAAATATCGATTTATCGATGTAAATTACAAACTAACGGTCGATCCCGGTGAAAAGCTGTCTAATCCCTGTTTGAATTTTACATATTTACCCTTTTCCGCCAAAGGTTAATAATTGTTTTACCTATAGGGCTGTAGCCTTATTGTACACCGTTCGCGTTTATATTACTATGCCTACGTCGTCGGGACGGTTTCGATCGCCCACCTCGACGTCTACGCAAACATAACAATAATATTCCGTTTTGGCGCACGACCAACCCGGAGACGACAGTCGACACGAGTTCGATTTTATTCGAATATACGCCTATTATATACCTATGTACGTGGTATATCGTTTCGGTTTACACGTCCGACTACACGGATACGAACACACGAATATAATTGGATTTCCAATATTGTTTCACGTTATATACCTATACACGCCTATACGCGAATAGAACGTACCCTACGCCGTGATTGGAAAAAAAACAAAAAAAAACAAAACTCGACATTGCACCCATATGATATAGGTATGAAACTATTATAGGTATATACAGAATATGTATACGTCGTCAAAAAAAAAAGAGAAAAAAAAAAGTCCGTAACTCACGGTTCCACAAACGATTTTCGACATATTACTATGGTGGTTTCTGAGTTTTTTTGTTTTTCAAATATATTGTATTTTACCGGGGGTTTTTTTTTCCATTGGTCCGTTGATATTTGTATACGACTGTTGCACGGTTTTTCGTTACTCGATTCTGAGCGTGCAGAGAACGAGTTTTACAATATTATATTCAATTTGTATCGTTTAATTAAAACCACAAACTATAATGAAATGAAGTGTATTGGTATATTATCTCGGTTTGCGACGTTTTCTTATCGGGGCGTAAAAATTCGAAATATCTCGATTTTCCGGTTCGAGGTATCGTGAAATTTCGAAAAACAAAAGTAGAAAACGTAAACGAGCCTTTAGGAATCGATTAAATGAAAAAAAAATATATACATTTAACGCGTTCAAATTAATGACAATAAACCGCCAATATTATAAAATCAAAAGTCGATGAATTAAATGTTGAGTTAATTTCGACTTATATTTTAGCTTTCTTAATTTTCGATTTTTTTTTTTTATTAACCTTTTGACCTATTCATTTTGATTTATATTACGTTAAGTTAATTACAACCTTTTTTTAATTTGAACGCGGTTTTAAGAGGACGTGATACGTTTTCACCGTCTTATAAACAAACAAAGTAGAAAATTGGCGTTCAGCAGGGACATCATTATGCAGTTAGTTTTAATAAAAAAGTAAATAGACCTATTATTAAATGTAACGATAAAAATATTGGCTATGCAACGTTGGCGTTATTATTATAGAGTTTAGAGTATTTTTAGGCGAGTTATAATTATATTAAAATATCGCAATTTATTAATGCTTACAACTCGTTTGAAAATTTACTTAATCGAAAAACGAGCACCACCGTTACATCACCATTATCAGCTTAACGGTCCATTCAGGACCTGCGCTACCACTAGTAAACCTTTTCATTTTTCCCTGACCAAAATCCAGTCTAACGTTGCATTTTCATTTGTCAATACCCTTTTCTATGGTGTTTTTCCACCTTGTTCTTGGTCTTCCAAGTGGACGTTTTTTATTTATTTTTCCATTGAGAACATTATTTAATATATCTCCAATAGCTTTCCGCACGTGTCCAAGCCGCTCTAGACGTTTACATCTTATGCATGTCAGTATACAGAGTATATTGGGTTTTCGTGTAGGCCATTATACAGCTCTTTACCACCGTTACATAGATAATGTTTTTATATTTAAGTGCGAGTATAGGTCAATACGCTCCAATATTAAAACCCTCAGCCCGGATGTACCTGCTAAACGAAAATTTGCAATATCGCACGTTTGTAGGGCGGAGACAGTACGTGCGGGTATCAAGTCCTCTTAATACCGCGTTAAAATTAAAAGACGTTGTAATTGACTTGACGCGACAAATTGAAAATTAATAGGTCGTTAAATTGGTAAAAAAAAAAAAAACTAAAAAGACTAAGTTATGTCAAAATTCATAAACTCATCATTTAACTCGTCGTTAATGCTCTGCCTCGGGTTCGTCGATATTTTCGTTTATATTCGCGTAACCGTTCGACGATGTTTTTCCGATTAAACCAGCTACACGCAGCTGTGTACACGGGTAAGTATAATGCGATATTTATGTAAATATTGTGTGTTTCATCAAAATCAACAACGGTACATGGTTATAAGCGGAATGAAAATAGGAAACCCGCGAGAGTTTCTATCGAATCAGTCATAAAATATATTATTGCATTATAATACGGTATTTGGAATCACGTATACCTGTATTCCGAGTGACGCATCCATCATCGTAAAGATCGCATCGTACAGAGGTGCATAACACCGCGGGCATTAATATCCCGAACACGTATGGCGACGAAAATAAAACAAAAACGATAATATGATCATTGTTATTGATATGCACGGGCTTAACGACAACGCAGGATTTTGGTTTTCTTTTTCTGTCCGTTCTACCGAAATATTATTCGTACGTGCCCATTACATTCAATCACTTGACTATGTTATATACGCTTTAATCGTGATTCACGGATTATAGCAATATAACATTATTATATTAAATTACGTCATTTTACGTTGTCGCGTGAGTCGTTTAGCGTTTTCACAAACCTGCAAAGAGCGGTCGACCGAAGGCATTCCGAAACATGTTTAATCGAAATTCGCTCAGAATCGTATTTTATCGAGGCACCCGGTGCCTATGTCGTTTTTCCCACAAAAATACACTCGATGAAAATAATCCAACTGTTCAGTAAGATCAACCAAATTGAATTTTTTTTTTTTGATTTAACAAAGGAAAACATTCTACAGACCGCATTGAACTCGGTTTTTCAATATTTTACTCTCAACATTTATTGTCAGTTAGAATAATAATTGATAGAAATATTTGAATTCGGAATTTAGACAATCGGAGTTCAATGTGGCATGTATAATGTTATTGCTTGTCAATAGTTATCACTATTTGCGCAGTCATTTTGATTATTGAAATCGGCCTGATACTTCCTTCTAATGGGTATCGGGTGGTGGATAAGTTGGAAAATCCTAGTGGTAATTGAAATATTAAAAACGATTTTTAAATTTTTAATAATTGGAGACAATAATTGAAAAACTGGCACCGGACTCCTTAAAATTAACACTGTAGCCTATAGGAATAGAAAAAAAACTCTACCTTTCCAACTCCCAACTCTCGACCTCCAACAGTAACAGTAAGCCAGTATTACGTATTTTTTCGTATATTTTTTTAAGCTCGCTTAATTTAAAATAATTTCAAAAGTGTACAAATTTAAAAAAAAAAAAACAATAACCAAAAATTTGGTAATTGATGAGATACATACATTGAAAAAAAATAGCATCTGTTTATGCCATTTGCCGTTTCATTAAGTAAAAATCCATTATAATTACGAAATTGCTGCTGATTTGTAAAACAACTTCATAAATACAGTCAAAGCTAAAACTAAGATTATTGGTTCACTAATTGACATTTTTGAAGTACTATGAGTAGGAACTTGTACAGATATTTGTTTTCCTAATAATAATAGTTAACATACTCTCGTACAAAACGCAGCTCAGGGAGCGAACTCTTATTTAAGAACTTCTAACAGTGGCACGTTTTCAACTTGAATTTACTTTGTTCTTACATGCTTACAAAAATAAAAATAATTTCATAATTGCAATCATTTTAATTATTTTTTTTTTAGTTTATTTCATAAAGAAAGCATATAATTGTATTATAGAACTCACACAACAAACCGAATCATTAAAAAGTATGTATTTAGAAGTTAACATGATATTTTGGTAACATTTTATTAATTTGTATAGAATACAGTTCTGTTTCGTCAACATTATTTACTTTATTGTTTGTATGATTGTTTATACTTCCCCGAACACGATACAATATGATCATAAGTAGTAAGAACGTATCGCTTTTGGTGCAGCGTGCTCTATTTCAATCCAAAAATATTTGCTGACATTTTTTCTCATATTTTCGGTCTTTTTCATTTATATTTTTTTTCTCATATTTTCCTTGTAAATCTGATAATTTAAAATGTATTTACGTATATTTTTCTTTTCTGTTTATTGCACTGTTACTAATCTGTACTTTTATTAATCGTTGTTTTTATAATTTTTTTCACGTATTTTTCATTTGTGTTTTTTTTTTTAACATAATTATAGATAAATTAGATAAGTTGTACTCTATATAAAGTTGAAATATTCTAGTCAAATGGTTATAAAGTTAACCCATAGGTACAGCAAAACTGGACCTAAATAGACTATAGACCTCTGACGAAGTGGAAACATTCGTAAGTCTGCTATACATAACTATAAGTAAACAAAACCGTCAAAAATGTGTATTAACATCTAGACCAAATCTGTTGTTTTATCGTAGAAGATGTGGTCGAGTTAGTAGCTAGGCCTTAGTTACAACCGATCATATTAACTGGATCTCATAGTGGATAAAATGACAGAGCTCAACTGATTTAATTTGGAAAAGAATACAGAAAAAAAAAAAGGATAAAAAGATTGGAAATTATTTAAAGGGGAAACAAAATAAGAACAGAAGAGAAAAATGAGTTGAAAAATAATTTTTTTTTAAATATAATATATTTTCTTTTAACTTACTACCACTAAAAACTCCAAGTGATTTACCATGACTTATATTTGATAAGCTATGTTTTTTCCTTTTTATCAACAAAAATGAACGTTTTTGACCCACTGTTTTTTATTAATGACAAAAAAAATGTATTCTAAATATATTGCTATTTATAATAATATTGATTTTTATTAATTTAACATTAATTAATTAATTAAAAAAAATTAATATTAATTTAACATAATCAGAGCGGTTTATAGAAAAAAACATTGAGCGTTTTTATTAGCTTTTGTAAAACTAATTTCAAGCGTTTTGGGTAAGTTTTAAAAAAATACCATTTGGTTCCTTTTTATTGGATGTATCAATATAAATTATTTCTAAGTTCCTAATCTACAAGCTAAATACATCAACATCTTTCAACTAAACTTTATAAAATTTGAATGTGACAGTAGTAGAAAAACGGAACTCTTTTTTATACGTAACATTCTTAACAAATACAAATGAATACAATTCTACCAAACCATTTTGTTACCTTCCATAAGGCTTTTTGATAAATGTTTTGTTGTGTAGGTTCAATATTTGATTTACATGCTCTATTCAGTGGTATATTTTCAACGTTTTTCTGAGAAGGGTTCTAAAAAATCAAATGTGTTAAAACTTTAGCTTTTAATAGATACCTCTTTTTTGGAAACCATTTGATTAATACTATACCGGTGTTTCGGGAAAGGGATTTCCAGAAAATGTTGAACCGCCCTCTTCCTTTGAACTGGCTAGTTTTATTGAACAAACCTAAAAACAAAATTAAAATGAACGAAATTATGAACTTAACAATATTATGTATATACGTACGTTAGAACAATATAAACTCAAGTTGAAAACGTGTTACTATTAGGAATTCTTAAACGAGAATACGCTCTTTGTGCTGCGTTTTGTACAAGTTACAAGTTAATAACTTTTAATGGGAAAAAAAATATTTGTACAAGTTCCTAATTATAGTGCTTCACAAATGCCAATCAGCAAACTAATAGTCTTAGTTTTAGTTTTGACTGTATTTATAAAATTGTTTTATAATTCAGCAATTATTTCGTAATTACAATGGATTTTCACTTACTGGAAGCACAAATGGCATAAACAAATTCAGATTTTGTTTAAATTTTTAACAATGACATGACTAAATAACTATAAAAATGACTGTGTTTCATAAATTACTGAGTTTCAACTCAAAATAAATACAACTTGGATATCTTTGATGTTATAACGTGACGTCCAGGACTTGTTTTGTTTTCCAACGGCCATTCCATCCCAGAACTCCGAAAGCGACAGGTATCAACTCTCAGCTGATTTGACTCACAGTCTTTTTACTCTACGGCGGATTACATACAGCGTCGCAACGAACAAGATTAGAGGAACAAGGAATCCGAGGGTTAAACCAGCCGGCTCCCGGCTACTGGATAAGGATTTCAGACCCGTGGATTCCGTGAATCGGGTCGCGAATACCATGACATTGACGTGGGGTGACTATTAAATTTTTAGTTAACCATAACATTATGTACGGGGATTTAATGAGAGATTGGCCCACATCCTGTACAACGAGCACACTGTTTGAATAATTATTGTAAATGTGTTTAAATATTCGACTTTTTACGTTCAATAAACGATTGCAGAAGTGGCAACGTTTTGTTATAACAGACCATTGATTGCTATTGGTTAAACTGAAAAAAAAAGTTACCAAATATGATAGCAAATAAGTCTGTACGGATCAAAAAATCACGTTACAATGTACGACAATGTTTGATTTCATACATTACCATTCAAATTGTTTATTGTTGTCTATTCTTCGATGAAACATACAAGTCACTCCAAAGCAAAAAAAAAAAAAAAAACAATAAACAATAATCGATTTTCAAAAATATACTAAATCTTTAAACACGACATATACCATTCAGATAAGAAAATTTACTGTAATTTCAGAGTGAGTAAATAATTTATAATAATAATAACATAAAAGAATTGCACCAAAAGACTTAACGACACATTTTATGATCACTTCAGGGTGAACTCTTGTGTAATCATATACTCACAGTTACGACGAGTTAGTCTAATCGATATTCATTTATGTGATTACAAACCTTAATGTCAAAAATATATATAACAACACTAATCTTCAGTACCTATATATCACACTGGGGTGTACCAAGAATTTTTCTCTTCAAGGTTCTACTTTATTTTTTTATTTGTGCAAGTGTACCTAATAATAAAATTGAATATTTTTTCATGGAATAATTTACGGAAATTCAAGTTAAAGAGGAGCAGTGATTTAAAACGAATAAAAATAATTTATGTGTGAGTAAAGCATTTTCATTTTTTCGTATAGATTTTTGTTGAATTAAAAATGGTATGATGGTAAATCATCAGAATCTAATTAGGAACAAATAAAATCCTATAGTTGATAAGAAAAAAATCAATATTTATAGAGATTTTTAACCATGAAACTCAAAAGGATGTATATAGATAATATCTATATATCTATTAGATATATAAAAAATAATTTTAGCGTAAAATATTACGCTTCGCGGCTAATGTCTTTTTTTATCTTGATTTTTTGCTTATCAACAATAGGATCTTACTTGTTCTTGATTAGATTCTCGTGATTTACATTCATAGTATCTTTTGTCCAGCGATCATTTAATAATAAAAAAAAATATATATATATACTAATTATGTTATTCTTCGCCTAAAATCACTACTCGTGAACCGGATTTTTTTTCAATAGAAAAATATTCGATGTACAACAGTAGAAATGAAAGAAAAAAATATTGTCCACCTCGATATAACACACTTATGTATCATAGGTTTTTGTGGAACCGGTACGAATGTATATCGATCATTATCCGGTATGTAAATTATCGTTATCTCATCCGATTTCTATGAACCTAATGGTTTTTTGTTAGGTAATGCGAAACACGTCGCTGTGATAATATTATCGTCGGCGAGAGAGGGAACTGTATTCTAGGCAAAAGTCAAAAGCCAAAACTTCTAAAGGTCTCGAGGGTTTATTTTAACTCTATAGAAACGTATTAACTTATTCACGAAGCGACTGTTTACCTTACATTAGGTATAATATGTATACGTAGAGTAAGTTGTACATTCCTATGTAACCATGTAAATGCATAGTACGACTGTACTGCGCGGCGGCTAGGTACCCCAGGTACCTATTCGGTTATTCGTATAAGTATACGATGTCTTTTAATGGAAACACTGAGTGATTCTTCCGCGCGCGTAAACGCATTGTTCTAGAAACCGATAGTGGTGAGAACGAAATTTCCATGCGAATGGACAATAAAGTTTGCATATAGCGATCCCATCGCGGAGATGTTTCGGCGAGAACAAATGGCCATTTTGAAAAAAAATTGTATAAACACATAGAGAGGACGGCCGAAAACCAGTTCGACAATTTGAGGGCATTCCGAAATATATTCAACCGAAATTCGCTAATAATCGTATTTAGGCGTCCGATGCCAATGTTGTTTAGCCCACAATAATACACATAACAGAAATAGTGTTACTGTTAGTAAAACCAAACAAATTTAATGTATTTTTTTTTTATTTTTTTTTTTTTGATTTAATAGAGGTAAACATTCTACAGACCTCATTGAATTCAGTTATTCAATGTATCATTCTCAACGTTTATAATGCGCCTTAATTTGAAAACCATCACCGGGCCCTGTAACAATAACATCGTAGCATACAGATATAGAAAAAAAATAACTGTACCTTCCCAACTTCCAAATCCCAACTGTAACCATTGCGAGGTAGTATTAGGTATTGTTTCGTATATTTTCCTTTGGCAAGCGCATTTTAAAATAATTTCAGAAGTGTAAAAATAAAATAAAAAACCAAAAATTTAGTAATTTATGAGGTACATACATTGAAAAAACAAATAACATCTGTTGATGCCATATGTCGTATCACTAGGTAAAATACCATTAAAACTACGAAATAATTGCTGAATATTGTAAAAAAAACTTTATAAGTACAGTCAAAACTAAAACTTAGACTATTAGTTTAATGATTGTCATTTGTGAGACATTATGATTATGAACTTGTACAAATATTTTCTTCTTACCAATAATTATCAACTTGTAACTTAAAAAAAAACGAAGCTTAGAAAGCGAACTTTTGTCTAAGAATTTCTAATAGTGACATGTTCTCCACTTAAATTTATTTTGTTCATACATACGTATATAAATGAATTACATTTTTCAATCAATTTCAATCATTGTGATTTTTTTTTGATTTTTCCATGATGCAATCAAACAATGCAACTAATGAAGTCACACAACAAAATGTTCATCAAAAAGTTAGTATATGGAAGGTAACATAATTGTATGGAATAATAATTATACTTGCCCGAACAAGATACAAAATAATCATGAATAGTAAAAATGTATTGTTTCTGGTGCAGCGTGTTCCAATTTGATCAAAATCATTTGCAGATCTTTTTTCCGGTTTTTTTTTTTTATGATCTTTATCCGCGTACATTTATTTTCTGATATTTGTACAAATATTTTAACATGCTGATTTCTTTCGTGAAAAGTGGCAATAAAAAAAAACAATTAAAATTTAAAAAGGAGTTATATAAGTTATAAAATAATATTTCTAAAACTATTTTTAAAAAGTAAATGAAAAATTGTGCTTTGAATAAAAAGGTATTAAATTATAGGAATCCATAGCATATTTTATAATAGCGACTATTTGTGTTGCCGTTCTGTATTTTTATTTCCCATTGTTTTTATGAATTTTTTCACATATTTTTCTTCTCTGTTCTTTTCTAACATAATTATATAAAAATAAGTTAAATTACATTCTATACATAGTTTCATGGTTCTAGTCGAATGGTCATGGAGTTAATATTTAAACCCATAGGTACAGTAAAACTGGACCTAAATAGACCTCTGGCGAAGTGGAGACACTCGTAAGTCTGGTATACGTAGCTATAAGTAAACAAAAACAATGGCTATTAACGTCTAGACCAAATCTGTGGTTTGATCGTAGATGTGGTTGAGTTAGTAGCTATGTCTTAGTTACAACCGGTTATATCACCTCGATCTCACAGTGAATAAATGACAGAGCTCTACTGCAATCACTTGGAAAAAAACAAAAAAAAAAAAAAAATATATTTATAGTAAAAAAATAGGAAATTATTTAAAGAGGAAAAAAAATAAGAACGGAAAAGAAAAGTGAATTGAAAAATAATTGTTAAATAATAATAATTTGTATACATAATATAGTTTCCTTTAACTAACTACCGTTAAATGAGACAATCCAAGACATATGATTGGTTTAGACTTATATTTTTATTTTTTTTTACCAAAAATAGTAAACGCGTGTGACCTACCATTTATTACCTACCGTAGTAAAAACATGGGGTGTTTTTTTAAATTCTGTAAAACTTATTTTTAAGCGTTTTGGGCGAGTTGTTAAAAAAGACCGTTTGGTTCATTATCATTGGATATACCAAAATAAATTGTTTCTAAGTTCCCAATCTACGTGCTAAATACATCAACATCCTTCAACTAACCTTTTTTAAAATTCGAATGTTATATTATTAGGGAAACGGAATAGTTTTCTATACGTAACATTCTATACAAATTAATAAAATTATACTCTCCTATTTTGGTACCTTCCATATAATAGTTTGTTGTTAATTTTTTTGTTATGTGGGTTCTATAGTCAATTTGCATGTTAGCTTCAGTGGCGGATTTTCAACATTTTTCTGAAAGTGATCCTAAAAAATCATATGTTTTTAAAAGGTTTCTTTTATTAGATAACTCTTTTTTGAAAACTATTTTGTTAAAAATATATCAGTGTTTGAAGGGTTCAAGAACATTTGAACCACCCACACCCCTTAAACTCACCACTGGCTAGTTTTATTGAATAAACCTAAAAACAAAATGAAAGAACATTATGAACTTAACCATATGCACATACGTATGTTGGAACAAAATAAATTTAAATTGAAAATGTGCAACTATTAAGAATTCTTAAATAAGAGTTCGCTTTTTGAGCTTTGTTTTGTAAAAATTACAAGTTAATAATTTTTAGTAGGAAAAAAAAATTCATACAATTTCCTAATTGTAGTGCTTCACAAATGCCAGTCGGTAGACTAACTAAATTAGTTGTATTTATCTAGTGTTCATAAAATTGTTCAACAAGTCAACACAAATTTCGTTAATGGTTTTTTACTTAATGGAAGCACAAATGGCACAAATAGATTCAAATTTTGTTTAAATTATCAACAATGACAAGATTAACTATCTATACAAATGACTCAGTGTCATAAATTACTGAGTTTCTGTTTTGTTTCTCTTATATAGTTTAAAACTTTTAAAATTATGAAAATTAATTTAGAATGAACAGATGTGCTAAAAAAATAAACGTAAAATATATCTGATACTGCTTTTTAATCAAAAAAAAAAAAAAAAGAATAAATAATCAAAACTATTTTAATTAGTTATTCATTTAATATGGTTGAAAAAGTGCTAAGATAATACTCGTATTCAAGTATTCGTTATTTTATTTTTCACAAAGCAATGCTAAATTTAATAGGCTTGCCTTACAAAGATAGTTGACAGATCAAATACAACTTAGATAACTTTAGTATTTTAACGCGACGTCCGGAAACTGTCTTTTGGTCCAACGGTCATCCCATCCCGGAACTCAGACAGCGACAGGCATCAACTCTCAGCTGCTTTCACCCTCTGCGCATGATCCTTCTGCGTCACGGTAGAGTACATAAACTCCATCATCCGGAACCGGATGAGAGAAACAGAGAGACCGAGGCGAGTGCCGGCCGGCTCGCAACTGACTTGAACGGGGATCCAGACCCTCGGGTTCGAAGAATCGTGTCACAATACCGTGGCAATTAACGTAATGTGACTATTTTATTTTATTTTAGTTATAAGATTATGTACGGGGATGTAGTGAGAGATTGGTCCACATCCTCCACAGCGAGCGTATTGTTTGAACAATTATTGTAAATTTATTTGAAAATACGTCTTGTTAGTTCAATAAACGATTGTAGATGTGGGAAAGTATTATTACCATTATTTTAGGTTAAACTAAATTTACTTTATGTGATAACTAGGGCTAGGATTTAATTACATTGGTATGTTGTTTTGTATCTTTTGATTACTGTTTTTGTGAATTGTGTCCATGAATTGTCTCATGTTGAGGTAAATGGCAGTGTTGTTTTTTTTTTTTTTTTTGCATACCCTGAATAAAATGCATATCATTGTATATTTCAATAAAAAAAACCGAAAAATGCATGTTTTATGGTATATATATTTATACAGCATTTAATCGCTATATACAAATAACCGAAATGCAATTTAATTTATCTTATCTTATTGAAGGTTTTATGTTGTACAATTTACAGGTATGCTAAATAAAAGTATTTTTCTAAAAGTAAGTCGATATTTTATAATCGGTGCATATCGTGTTTGGTGTACCGATTTTAAAATTAGAATATGCCTCACTTTCACTTAACGAGAGTTCAGGGATTGTTTGAAACACCCAATTCAAACTAGGCCACGATAAAGAAAAACTTGCCGAAAAAGTCTATGAAATTATAAAAATTGTTATAGAAAAAAATACAGGACTAAATTCCATATTTACGTTACCTAATGTTTTAAATGGAAATAATCTGGATGAAGGTTTCAAATATCTAACTCACGGGGAAGTAACACAACTTAAATACGCGAAAATTACGTAATATAATGTCGAACAGTGTTTTAATAAATATAACAACATCTCAAGTTCTAACGGGAGATCGTTAACTTTTGAAAATTTAAAACATATAACCGTTTCATGTAAAACATTTAAATAACGTTAATAAGAAATTGTAGAACCGTAGTTTTTAAATTTTAGAACTATTTATATTGGTATATTTTTAGATTATGGGAAACCTTCATTCTGATGATTTCCATTTAGACATATTACGTAACATAAACATAGATATTAGTCCCGTATATTTTTCTAACACATTATTTCATTTTACGTTGACCGTTCCAGCAAATGTTGCTTTTTTTTGACTTATAGTTTGAATTTGGTGTTTTCAACAATCCCTTAACTCTCGTCGAGTGAGGCATATTCTAATTTTAAAATAGATATATCATACACGACGGAAGGATATAGTACTACCGATTTCGATTACAGCGAACCTGATAATAACCAAAAAAAGGCCACGCTAACGTACAAAATGTAGACAAAATCTCAATTCCAATATCTTTCTCTATCTTACGCAAAATATCGGTTTCATACCAATGGCGATTTTACGACATAAATATATTCCGAAACATTAAATTAAATCCCTTTTTAGTTTCTAGGTTTTAATCGGTATAGTTAGATTTGTATGTTGAGGTATTAGAACATTTTTAGAACTGTAGCAGTAGAACAGTAGTGTAGTAGAACATATTTTTTTCATGTAGGAAATGTATGTTTCTAAGTTTGGTGTAATTATAGTTTAACTATTATTAGTTGTTATCGAATCTCTCGATTTACTATGCCCTACACAAAACACGATATGCCGTAACTATAAAACATCGAATTACTTCTAGAAAAATACTTTTATCTAGCATACTTATTAAATTGTACAACATAAAAAAATTTTTACACAAAAAAAAATTAACATCATTGTAAAACCAATACATTCCTCGCTCCACTCAAAATCTAAAGTAGGTAAATAAACATACTAATACATTTAAATCCTAGCCATATTGATTAATTCTTGTGATTTAAATTCATGGTATGTTTTTTTCAGCGATCATTAACCCGTAAACAAAATACTCATCCAAATTGTATTAATTACCTAAAATCGCTGCTCACGAAACGGATATGTTTTCCGTCATATTTCATTCGATAATACAACTACAAATTAATATAAAGATACGTTCGTAAAAATAATATATTGGTTTTATCCATCCCGATTAATGGATAAAATTCCGGGATCCCAGGAACCTGAAATTGTTTTGCTTTCGAAAATCCCGGGATTGACAAATTAATAATCCCGGAATTTTCGGGATTGAGTATTATATATGTAATGTATATGTATACTAAAAAGAAAATAATTTTCAAAATGTATATATTATTTTTTTTTTTAATCAATCTGAAATGGAATCCCGGGATTGTCAAAGTATTTCAGGATTGTATTCACTAATCCCGATATACAATATACACGTACTTATAATATAGGTTTTTGTGAAAACGGTAAGAATGTAAATCGATCGTCATTCGGTATGTACATTATCGTTATCACAGACGATTCCTATGAACGTAACGTTTTTTTTTTTTTTATTGGGTAATGCGAAACTCGTCTTTGTGATGATATTATCGTCCGCGACAGAGGGAAATGTATTCCAGGCAAAAGTCAAACGCCAAAACGTCTAACGGTCTCGAGGGTTTATTTTAACTCTTTAGAAACGTATTAACTTATTCACGAACCGACTGTTTGCCTTACATTATGTATAATACGTATACGTATAGTAAGTTGTACACTCGAAATCTTTCGGCTGAAAAACTCCGGTGTAACCATGTAAGTGCATGGTACGACTGCAGTGCGCGGCGGCTAGGTATCTATTAGGTTACCCGTACAAGTATACGATGTCTTTCAGCGGAAACACCGAGTGATTCTTTCGCGCGCGTAAACGCATTGTTCTAGAAACCGATAGTGGCGAGAACGAAATTTCCACGCGAATGGACAATAGAGTTTGCATATAGCGATCCCATCGCGGGGATGTTTCGGCGAAAACGAATTGGTACACGGGCAACTGACAATCGTTTTTCCAGACCTGTTTATTGGGGGTGAAAATTGTACTTTCGTTTTAGACGATTATCAATTACACCACTGTACGCAAGAAAAAAGCAAGAAATACTTTGCACCGCGGGTAGACTACTGTTGAATTCGAAGACAGGAGAGCGATGAAGGCGTACAATATTAATACAAACAGTGAGTAGGTATTTTCTAAAATGTCAATGATATACACTTTCCATATTATATGCTTCCGAACAGTATTGTACCTTGTATTGTATTCAGGGTCGTATTTAAGGAGAGGGCACGGTTTTTATGACTGACATTATGATTTTGTTTTGTTTCGTATCATATCATGGACATTGTTTTCGTTTTTCGTTTTTTTTTTTGTATTTTCATTCAGTACACTTAAAACCGTTGCAAAAATGTTCTCCAAGTGGTGAACTGCAGCTATTTATCCGTTACCTTTTCTACCAGCGCCAAATACCAATTACCGGCAAACAATATATTAGCGACGCTCGATCATCTGAATTATCAGCAGTAATTTATTTGTTTACAATACGGGTCGTGGCCCAAGTACAAAAAACCAACAGTCAAGTGTATAATTACATGCTTGTAAGTAGATTAGTTACACGTTATTAATTTAACAGAAATGACGGGTCGTTGGCATCGGGTCGGGGCTCCTTGGCAATACGCATCATCCCAAACATCGGTTGTTTACGTGAACAGTGTTATCTAAACTTTGTGCGCTATGAAATCGCCGTATTGTGTTTTGCACGTTAACGGTATTTATACGGAAGAATATAATAATATTTAGTAGGCACATGCGGTTAACGGTTTTTAACACGGCAACCGCGGCTCGTATTACTTGTACAAATACTCGTACCGCATTAACATAAATATTTTTGTCGTTTTCTAAATAATCGTGTTTAAGCGCCCGGTTAACGAATGATTTCTAAATATTCGTCGAAAAAAAAACTCGCGATTTGTTGTCAGTTTGTCAGAAGTCAGTAGTATTTTTTTTTTTTTTTTTGGTTTTTCTAATATTTAGAAATATTTTCAAATATCCAAATTTCAAAGCCGAGCTAATATCAGCACCTTTTTAACGTACGGAGTGAACCCTTCGGTGTATTTTTACAACCGAAATTAGTGTTTCCCGAAAAAAAAAAAAACGCAACTCCAATATTATTATGGAGTTTATTCTCGTCAAAACCCGTAAACGGACACGCGTTATGCACCATTAGTTACGATTTTGTAAAAAAAAAAGTTAAATTTTTTTGGATTTTTTTTTTCTATACCGTCTACAAATAGGTAAACGGCATAAATTTATATCTATATAACAGTAATAAACGTACTATTTGAGTTATTGCAGCTTTAACGTCCTAATATATACATAGACAACGTATATTATTATGATATTTGCAAATTCGTCTATTTTAGATTCTGAACAAAGCCAGGAATGTATTGTTTTTACAAGGTTGTTTATTTTATTTTTTTATCTGTGAACAATTTTTCTGCCAGAAATTTCGCTCCCCAATTTACTTTAAATAAATTTTGGTGATAAAATTGTTGATTTTCGTCAACCCGTTGACGGGATATTTAACATTGGAGTTTAGGGGGGGCGTAGAAGTAGAGTATTATTTGTGTGGTAGCACGGCGTGTGACCTTTTATAAGTACTCTCTACCTAAACTTAAAAGTAAAATATCTCGTCAACGGGGTGACGGAAATCAAAAATTTTATCACCAAAATTTATTTAAAGTAATAATCCGTCCGTTTTTAATAATAGGATATTATTCGAAACACTGAAGTTGGAATTATCATGGAAAACTCTTTAAATGTTATAAAAAAATTTAAGTAATCGAACATATCGGCAATATTTTCAAATTCCGAAACTTAGAATTTGAATAGATGCAAAATTTAACGAAGAAAATCGAGTGAGCACACTTACTTAATCACCCTGTACATAATGCCAATATATCACCTTGTATATTATGGTAAAATAATTACACATAATATGGCATATATAATGTTGACAAAGAAACACTAATAACTGAAATCCGCTCAGAATCGTTTTTCGTTACCAATGGTTAATCGTTGCGTACAAACATACATTCAATTTTCCTTCTGCCTTCCCAATTTTTCACCCACAACAGTCGTGGCTCGCCCACTTACGAAGTATGTCCATTTTTTTCAGTATTCACTTGCAATGTCCACGTATAATATTTATGTAGAGTATATTTTTAAATATTCGCATTCGAGGTAATAACACTTTAATATGGAGGATAATATATTTAAGTAGATACGCTCGATATTTTGAATATAGTTTTAAAATACTAGAATTATATTATCGTTTGCCTCCAATATTTTTGAGTGTAAAACGACTATATACTCTTTGATTTCCAAATGGAAACCTATTTAAAAATCCCATAAATAGACGTAGTATTAGTACCTATAATTAAATATTGAATTTGATAGTTTTGTTTTCCATCGACCCGTTAACGAATTATTGAACTTAAAAGTTTGGGTAGGAATATTAATGTAACATTTTTAGAGCTTCCTGTTTCTTAAATTGCTTATTGCTCTAATTGCTTAGATTACTCTATAGATTCGCGTTATATATGGTGCTCTTGAAAAATAGTCAAATCTTATATTTTCAAATTTATGAGAAATTTCACGACGAACCGTGATACTCAATTTCTCATTTTAAATATAATGTATTTCTTATTTTATGTTTAATTATTTTGATTTTTTGTTAAAATTCGGCCAAAAAAAAAAATTATATATAAAAATCTAATCTTAAATTTTCAAACAATATTTATATTATACTATTATAGCTTTAATATTATTTTCAAACTATCTAGAGATTTTCAAATTATTTTTTAGCATTTAATATTTTTGAGTTTAATTTAGGTTTGAGCGGATAAAATTGGCTGAATGGAGTGCTTCAAAATTAAACATGATGTTCATTATTGAACTTATATGTAAAAACAAAAGAGCTGGATTATTTAATTTTAATCATCTTCCACGTCGTTGAGACCTGAACGCACCAGTATGTTAGATTAGGGCTGTAGTTTCTTTTGTTGATTAAATCGATTTTATTAGTTGGAGGAAAACGTTAAGTATCTACCTGAAGCATTTTATTTCAAAACAGAAAATTGGAGACTGAAATAAACCGCGGATCGGTTTTCATTTACCGGCGAAACCGATTGTCCCCAGTTGGTTAGGTTAGATTAGGTTAGTCGTTTTCAATACTCGACAATATGTCCGTTTACGCTAAACACGAATTTCGGCAGTACGGATTTTTCTGACAAACGCGTGGTTTCGAATCGAAACAATGAAAATATTCGGTGTCTGATTTGAAATTAAAATAATGGTTGAATATTACAAGAGAGACAATCACGCGCGTGGGAAATTCGTGTACGATAAATAATTAATGGTCGGGTGTGTAATATTGTAATAATACACACACACACACACACACACACACACACACACGTCACTCACGGGTATTTATAAACGCACATAACAATATCGTGAAGTCATATTTAATCGAAATCATTTCGCACGTGTCGCTTAACGGGATATCGATTACCGTCGAAACGTTTCGGAACGAATACAGAATGAAACGAAAATAAAAAAAACCGTAAACACTGCGAAAAATCGCGTACGATTGTGATTATGTACTTTCTGTTTACAACGCGCAAAATTAATAATATTACGTGTCGGATATTATATAAAAAAAAAAAATCTGTAACTACCTATTTTCCATAACGGGTAGGCCACTGTAATATATATCGACGGTGTTTTGTTAAAAGGGCCGTCGATCGAATTTCACTTTTTTGTAGGAAGCAAAAAAAAAAAAAAACAGCGAAACAGTTTTTAAGCATGTTCATCACAGAAAACAATAAAATTACTCCATGTAATCAACCTTGTACACAAAGTATTTACATGCATTGAATGCGGTACACGCCCTTTAACGCAATCAGTGTTGATTTAATTATATTCTAAAAGGACGGCTAGATATCTTTTAGTCGACATTGCCAACTTAATTTTTTGTGCTTAAATACCAAAAACGTTTTATTCTTTTATTTTTAGTGGCACACGATCTTTTAACAAAACACCGTGGAATTATGCAGGTGGTAAGTACATATCAGATATATGGAGCCTATATCTTTTATAGGCGATAATTTAAAATTTATTTTATCCCGAAAACAACGGTAAATCGTTTCAACTAACGAACGATTGCGAACGGTGTTGTATTAATTGAGTTTTTCCCCTCGTAGCTGCCCGGTTATCCGGAAATCATCAAAAATAAAACCGTGACGACAGTTCATTCAATTTTATAGGAAAAATGTTGGCAGTATAGACATTTCTTTCAACTGAAGAATTACCGGCCGGAAAATGCGCATCTTTGAAGGTACGATGCGAATTCGATGAATTCAACGGACTTTTACTTACCGAAAAAAGTGTTGTCCGAGAAACAATAAAAAGGACCTGGGGGTTGAACTGTTAATATTTTTGAAAAACGTTTCAAGTACCACCGCGGGCAGATATTAAAATACCGCGTAAAAAATTCGGAGCGTTCAGTTCGCCAATAAAATGTTTAAATTAAAATCAAAACACGAAGTTCAATTTTTCCCAATATTTGGGAATTCTTAACTATTAAGTTCTAAAAAAAGTAACATCTAGAGAAAAATCGTTACGGTATAAAAATTAGTACCTACTAGAATTTTATAGATTGAATATTGGAGCATAGTTTAACTATTACCAAAATGTTTTCTCCGTGTTCGGAATGTAAAAACTATCAGTTTTCGTGCCCGAACGTTTCAATGACAATAATAACTATTCGCAATTTATGATGTCCCTTTTTGTTCTAGAAAAAAACGCATTACAACGGGAAGAAAACAAAAAGCGAAGAATAAAAATGAAACCAATGATGCGTCACCGTTCTGCGGGTAGCGGTTATGCGTATACGCGTAGTAACTACACCGAAGTCGTACGAAATTATTCATAAAATTCCGTCCGAGAATATTATTATTACTACAGGTATTCATATTGTTTGAAAAATTGCCCTTTTATAAAATATAAAAATATTCTCTGCGGTTATGTAAATATTGTTGCGCACGGTAATGTATAGCGAAAACATTCTCGCGTAGGTATATTTTTTTATTTAGTTTTATTTTTTCTGTAACTCAATTGGCGCACAGAAACGCATAAATTATCAACCATTTAGCATTTAGAAATACAAAGTTCGTCCAAATGATAAACGGTTTTTTTTTTTTGTTCGGGCAAGTATTATATTCGCGTGACGTATCCGGCTAAATTCTCCGGGACTCGTTTTATAGGTAAACACGCGTCGTCATGTCTTTTGGATACAATATATATTTATTATTTTATTTTTTTCCACATTGTCCTTGCGCGAATATCCACAAGGCAATATAATTATTGTATATATATACCTATAAATTTAAAAAAAAAAAACATTGTACGCGAACACATAGCGCGCGGACCGCTCGCGGTGTCGACAATAAAATGGTCAGAAACCCGCAGTTTAGAATGGTTTTTAAAACGCAATATTTCAAAAGTCCCACATGTTATGATGGGTACTAATCGCCTAATTTTATAGAGGCCACCCTTAATTTTCGACGAATACCGTGATTTTTATTCGGAAACTATCACGAAAATTCTCTCCGCTACCACATCGTATACAACGTCCTTCGATTTGTAAGACCCTCGTCTCATGTGGCTGCACTAAACCGCAGTATAAAACGTAAAGTATATTCGTAATTAGAGGCCAATCCGACAAATTCGATTATGATTACTGGGCGGTCAATAGGCCACCTAAATTACCTGCTACCTCGTCGAACGTGGGAATTAAAAACAAAACAAAACGATGGTATCGCTCACGAGTAGGCCACTGTCGTACATGGGTAGTTGGGAAGATATAATAGATATATAACATAATTTTGTTTATACACTACATGAAGTTGCGAACGAAAAACATATTATTCTGAACCAAGTTGTATTAGTCGTATTGCCAAGGTAACTCGGAAATCGACAAAAATAAAATAACATAAAAATAGAGGGAAAGAAGTGATAAACTTCTAAAAATATTGATCAATGTTTCAAAAAATAGAGTACCGTCGGGCGGAAAATCCGTAAATCGTAAGTAACGGCACGAACAAATCGGAATATTTTTACTACCCGTCAAAGTGTTTTCAAGTGAAATAAAAAAAACGCATCTTTGTAAAACTAATAGCTTCTTTGGCGTACTCAAAATGCAAAAACGGCTAAACGAACCGGCCGAACGTATCGAAAATCTGCGGTATTATGACGATCGGTGCGCAGGTTTGAAAAATGTCGTTTTTCAAGATAGTGAGAGAATACAGAATATAGACGGTGCCAAGTACGTTTTATAGACGCGTTGAAATAATAATAATAATAATAATAATAAAAAAGAAATAATAATACTGCGGAAGAGACGTTGACGGAGGAATAGACGCGGTAACACGGGAGGAATCGTGCGGATTTTATTTCCTTTTCTTTTTCTGTTTTTGCCGGGACCGGCGGTTAGGTTTGAACAAGCGGTTACGACGGCGACTACGAAACAATAGGCCGCACAACGATCGGCAGCAGCCATCCGAACGAACGCACAATGCAATATACCAACTGAAATAAAACTATATTCACTACCACGTCGTGGTATTTTTTTGTTTGTATTTTTATGTGGGCTCCGGGAACGGCGAAGAACTTTGTCAGACCTTTGAACCTCGTACCGCGAATTCTAAATCCACCGAACGACCAGACGTTCTGTTAAACGGCCGTAAACTACACGTAACGAAAATATTATAGAGACTCGTAGAATAATATTATTTATGCATATATTATGTATATCTTTGTGTTACACTCATTTTGTCTATTATCATTAACGTATATAAGGTGGGGTCTTATTTTTTTCGGGCATCCTTTATATTTTCAATAACTACTGGAGAGATTTTAACGAGGTTTTTTGCGTGGACCGGAGAAGGTTTATAGCTATTGAAATTTCTAAAATTCAACCTTTAAAAGATAGCTGACAGAGATTTTTGTATTGTACGGTATAATTCTAGTTAATTGGGTTACCTTGATAACAAAGTAAATATTCTTAATTTTTTTGTTGATTACGTGGTACCTATGGTATCTACTGAATATTGTTTGTTAATTCAGATACAAAAAAAAAACAAAAACAAAAAATGATAGTATTAATAAAATCTATCAATAGACAACTATAACCGGGACAACTATATTATATAAAAATGAACGTTAGTCAGTATGTATGCCTTCGCAAACCGTTCATGACGTTGATGACGCTTTTTGATAAATAATCAAAATTTTCCCGGAAATATTATATGCTTTAAGAGAGCTTTAATACTCAACCCCTTCACTCTAAAAAATCATCTTTTGTAATGAAAAACGATATTATTATTACACGATTTTACATGTTGTTTATTTATTTACCTTGGAGACGAGAATCTGGCAACAAACCCTAGCAAAATAACATATGTTGATGATGACATATAGTCCCCCGTAAGACTACTTACTATCCACTTATATTTTCCCGTCCAATACACTAAGCAAAATGGGAAAAAAGGTAAAAAGAATTTAAAAAAAACACACGGACAACAACTAGCATTTTCAGCACGATTATCCTTTTCCTATATATGTAATATAAAAACTAAGAAATAAAAGTTGTAGGTAATACAAAAAAACAGCACTGCGAAGCACTGTTGAAGCCGCGTTATTCAACTAGTAATTTATAACATCTGTAATGTAACACTTTAGTAACCAACAAACAACAACGCGTAATATAAATAATTTGTATACGGCGATAATTTTGCTTTTCGTATAATAGTTAAAACAAAAAAAACGAAATGATCAAATGCCACTATTATTCGTCTCGCCCTTAATCGCATACTATCTAAACTATGCAGCTATCTTTGACGTCTAACCTATCGTTATTTTTTCTAAAGGATATTAAATAATATTATATATGACGAGATGCCGATAATAACAATTGACGCGTTGAACCGAATACTAAAAATTTTGTTTGATCATTATACTTTACACTGTAACTGATATAAAATGCGCATCCTGAAAATATCTAAAGAGTCCGAGATATTCAAAATTGACCGTACTTCGTCATAATATTTTATTATTATTATTTTTGTTTACATACTTCGCACCACGGTAAAGTCAACTCTTATAGATGGGAATTTGAGACGCTAATTGGGACAGATGGTAATTAAGTACATAGTATACTGAAAACAACCATTAATCATTCTTCTTCAAGTCTTCGTCTTCATTTCAACTATTTGGTGTCCATCGTTCTAAACTTCTACTTGACCCGATATTTCACCTCGCAAACACAGACTGTCCTTAGGTGTCCCCATATATTTCTCAAACATACCCAACCGTCTTTTTTTTAGGTTTTTTTTATTTTTCTCATTCCTCCTACGTTTATTTCATTACAGTTTTTGTTGATCCCTCTATCCTCGTGATATGCATAAGCATTTTCATTTTCATGGGTACCCAAGACGCTCTCATTCATAAATAAGTAGCTCGTGGTTGACCGTATCAAATGTCTTTTTGAAATCGGCGATTATAACGTCTATTTGAGAACCAAACTGGATATTTTCAACAATGTAAGATATAAAGGAAACACTATTAATGCAAGTAGATTTACCTGGCCTGAATCCATGCTGCTCATCAATCAATATATGATAAAGGCTACGTATAATGCTCTGATAGAGGACAGATACAAATATCTTGGCATTTTATGAGATTATGGATATCTATCTATAATAAGTGATATCAGAATTATCACCGGGTTTCAAAATAGATGTTACAGAACAGATTTTTCAGATTTTAGGTAACGTACCTTCATCTAAAGACCTTCTAAACAGTAGGAACAACGGATAAAAAACAGACAAGCGGTAGTTGAAGAGAAAAATTGCATGTTCTCACAGAAAATACTTGACTTTTCATACCCTTTCAGACTAATATATAATAAAACTATTGCGGACCTAAGTACCTGAATCCTTATGAAAAGAAATTACATTATTATGTAACGGGGATAAGTGGCTTTAGTGGCGGAGTTTTGCTGCTCATGGGCGTTATTCAACCATGTCAATTATTAAATTTTCAGTAGGAAGGAAAATTAGTGTTTATAAAATGTTTGAATCGATATTAAATTTTTGAAAACGTTTTAGTTGAAACGCCTTTCTTGACGATCCGAGGCCATCCGATCTTGACGGCCATTACTCGTGTTAGATCGAACTGCAGTTCGGCTATACCTAATCATTAATCCGGGTGGAATTAAAAAAAAAAAAATTAATTAACTCAGAATATTAATCGTTCATTCTACACCGTTTAATGGCCTATATGGTAGAGACATTTTATCGATTTCATATTTTGATTCCGAAAAAGTCTAGTATAGGTAAAAAAGTCAATCATATGTGTATCTACATAAAAATCGTTTATTAATATTATGTGCCGCCGATCAAACATTCGATATTTTTAACAATAATATTTATTGGGTCGTCAAGGGAACAAAACGCGGAAAATTTGTTTACGCCGATTTGACTATTTTAAAAATATTCACTATACGTTGTTTACAAGTCATGTACACATTAAGAAAGTTATTTTCTGTTTTTCGCATTAATAAATATCTACGCAATTTCATTCGTTTATTTTTTTGTACTTTTTGTAATTGACAATACTAATATTTTTCGTGTGCTTTTACTTTTTATAGACATTTTTCATATATTATTTTTCCTATTCATAATTTTCTTTCAACTAACACGTTTATTACTTTAAGATGAACCGTCATCGTAAGCATTTTTTACTAATTTTTTTTATCAAAATTAAACATTTAAGAGAACGCGATGTTGTGCTTTCCCACATATAACTGTGGTGTCTCGCTCCGTCTCCGTCTTTTAAACGTACGAGGCATATAGAATACACCAGCAAACTTGAAGTTACGAATATTATTCGTGTATTTTTAAACATCGATTTATTTTTCTCGATCGTTTAATCACCAAGTGGGGTATTACGTGTAGGTATATTGAATATAGCAATTTAAAAATTCATAGCTATAATTCGCTGAGAAAAATTAAAATATCGAGAAAAAACCTACGTGTATGAAAACAGAAACTGAAAACCTTTTGATAAGTTTGATAAAAATAATCACTATTTATTTTTATATTAAAACTGACTGCATAAAATTATCCGTGTTAAACGTCTGCTATATCGTGCGTTTGTATAAGACGAGCACTATGCACACGGATATAAAATTTGCTATTATAACTTATTTTTTATTTCACGGTAAGTTTTTTAAACACAATTAAAGTACACAATTTACTCGCATATTATGCATATTAAGTTTTGTGAATATCTGCGGATTTTCTTCCAGTAGTCGATAAACATAGTGTAACAGGAATATATATTTAACAAATGTAATAATTTTTTTTCTGCCTATTTAATATTTTGAAGTTATTTTTTTTTTTATTTATAATAATTACCAGAACACTATGCCAGAATTGTATATTTTATTTTATTAATTTACAACTAAAAATAAAACATTTAGAGTTTTCATTAATTTTTTTTTTTATATATATATCCATTTTGCTGCTTGGTTCGATACTCTTTCGGATGTGGACGTACCAAATGATTAAAAACCAGTAAAAATAACATTATCGTCTTCAAAGTCTTCCAAGACGTATACAAATTCTTCAATTGAAACCGAAACGCATTCACGTAAAATTTAAATAATATCATTTTAGTCTACCGCCTTTAGATAAATTAACTATTTCGGTTTTATCCTCAATGTGTCCGGTCATTTTGCTGTTCGGTTCGATGCTTTTTCGGATGTGAACATAACAAACGATTTAAAAAAAAATGAAAGATCATCGTCATTGCCTTCAAATTCCGGAATAAGGTTTTGAAAGGAATCCGGTGCTAAAGAACTACCTAGTAATTTTAAAATGTATTTATTTACTTGTCGTCTCGTGCACACAATATGGGTATGATGTACGGACTCAATTCAACTATAACATCAAAATATGGAAGGACGAAATTGAAAATGTAAGCATAACATAAAATATTTGATTGCCTATCAAATAATGCATAATATATATATATATTAGAATGAGTATAAACTAAGTAGCTGTAAAATTTATTGTGACAAATTTACTGTTACTATTACCCGGTTTTGCTTATGGGCAATTTGCTTATAGCAATTTTGTAACTTGAATTTTTAATATTATCTTTGTATTTCGCTCGAAACGAGAGCGTAGCACGTTATTTATTAAATAATGTTTGTAAAAATAATAATTTAAAAAACTAAATATTTTTGAATAATTTTGTATTTCCCATAATAATTAATAATTATAATATAATCAATAATAATATATTATATAAATTATTGACATTTAATGTATTTGAAAAACTTTCGATAGTTTTTCAAAATTCTTCTGAAAAAATTGAGTATAATTTAAAATTATAATTACACAGTATAGTTTTTAAACTAATCTCGGACCGAATTTCCGGGTTTCCGAGAATCTTCGTTTTCTAATTTAATATTAACCAGACAAAAATATTTTATGATCCGTTATAGAATCGGAAGAAATAATTAACGAACCGATTGTCATTTCCGATGAGTTCATTTCGGATGAATCGCAGACGACCAGCCCGGGAAATTCCCCACGTGCGTCCGATATTATGAACATCCCGGTTGACAAAAATTCGATCTGGGCGTCATCAAGTGTAATCAATATATCAAATTCCGGATTGAAAGCGGCTATTGGTAAATAATCGAATTTAATTAAGTTATAAAGGCTTATCCAGATTATTCATATATTATATCGTGGGAAATCTATTCATTTTTTTTAGTTGTTTTTGTGTTAGGTACCGATACAGTATAATATTAATTGAATCTAATTAATATAAATAAATAATTGTAATTTGAAAAAAATATTTCCTTACTTGATCGTAGAACGAATTGTCAGAATTCGGCGGATTTTCTAATTGCTGATTTAATGTAAACAAAATGACAATGTTTCAAAGTATACGAGGAAGAACAACAATTTAGACGATTCGGTTTCCGAAACTGTTGAAGACGACAAAAACAATAATATATCATAGGCATGGGCGCCGAATATGTGACTCGACTGCACCGCACGGAAATTCTCCAAAACAGTTTTCTCTATTTTGTACTTATCTAAGCAATGATTCGTGGACATAACGGCATAACGATAAATAATCATCAACTAATAATGTCGCGTGCAATTGATGTCCCGGAATAAAACTAACTGGTTATTAAGAACCGATTAATACAAGACTGTCCATGATATTCAAAACGAAATTGTATCAATATTGATCCACAATATAAATTTAAAGTTAATTTCCGAAACTCAAAGTGTTTTGTTTTTTTTTATTTTCTATTATAACGGACGCAACAACCGACGTTTCTAGTAAAGAGTCGATATTAAATTTTTTTTCGGTATTTATCGATTGTCTAACGCTCTAACGGACACGTTATAATCATGCTCAATATGCGTATTACTTACATGTTATAAACCTAAGGTGATATCAAACTGAAACTGACAAACCATATTATTGATTGTAATGTGATTGTAACCTGTAGGATGGTGTAGAAGTTAATGGGAAAGTTTGGTCTATTTGATCGCGGAGATTTTTGTAATGGATGAGGGAGTGGACACGCGGTGTTTGTTCACTAAACAATGTACGAAGTATGTTGGCTATTTTTTTTAAGTTTTAATATCGGTTCTACGTAAGATACAGCTGGTGTTTAGTCATATCACCCCATCACCAAATATCGTTTCTCCACGGGCGTCCCCGACAACTCGGAACTCGCCATTTTTATTGTTATCACTATCGTCCGGGTCCGTGTTACAACCGATACATCATAACGCGTCTTCGTCGTAGGTACACGTATTACTGTAATAATAATAATTATTTTTTTATTTTTTTTCATAACGATATATTATTATGATATTATTAATGTAAAGTTATTTTATTTGTGTACGGTGACACAATTGACGGCACGAAGGCTTCGCGCGCCGAACCGACTCGTTGCAGTGGCCCGTCGCAGACGCGAATAGTCATGACGTTCGTACCTACTTCGTATACCGGTCGCCGAGGTCTGGTCGTATCTCTGACCCGACCGGCATTAGTCAACAATCAAGGGTTATTACCACGATTACCGTAGTTATTTTACCGTCGTAAATATTCGTAACGCAGTGCGTATGTTATTCGGTTATAAGACTGCGTAGTTAGTACACGCAGCTGCAGTTTCCAAAAAAAAAAAAAAATATCCGATTTTCAATAATATATACGTATTTTAGTACATATCTTAGTTTTCGATCGGCAGCATCCCCGGTTACATTTATCATTTGTTCGAATCAATCAAGAAAGCTCGTCTATCCCTGAGCGAAATGCATTATGGTAATAAAATAGCCACCGAATATCGTACATAACGGGACTATGTCTCATACTTTACTTCTGTCTACATAAAAAACGAAAGATTCTATTTAGTGATGTTAACTCACTAAATTTTGATGAATTTCCATTCTTAAAATTTATCATAGAACTATCTACAAATCAAGTAACTTATGTATCCTCTTCAAAATACATTGTTCGGTATCGGACGAAATATCAGCTATGTAAATAGCAGCTCATTTGCAGTATACTCTGTATCGTTCTCGTCATGTTCTTTGTCTTCCCCTAAGGTTATTATTTAACACGTTGTCTGTTAATCAACATCGTCAGTTGCGTTGGGTGTATGGACCTCTTTTACCCTATAAGAAGCACATTAAAAATATCGATAATTGCGAGTTATTTTTATTGAAATTACCCGATATCGGTGAAAACTAGATTTTTTTGTGTGCTTTTTTTTATACTACAGAGCCAGAGATTTTTAATAGATATCGGAAAAATTTGATAATAATCTGTCCAAACTATAGACGGTTATCAATAACATGAACTAGTACATGAACATTCGGTAGTGTCCACCACCACCACCATATTGATCGTTTTAGTGCGGATCGAAGTACAAGGTTTTTCTAATTTTTTTTTTTTTTTTTTTGATTTTATTGTACGCTAAAAGAGGGAGACGTTTTGTAAAATCACAAAAAATACGTCACCGTGTCGATGCGATGTGTAAAACAATAACATAACGAAACGTCGATGCGTCGGAATAATAAGAACAACACCGATGCATTTTGTGCGGATGCCGAGAAAACCTGCATTATGTTTATTTTCTTTATTTTTGTTTTAGAAAGTGCACCCAAGACCAACGACGACATCGTATACGCGTTCGTTTTACGTCATGTGCATTTATTTTATTTGTTTTTTTTTTTTTTTTAATATAATAATATATATAAATCAAGAAAACGACTAGCGAAGAAACGACCGCGATGATATAAAAGATTGGTATATTATAGACCTATATAATAAATAAACGACGTCAAAAATGCGTTAAAAAAAGAAAGGGGGGGGCCATAAATTACTGATAAAGAATATACGTTCACGTTGTCCAGAATAAAAATATTTCACGGCGCATATTCGAAACAACGAATTGAACGTGTACGGACATGTATTATATTTTTTGTCTGTTTTAATGACCAGGAATCCATTAAGGGACGAGTATAATAGCGTTTTAAGTGACAATAATAACGATTCTACAGGTTTTTGTTTTTGTTTTTTCTTCAAAACGATTTTACGATACAAACGTCTTGGTTCCCGTAATTTAAATTACGAGTATTATACGTGTAATAGGTCTTTTTTTTGTTTTTGACGATGGCACTCTCGATTAATATTATTGTTTGATTTAATGGTCACATTGTATCCCGACCGAAGACGTCCGTATTGTAATCATTTGAAAAACCAGAAGTAAAAATAAAAAAATGCCAGTCACAACCATTATCTTCTTTCCTTATTTTCTTCTCTTCTTCCACGGCCTTACCTACATATTATTCTATATAAATTTTCAACTCAGGGTCAATTCAAGTTCCTACCAAGATATTATTAATAAGTTTGTTAAATTTAACAGTAGAATAATTCAATTTATGTATGAATATATATAACCGACTAAAGACTGACTTGTAAATTTACAATTTTTTGTTATTAAAACTATCATTTATAAATTTTAATTTGAAAAAACTTAAAAATAAAAAATATTTCTTTACAAACTGTAGTAAGAATATCCCCCGAATTAGAAAAATGGATTTTTGGAAAAACGGGATAGTTTTTTCGGTCCGCATAATACCGATTTTTTGGTGTATAAATGGGATTCGCTGAATTGAAATGACACCGTAAATTATACTTTTAACCGGGTCTGTTCGGAATTTCGATCCTGGGCACCCCTCCGAAAATCAAAGCTTTTGACTGGAGGAGTGAGTTCTAAAGGCCATGTCAGGTTATATGAAACATATTTAAATATAATATAGTTGTAAATGCACGTACAATCAATAAACAGTGTATATAATATAATAAAAACAAGAAAAGACGGAAATGGATGAAAAAGCCAAGATATTAAATTTATCAGTGTAATATTTACCTATTGTTTCTCTAAAATGTAAATAAAAACATCAACACTGAACTCTTGCCACGGAGACGTCACCGGCCAGTAGCATAGTTATGATTCTGTTCTGGGAGAGGGGATAGGAGAATTATTTTGGTTAACTTTCTTACCCTTACACACTCCTTACAGATCTATGTTTTCAATTCTGAGAATAATGGAGAAACTCTTAATTTTACAAATATGTGTTTTTTCGGTTAATAAAAATGCTCTCATGCTATACTTTAAAAGATGTGGATTTTTCACCAGATAGTATTTTGAATGATGTTTTTTTAGGATATTCCCAAAACTCTTTCCAAAAAATACTTCGTACGGTATGGAAAGATCCTAAAAGATCCTGTTAGATAGATACTCTTGAAATTCGGAGCAAGATGATCGAGCTGGTGATGATATGCATATGATATTAATCATTTTATTCTGATCTTAATATTATTTTATATATACATTTATGTTTTATAATATTATTATTATCGAAAATACACACGGAAGCATAATTATTGTTATCTTTTTTGGGGTTTTAGTCTACTGCAGATTGTCCATCAGACAATTTAACGATCGAAATAATAATAAAAAAATAAAAAACACCTGTACGTATTTTGTGTTGAATTACTGTACATTCGTCTCAGAGACGAATAATGGTCGTGTAATACCTTAAATGCTTTCCATTTGTCAAACGAACGCTTAAGCTCGTTTATCCGTTTCCACGACATGCCGGATCCCCGGTGATGAACGAAAAAATTGTAAATTTGCAAATATAAATGACATGAAAGCCGCCAAGTGTCTCCGATATTCCTAAACTATATAATGTTTAACGTGAAATAAATAGGTCTCTATTGTTATCGGCGGCGTTTTTTTTATGTCGTATTCAGTGTTTCGAACGTCTCGAGAAATTTATTTTCAGCTGCGCCTGAACATCTATTATTTCTTTTCTCGGATTTCGAGTGAGCGTTTTCTTTTTTTTCTTTTTTTTTTAATGTTTATCTCGAAAAACAATACGTACTTAAGTACGGGTATAATGTCGATTTTACGCGCTGAAAACTGGCCCCGTTGAAATATTAATCTGAACATTTATCGTGTCTATACTCAGACTTTTTTTTTTTTTTATGCTCGAATAAAATCCTCGAGATCCGTACGGTTTCATTTCCGGCTGATGCTTCGGAGAAGAAGGAACGATAGAGGGTGTATAATACGCGACAACCGCCACAACGCATCAACGTCCGGTTTCCGGACCGCCGCCGATGTCGTCGTCAACGATATTTACTAATCAATTCGACAAACGAAATTCCTACGACGAGTCATAGGTGCGCAGGTGTAATACTTACCTATAAACTCTGTTATTAAAGATAAATCAAGCCGACTTGTAAATATTTTCCGAGCGATTTATTATCCGCCGCAGTATATTACCTACCCACACGATGGTGTACCCATGGGTAATAATATTATGATTTTGACAACTTTCATACACAATATTATCATTATTATTGTGATAATAACGTGGTCATTAATAATTGTCCGTTCATTAATAATAATCGTCGCGCGGGCTTTTTTTGACTGGGCAATTGGTTTATCGTTTATTTTTTTTTATGATAATGATTATTGTAAGCGATTCGATATAATACGAAAACCAGTTTTTTTTTTTTTTTTTTTAATCGTTTTCGATTGTCTCGACCTATTAGACGCGTCCGACCGCCGGGACCAGACGAATATTATTATTGCGGTAGACACGATAATAATATTAGATGTGCCTGTAATATAATATTATATTCATACACGACGACGGGTAAACGTACCGAAAAATATTACGTATAAAAGTAATAAATTTCGATCGCTGTCCAGACGTTTAAGAACTTGAATTTTTTTTTAATCGTGCGTTTTAATCGTCATCGTCGACCTAAAACCATTCGAGCCCATAAATATCGTTCAAGGCGATGTTATCGTCCCTGTCGTATCATTGGGTTTAATCAGTAAATAATATTATCATTATTTATTACGATTAAACGTTCGGTTCTCCCTGATTTATTTAAGGCAAAATATTATCTAATGTGTAGAGTGATCGAGTTCTATATTTAGTACATACTTTTAACCGAATAATATTATCAAAGTAACGTAAAATTAGCATGTTGTGTGTATACAAATAATAATAAATTAAAAAACTGTCCTAACAATAAATCTAAATGCAAGTTATTTTGTCGTTTTCACTGAGAACTATTATTTATTTCTGGCCATGGAATTCGAGACAAAATATATTTGAAAGCCCTTCTAGGTTCATTAGCTTATTTCCCGCTAACCTTAGACAAGACTAAATTTAACAATATTATACTCAGTATAAACGTGCAATTCGACTACCCGATCAGTAATTATGTTATGTTATTTCGGTAGGTAATACTAAAAAGTGGTGAACTAAATAAACTAGAATATGTTTACGCACCACTTGATACTCAGGCACAATTACGATTTAACCAAATAATAAATATTCAATAACCAAAAGAAATATTTTTTTATACATTTTTTTATTCAAACGCATCCAGTACGCCGATAACTGTTGTATCTGTATCAGAAGATATAGGAGCTTTAGAAGATGCCGCGAACTAGAAATCGAATATGCCGATGAGTGGAGTACTGAGTTGGGACTTGGGTTGGACGTCGGTTACCGAGAAGTATAAAGTAATAAGTGATAAGTACGCGTACGGAGAGAGTAGCAGAGCACTTTTTAAACGCTGCCACGCTCAGTGCCGCCACATAATGAATAATGATCCTACACAATTTTCCTACTATCCGAATTTAAAAGCAAAATATCTCGTCATAAGGGTTGACGGAAATCAAGCGTTCCAACACCAATTTATTTTTTTTAAATAACCATTTATATAACAATATAAATACAAGTACCTATTCTGTAAAACTTTTTCGTTTATCTATTATCTGTAGGCAAGGCTTGTGTATACAGAGTTATTTTCTTATTATCTATACATTGAATATAATATATTTACAATAATATAAGTACAAAACATATATAATCAAAGACAAAGTACAAACTGATTTCTTAAAATTACAATTGCATACAAGTCGGATAAATATTTATTTATATCATTGTTCTTGTTCACTTTAAGATGTTTCTTGAAGTTATTATTTAGACAAACATTGAAATGACACGTTGGTCCCAAATAACCAACACATTTCTGGCCTATTCCTTTTTAAACTGATACTCGTCTATTTAATTTGCGATTTTCAATAAAGGTCAACAAAATGTCAAATAGTCGGTTCACTCTCGAAATTAAGGATGGCAAATAATAATGCTCGTGTGATATGTTGTATGGTTTGTTTGTTCATTCGTCAAAAGATTACGATAAAAGTTCAATACTATCCGGGATACCGTGATAATGATCGTATCACCGCGGAACGACCTGTACAGAGCGGCACTGTGAAAAGACGACTCGTCCGTTTACAATGTATATTCATATTATTATCAAGTATCAATATTAAATACCGTTTTGTATTTTATCGCGGGCGCGTGTATAATTGTTTGGAAATCGATCGGCGTCGATGGTAGACGGCAAGAAAGACCGGTCTCCCGGCCAATAATATATTAAAATTTTTCTCTGATACCCGCGAGTTGCTGTTGTTGTCGTTGTTATATTACAGTATTAATATTAGTATACCGTGCACACGACTGCGTGCGTGTAAAAGAAAAAAAGAACGATGATCAATGAGTGTCCTGTACGGCGAGCGGCTCTTTTTATGCATATAATGAGACAACCCGTCGTCGTCGCAGCCGTCCGTCCGTCTCGCCCGACCGTGGCGGACTCGCCGAGGTCCGGAGACTGCAGTGACCGCCGCCAATGGAGTCGAGTCCGGACGGCAGGTGCGATATTATTATGAAATATTACGCCGCTGACGGATAATAATAATTTAATAAAATAATATTATTTTCACGTTACGCCGCCGCCCGGTCGTGTATATATATACAAAACCCGAAACCGAAAGAGGTAGGTCCGCGCCGCACGCGCGGCTGTTGGGAGGAATGTCCAGGGAGGAGGAGGAGGAGGAAGGAAAATAATAACAGCGTACGAAAATCCTTACGGCCACCAACCGACGAGTGTTGCCGACACGGAAAAAAGTTGTAATTCACCAAAAAGTATTATCTTCTCGTAGTCCGGAATTCCTTCAACTCCTTGTAACTATCTCGAATTTGTTCACAAACTCCATCCTGGGACATCATCTTTCGATATTTCCTTGTACGTCATCTTTTTATAACGCTTTTCGTCAAGTTATCGTCCGTAACGGAGTAGATGCCCCATATTTTTGTCCCTTCTGACTTGTATGCTATGCCGAATTCTCGTTGTCTTTTATTGTGTTCAGTACTTTTTCGTTTGTCGTTCATTGCACCCTATTAATCTTGAGCATTTTTCGACCACACCACATTTCCAAAAATCTCTAGTGTCTTTCTTTGCTCTTCAATATGGACTGTCAAAGTTTCGCAGCCATATACAACCACAATATCAGAAAACCTCGAACGTGCACGTACATTGTCTTGTTTAAAACGAAACCTACCCGAATCACTATTTGGGTCGATATAGTCTACTAATTTTCACGTACCACTTGCCACGATTATTAGGCTTTTTTTTTTTACTCATCAGAAAATGAGTAGAAAATGATAGGTACGTCATTTACACGTATAGGACTTTCAATTATTAAATCTACATAATTATTAGCATATAGTACACAAAATTACAGTTATTATTTGTATTATTATTTATGGATTGCATGGACATTCTAAGCAATAACTTTTTTTTCTCCACTTGTCAAAAGCGTACCAACAGTCGTTGGTATACAGCATCAAGGGTGAAACAGACGAGTGCCCGTACTGTTATTAAAGTAAATAATTACTTATTACTTATTTATAGTTATTCGAGTCGTAATTTCAAGGCTAAACGAGAATTATAAATCGCGTACGAGAGTTTATCTGTATACAGGTTAAAAATTGCGAATTTTTTATTTTTTAAGACCGCCCCACCCCCTTCGCGAAATCCAAAAATACGCGACCGGACCGGACCGGACTGCACGTGGGAGAGGGGGGGGGGGGGGGGTGTAAATAACGGAAATTAGACCGTCGGTTAGAAAACAACGTTGCGCGACGCCGCCACCGCGTATCCATACTGCGGGCAATACACACACGGCTCTGCCCACACGGCGTTCGCGCGGCACGTAATTCGTATCGGCGGGCGATCGCGACTTACGAACATAGTACGCATACACGAGCACGCGATCCTCCAACAACGCCTATATCATTACATACGGTCGCGCGTATGGGTGTTGGGTACCCATCACCGTCTTTCACCGATTTCAATATTTTTGTTTTTTTTTTTCTATCGATGACCTACATATACGTACATTCGGTTCGTGTACCAGAGACCCGCTACAAAAGTGAATCTTATGTGTACTTGTTTGAACAAGTTTTATCCCATAACGGCATAACCGCGAAAAATATTGTTTATATTGTTTATATTTGGAGGGACCAATTCGACTGGAAACGAATAGTTTATTTCAAATGTGAACCGATTCGGTTACACGTCTTAAAATACATCCCCCAGTGTTAGTTTTATATAGCTGTTGATGATAAATATGACTAGAAAATAATGTAAAAAATCCAAAGAAAACCGAAGTAAAACGGTTTTTATTCCCATTTATCCTTTTTGGACGACCCGAAGTCTCACTTCGACAATAACTTTAAGTTGCTCGTCGTATAGTTATTAGTGTGATAGGAGGTAATTTTTCATAACTTTAGAATGGACTAATGTTTAAAAATACTTTATTGCCTATCATGTTTTGCGCTTGCGAAATCATCTTGCCTTGAAAAACCAGAGTGTGATTTATTTTAGAAATCTAATACCGGCAATACCGTGCACACTATACGAGTAGATATACGACGTGTATTATATTAGCATTTTTGAACTATTATTTTAAAGATTTAAGATAGGTAGTTAGATGGAGTTAACTTGATTAATTACTAAAAAAAAAATATAGGCAACATCAATTCGTTTAATTTTAATAACGAGATTTAAATTTAACAATTTTAGTTCACAATGGTTAACGAATTTATATAGAAAAACAAATATTTTTTTACGCCAACAATTCAGTTGAATCGTTGAATATAAAATGTGTCAAATTGAATCGTGCGCATTCGTAGATCAATTTTTTTGTTTTTATAAAATTTTACATTTCCATTCGAGTTTTTGACGCGTATTCTAATTGAACGTCGCTAAAATATTATAATATATACTCGTATGTATGCATATTAATAAACACACTATCAAAAAATGTGTACCGTGAAAAGCGACCATTGACCGGCTGTACACTTTGTATGTTTGCTTGGCGCCTTCAAGCCCCGCCAATTTTCGCCCGTGATTATAAACCGGGTGTGTAATAGTATTAAAATCGTTCGTTTTTATTTTTTGTTTTTTGTTTTTTCCAATCTATGCGGTATCTGCACGTACCGACGCGACACGTGAAACCGCAGTGCCGCGTGTCACCGTACAATAATCGTTGTCCGACGGTTTTATTGAAATTGCAAAATCACGATCCGGGGCGCGACGCGTGAACATAGACTCTCACGACAGGTCCGGTTCGCCGGCCCCGGTTATTCTATCGGGTGTTCGTATTGTCGTCGCCCTCGTCGCCGTTTGCGAAGCCGCTCGAAACTGCGCCGGTTCGCGTACTACGTAATACTGTGCGTAAATTGTTCGGGCTTTGCGCCCGTGCCGTTGATACGGCGGAGGAGTAGAACCGAACGATCGCGCGGCGATTATTGAATAACAATAATAATAATAATAACACAACGGCGTGCAATACAATAAACGGCGTATTTCTATATATTATCGCGCCCCGCGACACGATAAGAGGGTTAACCGGCACGGGAACCGGCCTAAATGGATTAAAACGATAGCGTCCGATATCGATTTCTCGATATATCAAACTCCGGGGAGTCGTCCGCCGCGCGAGACCGGTATTTTAAACCGGGAATAAAAAAAAATAAAAAAAAAATTTTATTTTTTTTTTCCCTCGAAAAACGCCGTATTTATGTTACACAACAATAATATTATTATGTTTTCGTGGCGGCGCGACTCGTAATCAATTATCCGATATCCGTGTTAGCGTTATTATCGTTATTATTATTATTATTATTATTATTATTACTATGGCCGCGGACGTTGTTACGTGGCGCGTATCTTTTTCGTCAAAGTGGATCGGGTTTCAGAGGTCGACTTATCCGCGGGACCGCGACACAACGACGGCTTTCCGGAAGGCCGTGTACGTACGTTAATGTTACGGTCACGCGTTCGAAATTATATTTGACATTTAAACGTTTCGAGATTCCGCGGCGAATAGTCGTTTGAGAAATCGGAGGAGAAAAAAATAAATGAAAAAAAATAAAATAAAATAAAAATCACATATTATCCGATACGAGATCACCGCTCGATAGCGCGGCCGGTGGCGGCCGCCACTCGTATTATTATTATTATTATTATTATTATGTTTAAACGAGAACCGTTTACCGTATAACGATATTATGATAATCGACGGTATCGTCTCGGAATTAAGAAGTCTACATAATGTACGTATATATAGTAAACGTGCGCTAACGGTCACCTGCCGCCGCTGTTGCTGTGCACTTCTCCTATCGTAAAATACGTAGTCAATATTGTTATATTATCGTATTCAAAATGAAAATAAAGATCGTCGATCTAGTCCGAACATGATCCGATCGCTATCGGACATCCGTTGAACATAACTCGTGGCGCTCGAACATTTCGTTTTGTTTCTTATTTTTTTGTGTAAATAACCCGTTACGGTCATCGTAAAAAAAGGATAAAACAGTTAGTTAATTTTTGTGATTGCGGGGACCTAATTTTTGATAAAACATTTTTATGCGATAAACGTTTAATCACTACCTACCATTGCACCAGTAGACAGTAAACAGTCGAACGATTTCAAAAACTGGGTCCCAGGCATGGGCGCCCGCAGGAAATTTATCTTAACTTATCTTAACTTTTTTAAAGTTGAAGCTGGTATAAAAGTTGTTCACAGAAAAAAAGAAAGCGGTAATATATTTTCACTAATACCTAAGTTTCTTATATTTTCCTGTTTTTATTTTTTTCGGTTTTTCAATTTTTATGAGAATACTCTTGAGAAAATCGAAAAATGATCTCCCTAAAGTACCTCCCCACGCCTTTTATAAGAGGTGCTACACTTAGAAATCTGACCAAGTCTTTTGATAGAAAAGATGTTCACAGATAAAATAAAAAAAAATTTTTTTGTAAAACTAAAACCTTCTTCGCTCCACTCAGAATCCAAAATACAGCGATTAGCTTGGACATGTATACAACTTTTATTTTAGGGCTTACCATTTGTCTATGAAAAAATGATTTTACAATATATTATCATAGAGATCTATCTCCAGTATATTCTCGCAAACGGTTTTAAGCGTATAAAACGAATAGTCGAATTTGTATTCTTTAGTGTGTAATGTTTCCGCAGTTCCGGTATTGTTTTGTTGTCGTCGATGATTTTAGCGTTAAATGAACACTGTACGTGCAAAATAAATTTAATAACTGATTAATATCAAAACTAATGTTTTGTCTTAATTAAAATAATAATATCAAATATGCCGAAATGCGCCTTAAAAATATATTACAACTACGTTATATACGCGGTATACGTTTACTTAAAATTTTCCGGTGTTCAAACAAATCAACAATTCCGAAAACTGTAGTGTTAAGATTTCGTGCAGAAACTTGGAGTATTGATAATAAAAAAAAACGTTCTGGAAGGCCGCGAAGGTATACGTTCTGTATCGTAAATCGATGAGAAGCTGCGATATTTTCAACAGGTAGTTGAAAAACGTTTTTTTTTTTTAAGGAGAAAGTAATAAAAAGCTATTAGAAAAATTAGGTTTATTGTCAACAAATTTACTAATTTATAATCTAATGGAATATAAAACAAAAAAAAAACATACTTTTGCCCTGTTTTCCGTTCTAAAATTCGAACTTTTCTGAAAAATGTTGTGCTCTCAGATAAATATTTAATTACAACCAGATTTTTCCGGAAAAAAACCCTTTTTGTATTACTTTTTTTTTTTTTTAAGAGAATATCGTCATTTACTCATTATAATATGATCATCGCGCTACGGACGGACGGCCAATGCAATACTCGCATTACTACAGACGATGCGATGACGGAGCCCATTGATCCTGGCAGTGTTTGTTTCGGCCCTTTGAACCGACTTTGCCGTTTGTATACTTCCCGGTGCCCCAGAAGTTTCATTCAAACCGTGCGTATATTATTATTATATCGTTTACGAAATCCGTCTAATGCGTCGTTATTATCGGCCCGGTCACCGTTACGGGAATAATAATAATACGCTTAAACCGTCAAAGGGACTGCCATTATTGCCGACGACTATGTGACGTTCGTGTCTCGTCTTCTCCCTTTCTCTACAGCGTCCAAAATGGCACTCCCGGAGGGGTAGCTCATTAAACGACAACATCATCGTCGTCGTAGTATACCTTATTAGTTATTGTTTTAGCCACCTGGTTCACCTCGATGGTGGCGTGACCGTCGTCAAACAACAGTTCAAACGCTACGTACCAATGCTGTTTAAAAATTTACTGTGCGGGAAAAACGTTTCGGAAATCTGAGCAAAAAGCTTGGAAAACGATTTTCCTCAATATGCATATTTTATACTTGCAAGTACTTATACATAAGTTTTTAGTATTTTTCAGATTTTTGTGCGACAAATGAAATTCATAAAAATATTTGTTTGCCGAACAAATACTTGTGACATTTTATATCGGAGAAAATTATTGTAAAATCAAAAATATTATGATAATATTTTTAGATTATCGAACCGAGGTAAAAATGTGGAGAAATTCGTCCCAAAACACCGCTATCTTATCTATTAATTTATTCAACACTCGAAATCGTCAAATCCTATATAAAATATTTGACAGACACACAGAAATCAAGAGAATATTTTCAGAAGACCATTATTATATAAATATGTAAAACGGCATTCCAGACCGTTTGAAAATATATATTGTATATTGTATTTATGCTAAGGTGACTCTCTCAGAAATATGTGCAAATCACATAAACATTTCAAAGTATATTGCGAATGTCAAAATAGCTAGCAAGCTGTAGAAACAATACAAAATCGGTTTCTGAGAAGTTAGTATCATTTAAATGTAACGTCTTACGGCAACGTCACTCCTCTTACTAGTCATTGTTGACATATTTAAACCTTGAATCGATGGAAACAAGACGAACAAGAATAGATCTCTGTTTCATATTTAAATTGCTTAATTGAAACATTTATTGTCCCAATCTATTTGCCAATTTAAATTTTTCTATTCTTGGGCGTAGCACCAGACAATCAAATACCTTGTGTATGCCATTTCAGTCCACGGACTGCAGTCAAAATGCTCCCGTATATAAATGTATGTTATTAGTAAATAAGTATATTAATTAAATATAAATAGTATTCATCTTTTTCCATGTCTAGCTATAAATGTTTTTAATACATATCTAAATTGTTTACATCTCTAAACTAAAAACAATAATGCTGTGCATTAGATTTATCGCATATGACGTATATTGTGTCGATATTTTTTCTATGTGTAAATAACTATTATAATATTCAATACGTATTTAATTTATTAGTTTCATAAACTGTAACAACTATAATTTTCTGTGATATCTGTATACTCTAAATACATTTATATCGTGATTGGTCTAAATAATAAACCATAGTAATAAATCTGACACCGCATATACGATTTGTGTCGAAATGTAATCAGGTGCAGTCTATACCCCTAGGAGTCTTCCTTTTTTCGCCGTGTTTATTTATGCATACCATTTTAACATCACGCTACGTGAGGAGTAAGTATAGTTATAGTTACACGTTATATTATATTTTCATTTCAATAACTATTAAGTTTTTTTACACAACATAATGTTGGAAATTTAGGAAATTTAGGTAATGACTAGGCGATGTCAGTATTAACCGTGCAAACTATAGTCATTGTGGACAATCGGTGTACATATCAGATATTGAATAATACGTTTGGTCGTTGTCATTTATCAGTATTTCCTAAGCTGGCTATCGGTTTATCGAGAATTATTGGTTTGTGTGTATATACCTGTGTCGTTATAAATCATAATAATTATAAATAATGCGCTTAGCCAATATACGTGAACAATTTAATACAAATATTGATTCTTTGTTAATTACAAAAACGTGAATAATAAATTTATTGAGAGTCTAGGACTCCGAAAGACGATAGAAGAAGTAAGAAATACATATAAAATTGAAAAAGTTGATACTGCTGATGGGTACGTTACTGTTTTAGAAAGAAACATTGGAACAGATAATAATATATAATCATACCATCTGTCCTGCATAGTTTTGTCTATAGTGCTCAATGAAAAAATAAACAAAAAAATTAAAAAAATTGAAACGTGCCTTTCCGTGCCCCTTGTTGAAAAATAGTGAATGTCAAAATAAATTATATACTGGTCCAATGTCATTAATATTATCGTTACGAAATCTATTTTGATCAACAACAATAAACAATAAAGTATTATTGTAACCATAACGACGAAAGGTATCGGGCAGCACGAAAGGACGACGCGGGTATACTGTTCTATACTTCTGTTAATAATAACCGAAACAGATAACACAACTATCTAGTTTCTTAGAAAATATTTGTATCCAATAGAGTGTACGGAAAAGTCAATACAAATAATCAAGAGAAATATGTGTTACATAAAGTAACGCATAAATCAACAAAAATACCGAAAACCTTTTGTGATCCAACACTTTAGGGGTTCGATTTACTTTTTAAAAGTAGCTTGTGTCCTTTCTCGTGGTTCGCGATTTTTCCATACCGAATTTAATTAAATCGGTTTATCCGTTTAGCCATGAAAACGTAACTCACATATTTATTTGAACAGATTATTTTAAGTGATTAAGTAATATTACACTGGTCAAAATAATCGTGTCGAAAATAACCAAGTAATACGTAAAAGATAAAAAAAATGATAACTGTGGGCTTTGGAAGCTAGACATACACCACCATGGACTTTTCTGCAGTTATTTTTAAAATGTACAATTCCAAAGTATATTATTTTGATGGATCTCATAAGTTATAATTTTTAACCAGTGTTAAAAATGTCAGTGCCCAAAAATTATTTATTTAACTCTTACGATTTGATTACAAGACATCGACATTTCTCTACTTTCTATAAATACATCATGAATGCGTTTTAAAGATAAACCTTCAAGAGGAATTCTCTGAATGATAGTGAAAAGCTTTTCAAAACCGGTTGTCAGTAATTTAGAAGAACCAAGCGCACAAAAAAAAGACTCGTGGATAGCGAATTTGGTTTATATTATTTAGAAATACATAGTAATTTTATTAATATCTGTTCGTAACGTTAAACCGTTGCTAACGAATAACAATTCTGTAGATTTTACCTTGTTGGTGAGATAACTCAGAGATCAATACCAATTTCACAAATAATTGCCAGTTGTTCCTATTTTATTTAGAAAATAACTACAAGGAAAATTAAAAAAAAAAAAAATAGCTCTCCAACAACGCACCAAGTAAATATACAATTCTATAAGAAAGTTTCTATTCAATTTTGTTTGGAATGAAATTTCTGGTACAAACGTTGTTCACAGGCACAAAAACACAAACAAAAAATCATACTGTTTTGATAATATTATCTTGAAATTAATTGAATTAAAAATTCGAAGTGCCTCTCCGAGTGAATGCAAATATTTATTTCGATGCTAAAGTAAAAATGCAATACATTTTTTGACATATACACGCCGGTGTGTACAATAATAATAATTTTGTAAAAAGAACCCACGATCGTATTCAGTTTTCTGTTCTCGTTGAAACGCGGTAGTCTGGTTGAAAAAATAACGTTCCAATAATCCAATTTCGCGCTGCGGAAAAAAAAACGAGTTTACATTATCTTGTTTTCTGTATTTTTCTGACAGAATGCGTCGAAATAGCACACATACGCATAGTGTACAACACAAAAGGTAATATTTTTTTTGTTTGGACGAAAAGAACGAAGGAAACGTCAGAAATGTTTAAAAAAAGAAAATAAGGAAAATCCGAGAAACATATTTCCCTAACACAATATTGCGTTATATACTTTGTTGTTGGATTTCTTTCCTTTTTCGTTTTTTTTTTTTATGTTTTTCACAAAAATTGGTTCATTTATGTTCTGTGCAGTTCTATCTGCCACCACTGCCGCCGGTTTTTTTTTTTTTTTTATAAGAATCGCTTAACAATAAACTCACTCGCGAGACATTGGCAAATGCTCGGCGCAGTTTGTTTTTGTTATTCCACTTCTTTATCGGGTATAATATTATACATTCGAAACGAAAACTTTTAATTTCCCAAGTAATAATATTTTTCCGGTCCGTTAGTTATCGTATATTATAACTTATATATAAATGAACCTGTCCTGTGAGTTCACGATATATTTTTGTTTGGTTTTTTTTTTTACGATAAAATTAATATTTCACATTTAAAATAGTTTTTCAAACTTTATATATTGGTGGCTGCAGCGCAGCATTTCCACGTATTTTATATATATATTTTTTTATTATTTTATGTATCACGTGGGCGTTATTATTTTCGATCTGTTAAACAATTATTTTCGGGATCATTGCGTTCGAGATTTTATTTACCGCGAGACAATTAATTTCAAAAAGTTTTTCAACGTCTCTACAATAATATGCGAACCGTATACCTATAGACTGTATAGCACGATAAATCGTGTAAAAAAAAAAACTATTAAACGTCCGGTCCAATATTATAAAAAAAAGTAAATAAAAATACGGTGGTACTTTCGATGAAATTCTTTCAGAAATAAAAATCAAAATAAATAAGCAACGCCGTAGAAAAAAAAAATACCTGGTGTTAAATTATGTTATTATTGTTTTTTTATTTTTTTTAATTTTCGGGATTTTTTGTCGGACATTTCTCGAGAGACTACTGCACACTATATAATCGTGTCTCTGTATCCCATATTTTGTTGTGCGCCATTTGACCACTGATTTTGGACATTTTAGGACTAAACTACACTAGAAAATTTCACCAACAGGATCGATACTACGAACTCAAATTCGCATAAAAGAGTTGTTTTACAGGCGGACTAAATTGATGAATATATGACGAGAGAATGGGGGTGGTTTATTTGTTTAGGATTTAAACGGATGACCCGAATAAAGTTGAAGGGACGAAACCTTGTAAGCGATAAGGTTAGGTTAGGTTAGGTATTGTACTCGTATAGGGATCGAGGTTGTGCATTTCGAGGGTTTCAACTTTAAAACTCCATCCCTATAATTTTCAAGTATTTCTTTTGGAATTTTAAGCATTGTTTTAGCTGTTAAATTTATCCTTGATGACAAAGAATGTCGAATTCCTGTAACTTTTGATTTTTTTTTTTCGTTGAAGATAGTTTGATTAAAATTTTTATGTATATTAATAAAGTCAAAAATATTATTATAATGTTATAATATAAATTAATATCATACTGATGATCAAAAAAAAAAAAAAAAAAATGAGACGCATGAACTTATAAACTCGCACAGTCACACACAGCCGTATAAGTACTCGTGCAGTACTGAATACGCGAATGATAATCCGGTCATTAGATATTAACGTGTCCGTATACTTCATAACACAGATTATGGTATAAATACGTGGTTGTGAAACACCGATTATTAAAACACAATCGAAAATCATGTTTTTTTTTTTTTTTTATCTAATAATCTAACACATGTCAGTATTTCTGGTGGTATCGAAAACTTCACCCGCGCCAAAGCATACCTGCTCTAACATATTATATAATAATAGTATATTATACTATATTAGTATTCATTGTTCTGCGACAAAGTATATTACTTAGCACGAAATAGACGGGAGAAATTGCGTTCTAGTGTCCGTCTAACAAGAGACAAATAGTTGGCTCGTGAGTGGATTTTTTTACCGATCGATAAAGTCCCTGTTATAAAAGATGACGGTTTTCCAATATGTGCATTTACTTTCGAACACTTTTAAAAAAGGGAATACTGACGTCTTTTATTCTACTGTAAAAATTGTTCTCGAACTTAAATAAGAAGTATAATTGTCACTATAGAAAAAGAGAACTTGCACTATGCAATGTTTTATATACAATATATATTGTATATATATATGTGTATATGCATTTTTTTTTTTTTTTGTATATATACAAAAATATAAAAACTTATTATTGTTTGAAATTCTGATAGTTTTAATTTATTCAAACTCGAATAACTTTTTTTATAACAATGATATTGACAAACAAAAACCAACATTGCGCATTGAAAGTTTGAATGGAAATTTTGGTTGGTTAGCCAGAGTAGATTTTGTCCGTACAAAATAAATTTTATTATTTTTTTTTATTTCATGATTAAATAATAAACACTTGTGATCATTATACGAGGATTGCTTGTAACTGTATTTGAATGTAGATTTGAATGCATTTAATTTGGAGAAAATCAACTTCAATAGGTACGATAAATAATCATATACATTTTTTTTTCCAATTTCGGTAGAGTATATAAAAAAAAAAAAACATATATTATTAAATTTATCTAAAGAGGAGCTGAGTGTTTCGTTCCAATTTAGAGTGTTTTTTTATTTTTTTTTTTTTTAAGCCGTTATGATGATTAAAAGTTTGTATTATTAATAATAATAGGTTGAATTTTTTTTTTTAGGGTTGTTTGTTGGCTTTTATATTATTATTATTATTATGTTTTATTATACTGAATTATGCATTTTGTCCTCGAACATTTTTCCCTAGATTCCTCGTGGCTCATATATTATAAGACGACAGGATGGTGGGTTTTTATTAATATGTTGACCGGGTATACAAGAGTATAACGAACTAACGAACCGTATCGTTTTTTTAAGCAATTTTGTATGGTTCCGTCGTCACCCGAGAAATATTGTTTTTAAAAAAAGTGGGTAGCTAAAGATTATAGAGTATACAATGTGATTTTTTTTAAATTTGTTCTAATTCACCGTGTTACGGCGGCCGCGTAGGTACGGTATTAACAGACTCATTTGTTACACGCGTCCAAATCGTAACGCGAAAAAAAATCTGAAATATACGACCATAGGTAGAACTGCGGGGTGTACCGGGTGTGTCAAGGCACACCCTAATTTGAAAAGAAAAAATAATAACTAATAATATTAATACGTGTAAATTTAATTTTAGTGTTTTGAAACTACACAATTAATATTCAAAACAGGTCTCTGAAATAATAATTACATGTGGTTTTTACCGATCGTTATTATTTTATATTATTAGCAAAGTCTGAATTTTTAAATATTAATATAACATATTCTGCATACAAACTTGTCCTACATAGCCCGTGACAAATTTTTCTTGCGAAAAATCGTTTTTTTAAATTAACTCGTGTGAAAACGTTACTATTAGGTATCTTAACGTACGTTAGGATCATTAGGATTTCTTACTTACAAACAAATAGTAAATCTAGTAACTAATTATTTATACTTAATTATTGGATTTTGATGATAATTTATGGTTCTTTAAATCGGGTATACGTAAACGCTATAACAATGTGACACGGTTTTCAAATCGAATGTCTCCTTCCTTGGAAAAATCCGATATGCACCGCTGAAAATACTGGCCGCTTTGTTTTCTAATATATTTCAATACGAATGCGTTAAACGTTTCGAGAAATCTTCTCGACGTACAATTTTCTTTTTATAGCTGTTTAGCTCTTTCTACTAACCCCTAGTTTATACTTAAACCCCTATCTACTTTTGATTTTTAAATGGCGACCTATATTGAAAATCCCATAAATAGATGGAGTATTAGTTAAAATAAAGTTAAGTGTTGAAACTTTTGATTTCTGTCAATCCGTTGACAAAATATTCCATTTTTAAATTTGGGTCGGGGGGAGAGTATTGGACATTTGTGTGGCGGTACGGCACGTGGCATGTTAATAATGCACCACTACTCTTCCTTGACCGGAAGTTGAAAGTGGAATATCTCGTCAACGGATTGACGGAAATCAATAACTTTAACACCAACATGTATTTAAATACATGTAATACATGTACAAGTATTACTTTAAAGTAATATTCCGTCTATTTATGGACTTAATAGTCTATGCAGCTCCATCATATTATTACGGCTAGCGGTTAAAAGGTCGCGTATTTGTTGACAAGACTCCGGGAAACGCGGAAAACACGGCTTTCCGATCGCGCCACGATTTATAATATAATTTACGATAATAATATTTTTACATATTTTTTTTATTATTTTTTTTTTTTCATTTTCTCGTCCGTTATTAAACGTGTCGTCGTCGTCAGCCGCGGCGGCTGCTGCCGGTTCCGCTGTTGCAGAGTGAAAGGTTTCGAGCGCAGATGGTGTTTTATAGTTTTTAATTATCCCGGGAAGTCGTCGCAGTATATTTATACGCCGCCGTAAACTTTTTTCACCCTTCCGCCGACCGTTAATTATTATTCCCGGCCCGCAAAAACGGGGTCGCGATTTACGACAACGAGCCATAATCGTAAATTGATGGGAAATTTGAATATTTCGTCCGTTTAAAAACCCCGCGCCGCCCCCACGGTTTTTTTTCCTTTCTACCCCTTTTTGTCGACGATTTATTCACGAAGCCTGCGCCTCGGATTCGAGAACGTTCCGTCGGCCGATTTTCATTTTGTTTTGCTAACACAATTTTCGTGTAATATAATAATATAATATAATATGGGATCCAACGTTGGAGGAATGCCCGATGGTCTGCAGTGGAAAGGAGTACAAACTGTTTTTTCGTTTTAAACGTACGTTTTGCTCCAGACTAATGCATATGATTTAAAGGTGTTTTTTTTTTTTTGTTTATATCATATTTAACTTTTGTTAATTATAAATGAAATTTTATCGTAAATTTTAAGAAAAAAAATAACAATTGGACAAATGTTACTTTATTCTACGAAAATAAAAGGAATTTTTCATTTTCATTTATATTTTATGAATGAATAGGAACCGTATAACTGCATACATATCTTCATTCTTCAGAGCACATTAAATATTTTAATTTAATTTGTTGAACATTTAAAACGTTTTAAAAAATGTGTTTTTTAAAAAAATATCTTTAAACTGAGTGCAAGCCCGTTTCGGAATTATGTTACAAAAATGAAAAATTCTCAACCCATCATTGTTCTGGTCCTAGGATTGAAAACATGATGTACTAAAGTCGACTGTTTGCGTGTTATTTTTTCTTCTCGCGATCTTCCGAAAGATGATATTGCTCCCGGAGGTGGTTTTCCCCGCGATAATTATAATTTTGTAAAGGAACCGTATTATACAATCTCGGACACGGTTTTTTTTTTCTTTCCCGCACAATGTATATATTTTATAGTGCTCGTCGTAAAACGTCCAGTCGTAAAATATCGTTACGAAATTATACGATTGCGGTCGGCCGCAAAATCGCGTGCGAGATTAAAATCTCCAGCCGTACATAAAATAGACCAAGGTCGAAATCGCTAAACGGGACAACCAGTGATCGGACGAGCAGTAATTAATAAAATATAAGTATGTGTAGTATAATATAGTGTGAATGTGTGTATAATTGAATAAAAATATAAGCATTTTTCGATTCTGAACGAAGCGAGGATTGTATTGGTTTTACAAAGATAATTATTTTTCCATTTTTTATTTTATCTACGAATAAACTTTTCTACGAGAAATTTTGTTCCGATTTTCAATTTCAGTACTTTTTCTAAAATAAAATATTATCTGAATAGGGATATATATAGTAGGGAAAATCGGAAAATTTACAAAATGTATTATTTTTAATTTTGTTTTATGTTTTGATTCAGTTAAAAATATTTGTAGAAACTTGAAATTTAGACATAAAACTTATAATTGCCTTTTTTAGACGTGGTAAAAATGTTCAAAACATTTAAGCTATTTATAGACAGTTTAATTTTAGGAGACTTAATTATTATTCGGTTAGATACTCTATAGATAAAATTGTTAGACCTGACAGAAATGCTTCAGAGTTTAACAAAAGGTTCATTATATGTCATGCTTTGTGGTACAAAAAAAAAATTAAGTGTAATGTAGAATTTTTTTTTATAAGAATTTTTGAATAAAATCGTAAATATTACAGCCTTTCAAAATATGTGAAACCATGCGGAGTCCCGCTCAGAATCGTTTTTCGTTAGCAATGATTATTCGTTTTATATAAATATATATTAAATTCTTCTCTTTATCCTACCCTCCAACTACTTACCTACAATAGTGGCTTATCCATCGTGCGAAGTTTGTCCGTGGTTTTATTTTTTGCATTTATTTCATTGTTATTATCATTTGGATTTATTCGGACTTTAAGACCGTCTCTTAGAGATTGGTTCTCTCCCTTAAGCCCCAACGTCCTTTTTTACAACGTCTTTCCGTTCCCTTCTCGACCTCGGTCTTCCTAAATACGTTTTTCTATAATCGGTTTGGACTTTTCTGCTCATGCATAGCTTACCGAAGGCTTATTAGATTTTTAAGTTTAATTCAAATTTATTAATAAAGTTACAAGATTATCCTACTTGGATTTTTGAAACGATAATAACGCGTAGAAAACAGATGCAAACATAGCGACATTATAATGTTAAAACAAGAGACAATATTAAACGATAATGTTGTTTAATCGCAAATAGTTTGAACTAAAAGCCATTTTTTTGTTTTTTAGAGTAATATAATATTACAAACAAAGAATACGTACAGACGTCGTGATGCAATAATATTATGCTGCGTTTTTTCTCGGTGTTTTGTTTTTGCATTTTTTTATTCATTCGGAACCTACAGGATAACTATAAATATAATGTAATATATTTTCTAAAGGGAAATATAATTTTTGTTTTTTCCTCTGTTCTGCGCCATTCACAACAGTCGAATGTTTATTTTGTGTTTATCATACAACCGCGATAAACCCGATAACTTTTTAATTTATTAGACAGAATAATTATCATGCCTATACTATTAGACAATAAAAAATCAATTACTTATACAAACATAGTGTGTAGCGCGGACGAAAAAAAATATACGACATTCGAAGACGTGTAGTTTAACATTATCTCGTTAACAAATCGGCAATATATTATTATTATTCGATTTATACCGAGACGACATTTATAACTTCAGTTTCGTACGCAATATAAATAATATCGTCGGATGATAATATATTTTATACGTTCGCCAAAGAATATTGTATCCGACGAAGAACTCTCTGACGATGACGGCGGGGGTGACGGCGGGGGCGGCGGTTCCAATTGATTTATTAATTATTCGAACGACGAGGTTAAAAACCCCGAAACAATAATTGTTATAATTGTTATAGCGTATTACCGTGCGCGAACATGTTCAACGACGCGGACGTTCCGGACTCGGGAAAAAAATAACGAAAACCGTAATTGATAGAAAGGCACAAAAAGGAAAAAAATGTCAAACGTTTTTCTTCTTTTTTAACATTCCGCAGTTCGAGTAGGTATAACAATAATCGTTATCGGACGATCAATCGATCGCGAACACTACTACGGAGTTTCTGTATGCAGACAAAATAAAATTTGTCGATTGTCCTCAGACAGAAGCGGCGCGCGTACTCCTGAAAACGACTTGAACACGCACGGAAAAAAAAAGAAGAAAACTTCGACTGTCGATTGACGGTTACGGTCCACAAATGCACTTCATTAGATCGATAAACGATATTATATTCGAAATTCGATGACGAAGACGATATAACAAATTAAACGCGAAATCGATCGTTGTAATTTATTGCAGTCTTTAACCTCCCCTTCTCTGCATTCGCCACTGACTCCATAAAACAAATAGACAGGGGAAATATATAGCTGACCAAATTTCGGGTGGGTAAGTATTATTTGAAATATTACTATTATTATTCGCGCCAACGTGTTAGATAACGATATTAGATGAATATAGAGGGCCTAAAATAATAATTTCCAACATTTTATATTCGTCGAACAACGGAATAAATTATTACAATTATTATTATTTCGTTAAATATTTATATGTGTAGTCCGAATACACAAAAAATATCAAATATACGACTCGTTATTAGGTATTAATATTGAGTTTCGAAACTGAATAATGAATAAAGTTTAATAATGCGCTGTAAATTAACTCGCATTAAACAAACGTTTAATTAGGTCCTATATGTATATTATATTATGTTATAATGCGTTTGTCAGAATAATAGCAGGTACTCTGAGCAACAGAGAGTATAGTTGTACAATAATTATTATTATCGTTGCACTCCGAGTATAATGTTTAATATGTAAATATACACGAAACACGCGTAATAATATAGTGTAGGTATACTGCAACAACAATATAATATCATACTGCGAATTTTTTTTTTTTTTAATTCTCATGTTCTACGAGACGAACACTGGTTTAATTCGTCTTAAAATACGTACATACACACACGCTGTGGAGTGGTCGTGTACGAAATGCATATAATATTATAATAATAATCGTCCGATGTGGGGTCAATTTATATTTTTTTCCGTGTATTATATTTTTTATTTACATCGAATAAAATTACTATAGTACCATTATGTTCTGCGGTAAGACTAATAGCCGTTCACGGGTTTTATCTTAACAGTGCATCTATGTAGATACGAATACTATGCGTAAGATATGAATCGAACCGTGTATAATGTATACAAGTATACTGTGTACATAATAATATGCGTGCGTCTGTTACGTCATATCTTAAAAGAAAAAACTTGCACAAAAATTGTAATTGATGATCGATGAATAATTTAAGCTGTATATACACCGCGCAGTGTTATTCGAAATTAATATTTTCAGACGGCGGTGCACACGAGTCCTGCAAGTCCGACGACTCGGTGAAAACAATCGAATGCGTTTTTTTTTGGCGAGCATGCGCGGTCGGTGACCGAAACGAACGTACAATCATGAATAATCAATAATAATCAAAGTGACCCAATATCCCAGTACCCAGTACCCACCCATCGATATATCCCAATTTCCCCAATAATTCACATTAGTTTCATCTACCGTTTACTAAATAAGTGTAGTACCTAATCGTGTACTAATATTGATTGTTTCTATATTGAGCATTCGCTCATCCCTAAATCTAGGATCGAGAAGCGATTGATTCTCAAAGACCGCGTTCGTTTCACCACTGTGCGTGATTGCAATGTTGATTTTATTAAACGATTATGAAATTTGGAAAAAAACGAAAACGCGACCTTATTAAAAAATAAGATTTTATAAACTGAAAAGCGAAAATCGAGATCTGCAATCTGTAGAAATTTGTAAGAGTTATATATAATGCACCATGCAATGTTTGTTTATCCGTTGGCTTTTTAAAAAAAAAAAATATATATATTACAATGATATAAACATAATTTAAATGCCGGAAAAGGTATTGTAGACAGGGAAAAGCATAGAATTATTAAAAATATACATATTTATCGTAAAAATTTGAACATTTTCATTTAAAGATTATCATTTGGAGGATTATTAACTTGTCTTCACCTGAAATACAATTTCCAACATTGAAGTTATATTTTCCTTCTCCGATTTCTTCTCATTGGCCTTGATACCAGCTATTTGAAGTCGGTCACCCTCGTTCTAAACTTTCACTTGACCCGATCTCCCACATCATACACCCCGGGTGTCCTCATATCATCCTCAATCACATCCAACCAACTTTTTTTTCGGTTATATAATATTTAAATTATAGAATATAGAAATTTTAATATTTTTTTAAAAGATATTAAAAAAATAAACATTGCAATGCACTTACAAATTTTTATATATTATAGAGCTTGTTATCCGCTTTTTTTATTTTTTAATACAGTTTGTTTTTTTTTTTTACACTTTTTAGCAACGATATGTTTAAAATTATATTGTATGATATTTCAAAAATTAAGACACGTGTTAAAATCCATCTTACCGTTTAAGCTACAGAGCATGTCAATAAAATAGACATACATAATACACCCTCGAAAAACCTAACCCTCCTTCGATCGGTCGGGTAATACACACATATGTAGAATATATACTACGCATGCACATAAACTAAAAACGACTAATTACAACAAAAAGTAAAGTTATAAGGTTAAGTTATAATTTTGAGTTTGTAAAGTAAACGAAACAATAAGTATAATACGACGTATAGTATTTTCGAACTTTACTATTATAGGTGCATCTAAATATAATGTTAAAACCGATACCATATATTTTGTGTTAGCCAAACACGAATCAAACTTGTAATACGATAATTATTACAGTAAAACTTTCATATAACGGTTACCAAAGGGGCTGGAAATAATAACCGCTATTTAGTGGTGACCGTCCTTTAGAGGTTTCCTATAGAGGCATAACACTTGACGGGACCAAACAAAATGACCGGTACACAGAGGTGACCGTTAACGGAAGTTTTACTGTATATTATATATTAATAAAACAAGATATTTTACGTAAAGAGACGGATATTCGACGTAATCGAAATTTTCGATTTTTTCTTTTGATAATTCCAAAAAACACATTATATGCTATTGAATTTAAAATTATATTATACGAGAAATAGATAAACAATATACTGTTTTTTCATGGTAGAAAAAATAATCACGTATTTATTTTTATAGATAGTCTTCGGTGAAACCTCCTGCTATGCTCCCGTATAATGCTCGTATCGTGGCTTCGTGATTTTACTATCATACCCGGTCTGGTTGTTTTATGGCTGTGTTTTAAATACTTATAAAACTTACATTTCCATCAACTGCGCTATGGCATAATCGTTTTGGAGCCATTCGAAATGTCTCTTCCCGGACTTGCAATTTAGCTACAGTCTTTATTACAAAATTTACGAAATTATTACTATTCGGAATTATACCACGTATACGTTGAACAATATTGTTTGCGCCTGTTGAGGAAATGCGTCATAATATTGTATTTTATCCGAATCTAGTTTGTATTCAGTTGGCGACAATTTCGTACGTGGCTTAAGAATATTTATGTCATTGTACTAAAGATACATTTTGCAGACGTATAAACTATACATTATGGTCGATGGCAGACATCTGGAATTATTTCCGTTCACACTCATGTGGACGGCGGAAGAGTATTAGGGAAAACTGGACATTCATCCAAGTTCTCGGCCCTTCTGAAATGTTCGCACAAAATAGAATAAACGTGGTTTTATGTCCGCATTAATTAGTAATAAAACTTACTATGAACATATTGTATCAAGAATAATCGAGCGTTTTTATGTGAAGTGGAACTAAAACAAATTGTAATGTAGTTCCATTACAAATTAAACGAGCATAATATAATATAATATAGCTGTGACGATATTAGAAAGAATTGTTATCGCTGCGATGGGAATAAAAAAAAAATTAACCTCGTGCAAAAATAACGATAAGATGCGGTCCCGCAGCAGAATCCACGTCCAAGATGGCCTCCGATTCGCCTCGCTTCTGTACTTTTCGACCGACACTACAAGGCAACATATTCGCAGACTGCCGTTATTATACTCTATGGTATAATGTTATATATAGCGTGTGGAATTTAGTTTATTTTTTCTACATAAATGCGGTCAGGGGGGGTCACACGATATTAGTATCGCTGCACAGAGGTCGGGCTGATTGGTGATCGGCCGAACGACGACGACGACAACGACGTGATTAATAGTGATCGACCGACATTATTGCCGATCGCCCACGTCCACATCGGAGGAGAAGAAGAATGGAACCGTCGGCCGTCGTCGGTTTTTCGTGTCTTCGTTAATTGTTTGACGCCGAGTCACTATATTATATATATATATATACCTAATATTAAAATAATCCTCGACGAAGCGTGCGGCGGCGTATCGCGATAGATATTATAACGTCCAACGTATAATAATATCATGATATTGTAAAGCCGCAGATGACGATAATAATAATCGTAGGTATCCGCGGTATACGCTATGATATTATTACAGTCCATAGAATATAATATTTTAAAAGTCGCGGAGATAATTTTGTTTTGTTTTGTTTTTTTTTTTTTAAAGGAAAACGCCATTTTTCTTGCGCGTCATCAATCAAACGGTCCCGACGACGACGTTAACAGTAACCCCGACGACGAACCGACGACGGCGGCGGCGTTTTCTCTTTTCTATATACGTATATTATATTGGATACATAGACAATATCGATATAGCGCGGGAGACGACGACGTCGTAGAGAGGGTCACGATATCGCAGTATTTTTTTAATTTTTTTTTTTTTTCCGTTCCCCAGTTTATACAGCCCGAAAACGCTTATCGCCAAACTTATCCGCCACGATAACGGTAAACGCCGCCACCCGTTAATTTCACACGACTAAACACGATAACGCTGATCGTTTATTTAATATAAGTGATGGCGGGATGAAAATTAAAATCTTCTGGTTCGGTCAGTGGTTAAAGTGGAAAAAAATTTGATGAGGAATTAGTGTTTATCGACATTTGAGGAACGTTCCTAAGAACTAATTATCAAACCAGACCGAATTTCACGCAATCCATCTTGGAGACAAGACTTTAAAAATATTATTATTATTATTATTATTTCGTATGGCTTAGATAAATATTACATTCAATTCACAGTTTAACATAGGTAACATAGTATAAAATAGATATAAATATAAAATAAGAAAGATAAAAATATAAATAAATAAATAAAAGTTGGCTAAATGATAACTAATTATATATGTAATATGTTGACTAGTAATGGATGTGTGAAATACGTAAGTCTTCTATTAGATTTGTATGTCCAAGGAGTTCAACCATTGCACTGCGCCTATTGTGGCTCTGTGTAGCTCTTTCATTCCTCCATCAGTAATGTGTATAGCAGTTTGCTTTTCATAGCCGCAGTCACATCCTGGTGTAGGCCTGAGTCCCCATTTATGGAGCATGTGTCCTGTTTTTCCATGACCNGAATCTATTTAATGCTACCCATTCCCTTCTCGGGAGGTCAGTGCCCGGTACTCCTACCACTGGGTCATTAATTAGGTTAATTTTGTCAGGATTGCTGATTTTCCACTCATTATTCCATTCCGTGTATATATTAAATTTTACTGATATTAATTTTTGGGCAAGCCTCCAGGTAGGTTTTCTGGATTTTAATCTTACGTTAGGACCAGTGTTTATATCGTTATGTATAGGGAGTAAAGTATTTGAGAAGCATTTAGTCCATTCTCGTATTAGTGAGTTGTAACGATGTAGATGAGGTGGACTTAAGTTACTGAGTACTGAGTTTAAAAATATTTATCTTCCGCCACACACATTTGTTTATAAAAATGTTATACTTGTAGGATTAATGAAGTAAAACAGATTCTGTATAATATGTATGATCCGAAAGGACAGGTGATCATTTTCATTTTTAATAAATCTAATTCGAGTTTTTAAAAATGCATTAGTTATGTCTCAGTGATGTTTATCACTTATTGAGAATTAGGGGTGTTTTATTGGTGAATTTAAGTGAACAAAGTTGAGTTCAACTCCAATATGAAACTTTATTGTTACGGTTGGAGGATCTTGTCTGACCAAAAATGTAGTGATATCGAATAATAATAATGAGTGGTATCGAAAAATTACGAACAAAGAACAGCTTTTAGGTGATTCCAAAAGTATTAAAACATCCTTGATATGTTTTTTAAACCAAAAGAACTTAATACTTCTGGTTTATTTTCGAAGTGTTATTATAAAACTCTTTACTTTCACGTTGATAATATTTAGTATATAAGTTATTTATTACAAAGTTATATGTATTATAACAATATAATATTTATAAGTTAATCATTATTATATATTACGTGTTACCTGCTTAAAGTTATTCGGTATTTTTTTTGAACATAATATAATGAACACCTAGTGTAATTTTACTTTTAAGTGCAATGTCCATTGGGATGTGAATATATACATTTCATGTATTTCATATATCAGTGGTTTTTAATCGGTTTGACGCAACAAAAAATAAATGTCTTCGTCGAAGGAAAATGTTTTCATTTCTGAGACATGTACACTGAAAATTGTCTAAAGAGTTACGTGTGCTGTTAATGAAAACCACTGGTATAATAAAATGTAATAACATTACAATTATTAATTTTATGATACAGTTTATGTTGAAAATTGGACAGTTTTGAAATTTAAATTTTTAAGCGAGATACAAACATTTTTAAATTGTAACATTTCACATGTTCGTCTCAATCGGTCTACATTATTAATTCAACCATCGAAAAACAACCAACGCACTAACACTAGTGCCTTGAAATTTGACAATGCACCATTTCACTCTGATACTATAATTAACAGCACAAAATAATATTTACTTAACGATAATTTGCCATTATCAAATTTTCAATATTAGCTGTAACATATATTTCAAACACAGAGGGCTGGTCTTAATGATTTTCCCGTGTCGAAAATTATGCCAATGCTTTTCTGATAAAACATAACGATATTGTAATTATAATATATGGAATACAAAATAATTTGCAGAATCTGACGTCAACGGTCGTCACGCCGGGGTTCGGAGATCGCGAAAAACCGTGACTCACGTCACAATATAAATTTGATAGAGAGTCGTTCGAGGTCGTGAATATTAGCGTGGATCCGCCCGAATATTTCTCAGGTATATAATAAATCACATGTACCGTGACGGTCGTAGCAGTTTAGGATTTGTACCGAAAATTCAACGAACAAATTACACCCGTTGTGCACCGGAGTGTTCCACGGTGGCTTGGTCAGTGATATTTTTATATATGTCGGCAGTGTTCAAATTATTGACGATCGATTTAACTCGTAGGAAAAAATACCAATTATTAAAAACCCTAAAAAGTTGATACTGCTCACAGTTGTAGGTGGATCAAATATACTGGATAATCTAATTTATAAATTGTGTGCAAGGTATAAACTAAAAAACGAACCCAGAAATCAACAAAAATAAAAGAACCTAATAGGTAAATTGCTGAAAATGTCGTTAAATATTTCAAATAAGTCGTTTCTTGATTTTTTTTTTTTAAGACTTAGGGGTGAGTGCATGCTCAATATGAAAACAACTTAATATCAGTACTCGTTTCGAACTCGTTTACATGAAATTGTCGGGATTTTATACAAATATTGGAAAATATTGGCAGATGGGTAATGAGTACTTACCAATATTAATGAATTGCTTGTGGGTATGTCGGATCCGTTTCGTCATTGCGCGGTCCACTGCGAAAACAAGCAACAAATTATATTGTATTTTTATATAGTCCCGCGCGTTCGCGTGTCGATTGTATTTTTCGGGAGAAACGACGAGGGCGAATGGTTATTTTTTTTTCGCCGATAATCGCCGAAACTCCGGTGACGCGCGAGACCGGAGACGGCGGCCATATCGTTACGGATCTGCACGTGGCCCCGTCGCGGAGCCGGCGATATCACACGAGTCACAGCTGGAAAACATTAATCCCCCGGCAGCCGGCAACGTGGGTGTATAAGTCTGTATAAGTCCTCGTTTTTACCCAATATTTACAAGCACGTTTATTATATTATATCCGCCACAGCTACGGCTTACGGCCGCCGTCCGTTTTGGCGCGAGGAGCAATTATCGTACGGCCCCGACGTAATAATTCAGACGGCGGGGCGGCGGTGACAAGTAACCGGCGCAACAGTCACATGGTCGTGTGTATTATTATTATCGGTCCGAGACTACCCAGGGATTTCGGTTTCTTCCTCCGACCCCTCGTTCCGACTTGTCCCGTTCGTTTACGGTACACATAGTGTCGTCGCCTTATGAATCGGCACTAAAAGACGACCGACAGAACATCCTCGTATCCCCGTCCTGCGACCACAATATATATATACCGTTATACAATAAATTATAATGACTATGGATGGCAATTTGCTGGGAGAAAATTCGAATTTTGTTGCTAGTGTATTGGGAAATCGTATCGTATAATGCGACGACAAATATTGTGAAACATTAATATTAGTTAGCGTTAGGAAACAGTGATAAAACAAACGGACATACTACGCTCGATGAATGGTCCATCACTGTTGTAGATTGAGAAGTTGGAAAGGTAGAGGGTAGAGGTTGGAAAGGGTAAATTTAATATGTACACATATCTGTACGCGACGATTAATCGTTGTTAACGAAAAACGATTTCGAGTGGAGTTCATGTTATGAAAGGCCGTAATATTTACGGTTTGAAAATGATAAATTTCTTACATTTTCGCGTTTTTCTTACGTTTTTTTCCATTTATTAGGAGCTGGGAAAATTAAAAAAAAAAAAATATCTCTTTAAAATACCACTTCAGTCCAGTTTCCATTCAGAAAAAGTGCTACACTTGAAAATCGGAGCAAAATATATGGTAGAAAAGTTGTTCACAAATAAAAAAAAATAAACATCATTGTAAGACCAAAATAAAGATTAAATAGTAGCTTTTAAGAAGTAGGTTAAGCTATTGATATCGAGGTGAGGATAAATAGTCGGAGAGCCGCCGAAAGTGGAGTGCAGGACATTGTTTTGCTCAAAAATAAAGTCTTATATTATATTAGTTTTGATGTTTAAATTTCATTGAAAATTGTGTGTGCGTGTGTGTGTGTGTGTTTTAGAGAAATAGAATTTTTCAGTTTTTTTTGTTTTTTACGTTTTTCTTTCGGGAAGAGAGAAATTTCCCTGAAATCGATTGTTTTTTTTTAAGTGTTATTTTGTGATGATATACGGATTAGTATTTATTTCCCCGAATTAGATTCTCTTGTGTTTCGCTTTTCGCCAAAAAATTAATTTTTCTTTTTCTTTCGGGATGGTGGGTAGAGAATTTCCCTGAAAATGATTTTGTTTTTTTTTCTGAATGCAACACTTATGTATCGTATACATTTCTCTAAAATAGATATTTTATGTTCGATTCTCTAGATGAAGAGATCACGATAATATGTGAGTTTCACTATTGATCCCTTTATATAATTATATATATGTATAACAATTGCGCATAACTTAGGTAGCTTCTACTTAACGAAAATATAACTTTATTTTATTATACTACATACCTTTTTTTTATTTTTTTGGCAGGAGTATTTTTATTAAATATTTTACAATCTTTATATTTGAGCTGTAATAATAAAATAATAATAGTACATCGTTTTATTTCGTTTTCATTATGACGATATAAATTTGTCTGAATTATTATTTTTTTTTTTTTTTTGGTTGAACGTTTTCTTTTGTAGAAAACATTACCGTTTCGTTTATGTATCAATATTATGTACATAGATATGTACATTTTCGAATTTCCGCTGTCACCGAGACTGGATAAAATATACATATTTTTTTTAATTTTTTTTTTTTTGATTGATTAAATCGATCTTGAGCTTTTAAAATTGTTTGGTTTTTTTTCAATTTATGTTGTGTACATAACATTGATGTGTATGCATCGAATTTCTATTTAATAAAATGTTTACGTTTTTCGTATTAAGAGAGATTTTATTCTAAATCGTATGTACATATAGGTCAATATTTTATTTTATCTTTACGTTATTTGATTTATTTGATTTGTATTTATATGTCCATTTCAAGAGACGGGCACTATCAAAAACAAAAAAAAAACAAAAAACTAATAAAAAAAAAAAAAAATAAAATAAAATAATAATAACAGTAATTTACAAAAAAAGCAAGATTAAATTTTAAATTCATAAACACATTAGGGCAGTGGTTTTTAACCTGTGTGTTGAGGCGTCCAGGTACGTCGTGGTTTATTATCAAGGGAGCCGCGTCTGTATTAAATATAGTAAAGTACTACAGTACATGTATTTATTTTAATTTTTTTTATTATCATTATTCATGAGGGAGCCGCTAATTTAGTTTTCAAAATAGGAATCCAAAAAGGTCGAAAACCAATGCCTTAGGGAAAGAACCACGATAAATGAACAGCAATTATTCTTATTTACACTTGCAAATGATAACCTCATTTATGGCGTACAAAATAGGTTAGTAAAAAAATAATACAGGGTATGGAATTTCGATCTCCTGCACAGAGGCCAAAGAACATCAGATTCTATACTGCACTCTACATTCTACAATATCTATGACGTAGACAGATTTTCTGTTCTGTACATATATGTGTGTATCTTTTTCCTTCTACATTTGGATATTATAGCTGCACTATTTGCATTAAAAATGCAAAAACTCGGGAATCAGAATGGTTTTGTAGGCTGAAGTGATAAAGTTGAATTGAATTTCAATAAGTAATTAACCACGTTTTCGTGGTCTGATAAAGGTGTTTTTTAGCTTTGTGCACTCTAACAGACTCTCCAAATGAACGTAGGGGAATGAAGTTTGTGTATACATGGCCTTCGTATTCATAATGTGCCCTCGGGGATTTCAAACCCAAATCCTACTAATTTTAATTTCACTATTTTCTTTAAAGTACCTATAGTATTATATTGGCTACTTATTTTTTTTTTATTAAATATTTCTATTACACAAAATAGGTGGGAGAAAATTCGAGTTTTGTGTACAACTCTTTTGTTCACGGGTGTTTTTTTGTTTTTGGTGGATTGTGTGTAAAAATATTTAGCTGATACACGTAGTAGAATTGTTATTAGGTATTGGTAATCTGAAAGTGGTCCATTGATTTAGGCGACATGATAGGCACGTATGATATAAATGAAATTTAGTATACAATAATAATGTTTATATTATTGAATGTGTTGACGAATTACGGAAAACAAAATTTGAAGGTTCTGATAGGATCTTATTTTATCTTCTTTTTTTTTTTTCAATCATATTATTTTTATCCGAGTAAACGTGGGAAATAAAAACAAAATTAACTTAACTGGGTTGGTATTATTTATGGGCTTGTCCAACCTTGGTTTTATAAAATGCGTCTATATGAATAGAAAAAAAATATATAATATATTTTGTAATATTTTACTTTTTTTTTTATACGAAATCACTAATTAATGTAAACATTAAGCTATTAAAACTGTATATACCACTGTAATTTTACGTAGAACGCAACATTCAATATTATCTATATCAATTGATTTTTTTTTTTTTTTTATTGTTTCATATGAACATTTGACGTCATGTCGATCTATTCAAACATTTTTAATTGTACTTATGTCAATATTCGCTTACTTTATTTTTTAAAAAGCCGTAAATATAAATTTTAACTATAATTACAATGTTTTTTTAATAATGAAAGAACAAAAAAAAATCCAAGTATTTTATATAGGCACTAATAAAGTGTCGATATTTTGCAACTGGTGGTGATAATAAAAAATACGAGAGCTATATACAATAGTATGAAAAGTATCTATACATAATAAATTATATCGCATATCGCGTTTAATTTTTTTAATTAATTTTGATTATAATATTGAAAAACGTGTAAACTGAATTCATACATTCTACACCAGTTCAACAACTGCACAATAAAACAAATAAAATATACGAAATTCATTATTGTTTTAAAACCAACTACGGTTCATTCATTGTTTTTTTTAATTAAAGGTCTCTCGTACTCGTATAATAATAGTACGCCTCTGCCGAAGTTTTTATCCTTCCTATATATAACATTAAGTCGTTCGTTTTCAATTTTATCGAAATTTAACCTAAAACTCCGTGGGCGATACGGTTATTATTGTCCATTATGTTTCATAACAAAACCATAAAGTTTTGTATTATATTATAGTCCGTACGTTTTAGTGTCTACGGTATACAAAAGACGGCGGGCGAGAAATATAATCAATAAAACACGTAGAAAATCAAATTTGAATTGTCGCAATCATAGCTGCATAAAATATTACCTCTAGGGGGCAAATGCGACTTTTTATACATAGAAAACTCGGGGACCTGATCTCATACTAGTGAAAAACTCAGTACTGAGTAATTTCAGTAGGTGCTTAGTATTTTTTCCTAGGTCATAAGTGGAGGATCCAGGGGGTCCGGATCCCCCCTCCGAAATTTTATTAAAGTAGACAAATTTTAGTAGTGCATATTGTTTATTTATTATAATCGTATGATATGTTTTTCATAATCATAATCAAGAAGTTTTGTATTTTTAACATAAAAAAGATCAGTGTCCAGTATATATATTTAAAAAATGTTTGCCTCTCCGAATTGTTTCTGTAAAGGGTAGACGATTTCACCTTGTAATTAGCAATACCATTTTATCTCTATTTCCACTCATTTTCAATTTTAAATTTACTTTTGAAAATCCAAGGGGGGGGAGAAATTACCCGGCTTACCCTCCTTCGAACGCTTATGGCCAATATACTTTAAAACAAGTATCTAGATATTTGTTACTACAATAGTTACATTGATTTCATTGTCGCAAGACATGACAGTCGATACTTCCTACCAATGTAACGTGATGAAAGATACAATTGTGTTGAAGATACTATCCAACCCTGTTCATATAATAACAATAATTATCGTGTTTGTCCCGCTCTCCTATATATGTATAGAAACGTATGGTGGTAAAAGAGAAATCCCGTGATTATAATACTTGTCTTTCAATCCCGGATGTTAGTCCCGTACTGTTATCTATATTATGGTTCAGTATAGTAGCGTTTTACGTCGTTTAAGTTCGACTGGCAAAAGGTCACACGCTAAAAATATGTACCTATAATATAATTAAAAATTTACCGGAACACTTCTTTCTCATTTCTTTGGACGTGAAACGGTTGAAATTGTGTATAAGTACAGATTCCGTCGCAATGATAAAATTGTAGCTTATACAAGCATATAAACTCCCACACGAATGACCTTTTTACCGTGATTATGCGAGAGATAGTGTCTACACGGACATAATTTTAATTCCTATAATATACGAGTGAAAAATAAAAAAATATATATTATATATTTTAAACCCACCTAATATGGCATCTTTTATTTCTCGGCGATGTAAAGCCGTACACGTATCTTCTTCATATACATATGGCGGTTTAACGTTGAATTTTCGTAATAATATTATAATTTATCTCAGTTTTAGTTGCGTAAACGCTCAATGCTCTTGTAATTTTTTTTTTACCGCTTTTTAAAAAAAGCCACCTATTAATAACTAAAATACTTAAACTGACTCTGTAGGTAAACTTTAGGAAGGAGGACAGATTTTAACCTCTTCCCTAGTTTCGTTTTCACGAGCAAGTATTTTTTTATTGGCTTTATTTCTTTTGCCCGTGCACGTTCCTATATAGGCAAAACGCTTAAGCTCCGGTTCATATCACGTACACCGCGCTCGCGGTGTGACGTTGTCCGCCGACCGGGTTCGACACGAGACGATTGATTAATGGTTTTCGACAGTCGAGACTGATATTATTATATTATTATAAACGTTGGTCGTCGGCGTTAATTATTGTTCGCACTCAGCCGTGTATACTGACAACGAAGGACGCAGTAATAACGAAGACGTTATGTCCCGTAGATATCATTACACATATACCGAGTCCAGATTGAGAATATCAGGGGGCGGCCGTTTATTAGAGATTTGACGAAGTTCTTTTGGATACTTCGGATTCGTCCGAAATGTATTTTGAAATAAACGGGTAGGACTGCGCCCCGGCTCTTATTAACCTATAGGCAAGTCAAGCACGTGCCTAATGCTAGGCAATGACGGAGGCTATTTTTTTTGATTTATACTAATGTACACTTACTAATAAGCATTTCAAAATTGAGCGTATGTATTAAATAATATACGTTTGTATCATAAACTGATAAATGTATTATAAATGTTTAACTATTTGAATATACTCGAACAATCACAAAATTGGACGAAATCGGAATGGTCATCGATAAGAAATGCGTGAGCAACCTGTTCAGATGCTACTGTCATGTGGTCAAAAATAAAATCGATGTAGAATCATCACATAGAATCTCCAAATCTTTCTGATAGTTTCAATGGCGCGTCAAAAATCAAGAAATCACTAAAACTTCCGAACCCCGATTATTGTTATTGTTTTGCGTGCAGCTTGAACGTATTAAACAATACGTCGGTCGATTATATTTTACTTTCGTTAAACGTTCAAACACTCGATTAAACATGTAATGTTTGAACAATAATTAATAATATATTACGCTGCCGTCAGGGCCAACGGAGTATGGAACTACACTCTCGGCGGCTTCGATCGGCGACGATCGGGAGAGACGCGGATGATTAATAACCGGCCGAAACATTCGGGTTTTCTTCGCCCATCGTTTAAAAACACGATATCATATTATTATAATATAACAATATTTTTATACGTGCCGTTGCGATGATAATAATATTGTTATTATAATGCACATTGTTACCTGCACCGATGAGATATCGTATCGCCGTTGTCGTCGTCAAATTCTCACGGGGCGAGTGTATGTTTTTTTTTTTTATTTTTTCAAGCGGTTAACCTCTCTCTCATTCTCCCCGAGACGTATCGTCGCGCCACGTATCCGAGGACAGGGAGACGGTTCGGATTTTCATTTTCATTTTTTTTTTTCCGTCATCTATACTTCCAGGCGCCGATCGACCGCAGTCGAAACGGATTATTATTGGATATTGTAAATTATTATTATCGTCATCGTTGCGCGCCGAGTCATCCTCTGAGGCCCGCGGGACCTTTTGGCTTTGACCTCCGGCGCGCGCGATTCGACTTTGACGATTCGGTCGATCAGGACACGCGTCTCGTTCACGACATAAAGACGTGCATCTCGTAGGTTCGCATCGTATTAAGTATTACTAAACGTTTCTGTATTGCTTGTATTTATTAAAAAATATAATAAATAAATACATTTACCGTAATTTATTATACTTATCATAGTAAGTACGTAAATTTGGGCGATTGGGAGGTGGGAAGATACAAATTTCTTTTTAGACGACCATTCGGCAGAGGCACGATGTGTGCACTATAATCGTCATATTTGTCACGTCCGTCAGTTCATATTTCATAAAATATTTAAAGAAATAAAATAAAATTGGAACTTCTACCGGAGATCCTAACCTACAATATAGTGTTATACAAATTCAATACACTGCTCACGGATCATTGGTGTGGAATTGGGTTGGGCTAAATATTCTATTGCTCTTCAAAATTTGTTTACAGTCTTTCTGGAAAATGACCGTGCTAGAAAAGGTTTAACCTTTTTATTTTTTTACAAAAATGTATAGAATATATCAAAGACTTATTTCATATCGTCAATAAAAAAGAAATATTAAATATTGTGAGGAGCATCTTTTTGGTGAATTCTGTGAATGATAAAACTAAAAAAAACCTATTGAGTGAACTATTGAAAATGACGATGAAACGTATTTATTACAGTTTAACGCCAGACAGAAATGTTGAATCATTTGATGTATTGTACGAACAAATTGGAGTGCTTGCCTAATCGTAATAGTTATTTCGCAAAAATATACATTTAAAAAGTAAAAAAATATTATGAATTTTGAAAATTTGTTTATATAAAGTACCACGAGAAGAAAAATCCGTATCTTTTAAGATATAATAACATAAACAATTTCAATATTTCAACTAACCGTAAAAGTATTTTCCTATAAAAAAAAAAAAAAAAACACATTTTTGTTTAATTAAAAACTTCTTATTGATATTCAGAAAGTCTATAATACATCATAATATATGATCAAGAAATTACAGATCGAACTGATTTTAAAAAAAATATGTTCCCTTCGGTCGTCACGTGTCAATAATATACGCGAATTAAACATAATATTTATGGGTAAGTGTGTAATTGTAGTACTTATTATTGGTTCGTGATCGCGAAAGCCGTCACGGTGGAAGGTCGATTTCGAATATTATAAACGCTCCGTTATTATGATGAATTTTATCCAATACTATTCGTGTAAAGTCCGTGTATCCTCATGATGTGAACAAGGACGTTTAATTAACATTCCGATGTCCACGAAAATTATTAAGGTCGCGTGTCTATTTTATATTTTGTAATAATGACCAGGATACAAACGTTAACACGCACTGAAGTCGAATTCGATCGTTTATTGCAGTTTTGACCCTCTGTTAAACAATAATATTTTTTGTTCGTACCTCGAAAAACGCGGATTTTCCGTCCGGTGGTATAACATTATTATTTTGCAACTTTTTTCTCGATTTCCGGCAGTTTAAAAAAAAATAAATAAATAATAAAGGATAAAAAACCGACACCAATGATATGTCGATGTGTCGATTTTATGTTTACCGATGTCTGAATGGCCTGCAAGCATGACTACAGGCGATACAAAATTCTTATTATACTAATATTATAAATCCACTCGGAATCGTTTTTCGATTGCAATGATTTTACGTCACATATTACACCTAAAATAAACATAATCACCCTATATCACTAAGCATGTTGACCCCATTTTTTCGGTTAAATTTTGCATAAATTCAAATTCTGCCATTTGGAATTTTTAAGTGTAGTTAAAGACAATATTTTCGAATACTTATATTTTTCACAACATTTAAGGAGTATTCTATGGCGTAGAACTTATATTAAATATTTAATAAATAAACGGAGTATTACTTTGAATACATTTTGGTGTATAAATTTTTGATTTTCGTCAACTCATTAACGGGATATTTCACATTTATGTTTAGGTAGAAGAAGAGTAGTGAAGTATCATTTGTGTGGCGCGCGGTGTTCTATTAGTGCTCCACTAATCTCTCCCTATCTAAACTTAAAAGTGAAATATCTCGTTAACGAGATCACGAAAATCAAAAATTTCTCGTTTTCTCAAAAAAACTCATTTGAAAAACATTTGAAAAGTTGACACCACCACTTGATACTCATTAAATGATGCGGAAAATCTAAGTATTCGAACATATCGGCTTTAACTACACTTAAAAATTCCGAAAAATCAGAATATAAATACATGCAAATTTAATCAAATAAATGGGACAAACACGCTTAATGAATCACTCTGTATATTATTCTTAATTTCTCAACACCAGTGACTTACCAGAGCCGCAGTGAAAAGTTTGTCTGACTTTTTATGCCTCGGCAATAAAATTGAAATAATATTATCGTAACCCCGAAAAGGCGAATCAAAGCGCAATCATAACGTATACAGTTTAGTTCGGAGTGCTCGCTGTGTTTGACAGATTATGGAGAGCTATTGATGTTTTGACAAATGGTTTTTACATATAGGTAAATGGTGGAGGCGACCAAACACGTCATATAAGTGAACCGTTAATTCGGTCACGACAATTATTGTACATTCCATCTTGTATATTTTGGTCAAAAGAACCTAATAAGCGATTTCGTCTTTTCGCTTATACTTATAATGTTATCATATTATGACGATAAAACGGAAATGAAACTTAAGGAAATATAATTATATTCTATATTGTAGAAAAAACGTTAATATTAAATATAAATTGTTCGAGACTGTATATTATATTGAATTCGCAATTGTGTGCTAAACGAACTTCAGTTTCGTAATATTATAATTCGAGTATATTATATACCTTGAGATAAATATTATATCTCCTGTAAAAAAACCAAGAATGCAATGGGGAAAACGTGTAGTCAAACAAAAATTAGGAGGTGGATTATAGATTGTCTGAATGTAGGTGAATGGCGAGATGGTCATAGAGGTCACTTTTATAAACCGAAAAAGAATACGAAAATTATAAAATTAAACGGATTACACGCAAATCGTTTGACCGCCCCTTTTTTTTTTAAAAAAAAGTACAGTTCATGTATCCAGCAAGTATACTAATCTATTTGCTTATTATAGGTATATATAGTATACTCTGCAATATTTGCTAATAAAAAAAATGTTCAAAATGAAAATAGTTTGCATTTCTAACTGTTTAATACAACAAAGCAGTGATAGTAAAAGCAAAAAAAAAACATTACAACACACAAATGTGTATCGTAGTATTTTTAATTTTTTTTTTATAAGAGTTATAGTATCACATTTTGATATTAAAGATTACGTTAATGTATACTGTATAGACTTTTTGGAATTGTTATTGTTAATATTATTGTCTTTGGAGTTTTATTGTCGTTGCCGTTGCAGCCCGTTATAAAATACGAATATTGCGTTTTCGATACGGAAACCGATGTTTTATTGGCTGACGTGAACTATATAATGTATAACTTACGTAGAGTGGACTGGGTCATTTCCAAAGTGGGTTTACGACCGTTTTCGAAAATTCAATAAACCCCGCCGAATTTATATATATATATATATTTATTATATGCTTTGTCCGGCAAAAACGTATTTTTTTTCTACAATCTCCATTTCGCCCAGGTTTAGCGGCGCTGCAGCGGCAGTTACGCCGCGCGGGACCTTAAAAGTTAATCCGTCCCGAAACGCCAATAAACTCGATTAACCTTACCCGTTTCGTTTATTCTCGCGTCTACACTCGAACCGAATATATACACATATTATTTTATCTCTGGTCCCTGGGAAGAAGAGCTTAAGTCAATTTATAACATGTTTATATATGTACATATATGACTTTCTCATACGTAATTTGTTCGCTTTATTTTTTTTTTTTTATCTATGTGACATTAGTGTACTATAAGTATATTCTAACACACGCGCGTTATACTGGAAATTAAAACATCTCGAGGCACTGTGCGTGACGTTCTTTTGGTTTGGCGAAAAAAATACAAGTCGCAAAATTAAATGAATCGGGCCGTTTAGAACGTCATATTTAGGTTAGGCTATTTAGCAATTTTTGTAATTCAATTTGCTCAAAAAGCAGAATCGCCGACCGTCGTGGTCGTCGTTGTAACTTTCGATGTATTAATCTATCGTCGCGTGACCGAAATGGAAATGCAATATACCTACCCGTATACTGTGTGCGCGTGTTTTTAGAGAACTTTAGAAGTCGAAACTTTTTTCCTTTTTTTTTTTTTAGCGGATATTGACAAACCTTCTCGTGCAGACGCACGTCTCTATACACTCGGTAAATTCGATTGCGCGTACGCACACACACTTACACTCTGCGGCGGATTCGCGAGCCTTTAAAGAGAAAGCGAAAACCTGTGTACGCCACCGACGACGACGACGTAAATTACGAAGAACTCTTTGCCCTTTGTGACATTTGAACACGTCAAATACACTCACGCACTGCCTACGTACTACCTATAGGTACCTAAACTTATGTACCTAAAATTCCACATCAGTCGTATATTTCGATCTTCTTCGCTGCCGGCTAGAAGGCTCAACAACCCGTGTATTAATTTCGAATAAAGGTAGGTAATTATCGAGTCTCGCGTCAAAGGCGACCGGAGAATCGCTCGCAGAAAGGTCTCATTTTTCGAGCCCGGCTCGACAATAGTTTGTGCACACAGTCCACCGTCCGGTATAATCTAACTAAATAATTACGTAAAAAATCGGTTTTGGTCAAATTTACGGTTTTTAATATTCTCTCCGATATTCTATTCTGTACAAAATATTAAGTCAAATCGAACATCTCTGTCATAATTTACAACCGCGTATGTTCGTTATACACATATGTTATCAAAGGCGCTTGGTATTTTAAGTCAACACATTATCGTATATTAAATCAAAATGAGAAAATGCACACGGTCATGTAGGGTAAATGCTAAAAGCCTTAACTAAAACCAGAAATTGAATAAATTAACGCTTAAAAAAAAAAAAAACAAATATAAAAGGCAAATTCTAAAATAAAATAAAAAAAAAAATTAAACGGGTTTTTTTGTTTCTCATTTAACTAAAAACCTGTTTAATTTATCCGTTTGAATAATTGTACTTGACGTCGTATGTTTAAACAAAATTAAAAAACATTAATAATACAATAAATTTTCACCTCGGCGTCAAAACTATAGATTTCGTCGATGAATTAAAAATACAAATTTGTATAATGTTTATAATCGTTTTAAGAAAAAAAAAAAAATATTTTAATTTACAATAATAACGACGAATTTTCAATTAACGTTTGTTATTTTTTAATCAAGAATTTTATTGCTTATATAATATTGAAAAGCGACCGCGATTAATATACGCAACACTATTTACTACTAACTGCAACGCACGAACAAAATTATACTTTCGTTTCGTATAGCAGCTGATGTTTATTTTGTGATAAAAATTTATGATTTATAACAGTATATACTAGCTGTAATACCTAAGAATAGTTTATTGTCGAATTATTCTTTTATATACTATTCTAAATTTAATATTCAAAATCGTTAGAATGCACGTATAACGTAGCGTGCAGTTTGATAATAATTAATGCCAATGTAAATATTATTATAATTAAATTACCCGATCGTAACGAAACACGGACAAAAAATGGTTTTTTAATTATATTTACCTATTCAAAATACTATAGGTACAGTAGTCCGTCGTGTACAATCGTAGTGGCGACCATTGCATTCTATTTTATGATAATTTTCCCGTTTAGCATTCTTCTCTGTTTCGAACATTGTTATTACTATTATTATTATAATTTTTCTCTATACCCGTACACTCGCTTGAGAGCGAACTCTGCGTTTTATTCCCATATTGTATTCGTGTTCTTGCGATCTTTACAACAGTAACAACAACAAAATGTAGGTACACACCTATATATTATTATTGTTATTGTAATACAAAATAATACTGTTGCTTTGGAAATAAAAAAAAAGAAAATATTGAAATTCGCGGGGAAAATCGTAATTAATAATTTATCGGTGAAAAAGCTTTTGTAACGTTTTACCCTTGGTAGGTACCTATATCTATAGAGAATGTTGCGCGTGTATCTGCCTAATTTACTATTGTACGCTTTTGTGTTATTTATTCTGTATATACGTGTATGTGCGTATTGCGATGTATTATAATATTATAAGTTATAACTAATACCAGACAGCCATGCGAACAATAAAAAACTACTTCCTCCGCTTCAAATCGGATGAATTATATGATTGTCTTGTATGTGCTCCAGTGAAAACTGTCTGAAACGAAATTCCTACAATAATAATAAAGGAACGTACACAATTAGTCCGTTCATCACGAGTATTCGTGTTTTACAGATGTCTAAATACATGGTGATGATAAAATGCAGAGGCGTATTTTGGATTTCACCTGCAAGGAGGGAGATATTGAATTTGAAAATCGTGTCACGCTGTATACTTGTATAACGCTTGGTTCAAGACTAAATAAAAAATAAGTACATTTTTGTAAGTAATTTATAATTAATTACCCTAATTACCCGAAAATTATCGTTTAAATTAAATAATTAATGTTGGTAATAATATTATGATTAAATTTTTTTCACTTTTAGCTAATCTATCCTCTTCCATATTAGTATAGTGATTCGGATAGGGTTTTTCGTTTTAAACAAGGAAATGTCTACGTTTGGGGGCTTTTTATTTTGTTTTTGATAATATTAACTTGGTACCAGCACGTTTTTGATCTCAAAATTTAAGAAATTTGAATTTAAAACATAGACAGTTGTACGCATAATAGATACAATAAAATATGAAAGGGCAGGCATAATCTCCAAAATCTCTCGCAGGAAATACGCCACCATTCAAGTTTTCATTTAAATTTCCATTTTTACTCGCAACACATTGTTACCGTTTTATCTCATCTTATTATCATATTACTATTTACTATGATAAATGATACAGAGTGGTTCATTAAATACGACGCATCACAATATACCGCGATGATTAAAACACTAATGTGAAAACCGTCGCGATCATTCGATCGGGCATAAAAGTTCACACTTGCTACCTAATGTAAAACAAGAACAAAAATTATTCTGAATTGTTCGAGTAAATTTAGTACATAATATAACCGATTACGAAAGTGGCTATCTCCGAAAATATAACATATGCTATTATGCTCACTTAAAAATTAGTATCTACTACCTGTATTCTTAGTTACATAAAAGAAAATACTCTTTTCATTATATATTTTGTAAAACTTTTGTTTTTTAAAGCGGTAGTTTTAGTGGAGTAGAAGGACTACAACTGCTGTCCCACTACTTACATCATTTATCGAATAAGTCCAATTCAACGTTTTATGGGAATTAATGGGAACCAATGCATCCTATATCAATATAGCAATAAGTAACTATTGGATCTTTTAACAAGAGGAGTCATTTTATAGAATAAAACACGACAAAAAAATAATCGCGTGTAGAAAATTACACTGTCTTACTGTTGTGTTATGCATTTAACATAGAATTGTGAGTGCTGAGCTTTAAGTACCAGTTTTGTAACAAATCAAGGGCTCGGCAGTTGATACTGGGGTCTAAAAAGTCTAGGACTCTACGGCCATAACTCGTCTATCCCAATACTGAAAATAGTGTTTGAGCACCTTTTTAGATACACGATAGTCGCCACTGATCAATTGTTATAACAATAATCAACTGAATCGACTTTTATTGTTATTATTATGATATACACAAATATTAAAGACATAATATATCGTATTAATAATGATAATATGCCCATTGTTTTCGATCGATTGTTTTGTAATTGATTGCGTTTAACTGCAATATTATTTTATACGCGTGCAAATAGGTCGGTAAAAAAATTTAAAAAAAATATATTACTTACTATAAATTATTATCAATATATTTTTTCAAGTAATAATAATTATAGCTCTTGTACGGTATAATTTATTTTTATAATACAGGTGCATGCCATACGTGCCTGTACAATAGACTGGCAGTCAAACGACGTTTAAAAGTTGTGATAATCCAAGCACTAAAAACCGCAAGGCTAAAAACCGTTGACCTTAATTAACACAATCTATAGTAATTATTAATATATATATATATATAGACACGTACACCTATTTAAATCGGTAGTTGAATTAAAATATTTTCATGATTGGTTTGTTTGACAATGATCGATTAAACAACGTCTATAATCGATTATATTATTATTCGGTCGATTAGATAACGATTAATATACTATTATAACAACAATAATAATAATAATATTTCAGGTGCGTACGCTGCAATTAATTACGTCTTGTCTGAACGCAAACACGGTGTAATATAAACTAATAACTATAATATGTGACTCATTATAATCGGCAAGAAAAATAAAAAATAAATGTTTATTTTTTTTTTTTTGTTTTTAAGTGAAAGTGTTTATTGGTAGATACTACACACTGTGTATTCAGGCAAACTGTAAAATATATAATGTTATCAATAACCCGATGTAGAAAAAAAAACAAAAAACCTAAATGATTATTATTACTTGTCGATTTCGTGTAGTTTGTCGGGATATTAAACGAACAATGGTTACCTGAAATATCGGTAAATTATGAATTTAGGGAGACGCTATTTCGATGCATAGTGATAGTGGGACCGTCAGAGCGGGTAACACGTTGGGTTAGGTTAGACCCACTCGGTTCAGTCGGAGTCGGAACAGCGCTAATCGACAACGAAAACAACGCCTTTAAAAAATGTGCCGATTAAATTAGACTGATAAATTAGTTGTATTATCACACTTATGGTTTTGAGGCCCTATCATATACTTTTATATTGTCGTTATATTGTTTTTACAGGATTGAAATCGGACTATCCAAAGTCTCACAATCCTGTCAGAGCGGAAATTCTGAAAACTATTTATTTTTTTTTGACCGACTAGAACCGCCTAAATAATTATTGCATTTATCGCCTTATCATTTGTTATCGCGACGACCGAGATCGCGATTGTTCCTGATTATAATATTACACTCATACAAAAATATTATCATATTATAAGATTATAAATGCGGATGATAAAGCCCACGGTCCTCGGATTAATCGGCGGATTGAGACTCGACGTCCTGTCGCCGGATAGAAATCTGGGTCCATAATCTATATTATTATAATATATCCGCGCATAGTCAAACATCGCCTATAATTATTTGTGTTATCATTCTCCATTTTTCGACATACCACGTCGCGTGGGTTCGAATAGCGCGTGCACGGACCGCGATAAATTCGAACGCCTCCTCGCGTATACTAATTCCCGTCTTTACCCCGTGGACACGTGACGGTCTCCCGAAATTCTGTGCGCCGAAAATTTGTGAGTAATTAGTTAATAATAAGTATAATAATAATACGGTTTCCGAGAGCGGTCTGGCCTCGAAATAACGCCCGGGGAGGTTGTAATATATTATAAGAACCGGCCCTCCTTCCATATGGCTACTTTTTCTGGCCCAAACGAAAGAGAAAAAAAAAACATTGGCTGCTACTGCTACTGCTTCTGGTGGTGGTACTGTTGCAGCTGCCGATCGCTATCCGCAAAACGGATTTCGTTCCTCGGGCCCGAACACGTTCCTGCAAAACACAAGGTTCTAAGATCAAAATATTACCATACGGCATTATACGGTTTTATTGTAAATACACGTTTTTAACGGTAGGTTTAACCTATAGATAAAAATCGCTGAAAAGATAATAACATACGAAAATCCCTTTCATAAATATATTACATATACCAGTGTTTCCCAAAAATCGTTTTTAACTGAGGTTTCCTCCGGACGCTTTTATATGAATAATTCAAACCAAAAAACGATTCTGAACGGGGTAGTTATTTTATAGGTATTAGTGCTGGTTTTCTTCGTTGATTAGTCGTAGCAAATTAAAAATAAAACCGATGGTCGACAATTATTATCGTTGTTGTCAGTTTTTATAATTTTAGAGAAAAACTGTTGGGAATCTTGGCATTTGTTTTAAATGAAATACCACCAGGCACAAAGTCTGCATTTTTTAACTTATAGGTAAAGTGCAAATATTTTGAAACATTTTTACTAACCGAAAAAATGTTTTCCGTGAAAGAAAACCCACACAAAAAAGACGTAATCGTAATCAATGTTACCGTTTCCGTTGGCGTTTGAGTTTGAAAATCGTTTTCAGACAAGATAATATTTCACCACGGTGACCCAGGGCATACACTTTTAAAATCTTTGTTATCTAAAGGTTTATAAAACGACCGTGTTCTTATTCTATTTCGTACACCCACGTAAAATTGTTCTCAATGATTTTAGCGTATCTATATCTGTTCTAAAATACGTCCACATTTTGTGTAACACGATAATGTATAATATTATTTTTCGATTTGATATAATAGTCAACGAGTTTAGTTTCGAGAAGTTTTCATGTAAATTTAACGGTTTGTACCATATGCTCGCCTACGCCTGTGATATGGCTAACAAACCCTAAGCCAAGCAAATGCATAGGTAATAATAATTTTTATAAATATCTCACGATCGATTTTCGGACCGCCTGAAAATTAATCTGTATACATAGCGTCGTAATGATATTTTCATCCTGCAGACCGTTCGAACCAGATAATATTTGAAAACGTTCTTGTACCGGCCCACTCTATGTTGTTTAATAACCGTTTAATCGGACCAGATGTTTTACATAAACACGGAAAAAACTGATTTTTTTTTCTCAACACAATTTTCGCGTTTTGCCATATTAATATATGTTTCCGATTTTACGTAGGTTTACGAATTTTTTTATACACGTCCGGTAAAAAATACTCGAATTTTACGAACACGGTTTTATATTATCAGCACATTATTTCATTAGATTATTTTGTATTATATTTATATCCGCTGATATTGTAAATGGTATGAAAAACATTAAAACTGCAAAAACGTTGAACGGCACTTAGTATATCGTAGGTACTGACGAATTACCCCACACGTCGAAATATTTCGTATTGACAAAAGTTTATTGTTGTTGTTGTACAATACGAGTACCTACTCTGGTATTATAATAATTTATTTTTCAATAATCCGAAATACTATTGTTATTATAAATATTATTAGAACTGGGAATGTATAATGTCTCATAAAATACCACAAAATAACTCTCCTCTCATCCCTCCAAAAAAAAAATAAAAATAAATATAATATTCAAAATAATGCAATTTTAAAATGCTAAAACAAATTACTGAAATCAAAATACCGTTATTATTATTATTATTTTTATAGGGACCTTTAAGAATAAATGTACGATCATTTATTTCTTAAATTAAATTATCGGACATGTATTTAAATTTCCATGGTAATAGGTATTTCATACTATGTTTCTAGATATAAAACTAAACAAAATATGCATGTAGCAGCGAACGTAAAATATTTAGGAAACCTGTGCTGCTATCTCTGGATGTGATTTAGCGTTAGTTAACTCAACCCGCTAGGACAAAATAAATACGACTTCAAACACGCGTCGTTTTGGCTATCATTTTGCAGTAGTTTAAAACGAAATTCGTATCGTATCGTAAACCGAAGACCGAACGATCGAAAAACGAAAGAAACATTTTTTGGAATAAATCTATACTTACCTGTTTATTTTTTGCTTGTTACTGGTTTTTTACCCGCGTTCAAATAGTATTGTAAAAATTATTCTGCTGAACTTATGATTCGGTACCGGAGTCCGCATTACAAAACCGCCAATTTATTCAGTCTCTAATAAAAAGCCGGGCATTTTTCTCACCGTGGGTAAGCCACTGTTGTAGGTGAGAAGTTGGGAAGGTAGGGAAATTAGGAAAGTAACATTATGAACATTATGAACATGGATAATACAACAGACGCGTCATATTTATATTACAATACTGTTGATATTGTTAAATGTAAAACCGATGTGTTATTTTTGTTATACTTGCCTATGGCTTATAACAACGTTTTATTTATTTTTTACATTCATTATGTATAAATGATTAATTAATTGATAATTAATTAATTATTCATTATGTCGATTCAATTCTAATGATATATACATGGTTTATCAGAAAATATGTTTTTATTGTTAACGAAAAAGTACCTCGGGGTTCAAAAAATGTAAATGCGTCTCTACAGTTCACGCATGAATTCTGCTCTTAATATCATATGCAAATTTAAAGTTTTTCTTTTTTGTTAAATTTCCTATTCCCATTGGTTACACGAACTTTGGGCACATCGACCTGTCAGTCCCGCGATCGTCCACTCGTATTTTAAAAATTTTCGTTCATCATATCGGCCGGTACAGGAGCTGCCGTTCTCTTTTGATGTCAACCTAATCTAACCGGCATCAGTTGACCGCGTTTAAAAACCATCGGTACCGCGAGTGGTATACAAAACAAGTTATTTCACGAATAAAAATAATATATTACAAAGACTAATAAAGATTATGGTGAACTTCGCTATACAAAATGCCAGACAAACTAGAGGAAAGCAGAAAGAGACGTCACCAGTGGTACGGTAATGCATGAAGGAAAGAATAATCCAAGACAGCTCGCCAAAGGGAAAGAGTCCCTTGGGGCATCCAAGGAAAATATGGAAAGATCAAATAAGAAGTCACGTGGAAAAACGCAAACCTGATGATTATTGGCAATAATTAGCAATGAACAAAGAAGAATGGAAAGCAATAATATGTTAGTCAGTAAGATCTTAGCGGTAGTATATATCACAATAAAAACAATTCGCCTACAGCTACGTGTAAAAAAAAATCACCAGTTATTACGTATCTCGTAAGTGTTCAACATCATAAAGTTGTGATATCATTTATGATGCTAACTAAAATTTTCGATTTACTTGACGAGAGCACAATACAATTTCCTAAACAGCTATAATAGCAAATACAGAGTAAAGTTATACAATTTACTAATTATTTTATTATTTTAATGCTGCATAAATATGTTTATATAAATAAATACTTAAAATACTTTATATCTTCTTAAATACTGTTATGATATTTGTTTAGGAAATTTTATTTGCTCTCGCTAAGTAAATCGAAAATTTTACTTAGCACCACAAATGTATCACAAATTTATGACGCTGAACACTTACGAGATACGCAATAACTGGTGATTTTTTTTTTTACCCAACTTATTTTTTACACATGTTTTTATTGTGATATCATCTTTTTTTTTCGATTAATTTCAACATGCATCACTGAGAAAATATTGTTTTACGATTATTATTTTTTAGTGTATGTATTATTAGTTGCTCATTATTGTTAGTATTTCAGAATACTTTCAGATTGTATCCTAGCAACACCTAAAGAAAATTTTAATTTATGTATAAGTCTATTGGTCCATATCAATATATTTTTTTGGTAAAAATTCTGAACATTAATGACCATAATTTCTGTTCTATTTAACCGATTTGCGTGAAATTAGAAAAAGACACCTATCAGTAATATTTTCAATGTTTTGAAATAAATTAAAAGTCGAATGACTCTGTAGTTTTATAGTCATGCGTGCACAAAAAACATGATTTACATATGTTTAAATGGGAACGTTATTGTTCAATATGTTATTGTGAATGTCCGCAGTTGATGAATGCTGACAGTCACCAATTAATGTCAATATGACGACACACACCAGTCATTGATAAATGTTGGCGTATTGGTTACATTTTTACTACTTGAAAACATTTACTAGTGAATGTCGACATTTATACGATTTTGGTAAATGTTGGTAATGACGATATTGTTTTACAAAATTATTGTTATTAAAGTTATTGTTTACAATAATAAAGAAGTTATCATCAATTTAAACATTATACTGCTTAGTACCTGTACATTATATAATAATATAGGTAATTTACAAACTTTTTAATAATTTTATAAATGTTTTATTTAAAACAAATGTTTCTTCCGGCTAAAGTTGGGTGAACTGACCGTATTCGAGTTCCGGATGTTGATCGTAGTAAAATGGATTCTTAAAATATTTTAGCCGTAGTATTAGATATAGTAGATAATGATTTTTATAAATTAGCTACCAAAAAATGGTCAAGTAAATCAACTATACACCAGAAATCAGTTTTCGGTACTTATATGTAAAGACAATTTAATGTCAATCGCTGATGTACTAAAAGATCAACAAATTTCTTTAAGGCAATTTTCTGCAACGAATCCGTCAGTCGATAGGCAAAGATATATGCGATATGTAATTGTAAAACAAAGTGTATCACGAAAAAATTCGATTGTAAACATTTTGGAATTTTATGTGACACAAAATGTCATGACACTTTGTCATGTTGCAATAAGTAATAATTTTTGCATGGTAAAATAATCATGCGTTAAATAAATAATACAAATATAATATTGTTTGTTAATAATGATAATTTGTTGATTAAATTAAACACGTACCTATCTATTCGATACGTTGTATTATAGTCCATAGTCAATACATTATGTGCCAATACGTATGACAACATTAACCGAAACCGTGTTGCGCATGTCAACATTGACCAAAGTCCTGATGTGAATGTCAACATTCACTAGTAAATGTCTAATTTTTTTTTTATTTTTCAACATTCACCAATTTTGGAGGTGTATGTCGACATTAATCGGTGACTGTCAGCATTCGCCAACTAACGGACGTTCACAGTAACAGATATAATATACACTGTTGTTCGCTTCTTCTTTTTTTTTTTTCTTTTTTTTTACTCGGCGCGTGCAACGACCGTTGCACTGGACCAAGAAAATTACAAAGATTATACAAACCACTTTACAATAGTAACATATTGTGAACAAATTTTTTTTTCGCGTGACAAAATTGTTCGCAATATAGATGTACAGATATCGCATCATGAACGATTTCTCCGGCGGCGCGCCGTCGACCGGACAACGTGTTTTAGTTTTTTTTTTCATTTCAGCCGTTATAATAATAACCGTACGGCGGTCAACGATCGGATCGAGATTTCCGGTGACCGCTGTTTGAGTGGCTTACAGGGGCGTTTAAATTGGGCGTTTGGAGGTGGGGGGGTGTGAGGGGGGATGAGGAGCGGGGTGGTGTAAGGGCCCGCCGGTAAAACGGATTCGCCGCGACGGTCGCTACGTCCGGAAACTCGCGGATGTAAACGTAACGTAACGCCGCGGCGTCACGGTGACTGACGGCGCAAAACGGCGACTGCGGCGCGGAGTGACGCCCGGCAGCGTAGCGCGGCCATGTGCAAACATGGCCGATGATCGACTTGTCTGAATTATTAACAACACGCCGGTGCGCCCGGCGACGACCACACGGAGGTCCAAGTGCTCCGGTGCGTCACGCAAGTCGGCCGCGGCCGCGGTCTGGAGAACCGCGGTCGCGATGGTTATTCTTTTTCCGCCCGACGCGACGGGCTCGTGCCGCCGAACGTTTTTTTTTTTTATCGTTTTCGTAATTTTTTTTTTCCTACGTTATTGTACCTGTTACGGTATGCTCACGTTTTTAAATTATATATATATATATAATTTCCATACTGCGCCGGTGTCGGTCTTCTCGTTTGCGCGCCGGTCAGTATACAGCGTATTTGAATTTTAAATTCGCTCCTCTTCTCCCGGAAACCGGCAATTTCCATCGCATTGTCTTTCAATCGCTCCCCCGAAAAATCCGTCATCTCGTGCGTGCCGTCTTGTACGGGTAATGTCGGGCGTCCCGTTATAAACGGCTTGTTCGCCTCGCACGTTCGCGCACACACAATCCACGTCTGCGGTTATTCCCCATTCGCGCGTGTTTTTTCTTTTGGCCTTTCCACTTTCGATCGTATTCTGTTAACAGTCTTCGTCCATGCACACCACGGTAACACATATCCCGGGAAAAGGGATTCTGTCGGACGTCCCCGCACTAGTGTATTTTTGTCGCTATCGGCGACTCGCACCTGTCACTTTTTATTACCTACTTACACTTGGCACTTTTAATTTAAATTTCTATACCGTGGTTATTAGAGATGGAGATCACTATATTTTCAACGCAGTTACCTACCGCTATCGTCATATTTTTGAAAAAAAAAAAATGGAGTTTTCTACAATCGTGGCTACTTTATTTTATTAGCGTAAGGCGCTACGATATTCGATTTATAAAAGGATATTTTTTTAATTTTATTTTAAATACGAACTCAATGAAATAATATTATACGCCTTATGTCTGTTGCCAATACAGACCCTTCCTTTTTTTATTTTTCTTAATAATTGAATATTTATCGAATCCTTAAATCAACATTTTTCAGTTCTTCGAACCAAGTATGTATTTTATGGCAAACTTGAATTGTCTGTAAATATGTTGATGTTGCAGTCGCGAGCCTTTTATTACAAATAAATAAATAAATTTAAAAAATTAGCACGACACGTTGGCGTCGATTCAAATAGTGAAATTGCGCGCTTCTTCTAACCATTGCAATTATATACGATAATATTATATTATTATACATTATGATAATATTAGCTGTGCAGTCAATGGAGCAAAAATATGCGAATATGCACGAGAAAACGAAAAAAAAAAAATGTTAAATAAGATAAACATAAAAAACAATAGGTAGATATGTTTTGTAATGTATAACGAGTATATAAATGCAAATATACTTGAAATATTTATGAATTTCGACGATTTATTTTACCTAATGTGTCCACGAAATAATATGCAAAAATAAGTATAATAATGATAATCAATGCACTTTTATTGAACACGTCAATTATTTATGCAAATAGGCTGGCCCGGTCTGTTATGCAAAACCATAATATGCAACTCCTACAGTTTCGGAACCATAATTTTGACAACCAGGTGGCCTACACTAAAATATGAAACTTTATATTACTTTTTACCCGGGCCATATAATGTATATTTCTAAAATATATGCTATTGAATTGGACTTATAATTATAACAAATATGTATACGGCATATCGAGTATGAAGAGCAATACTAAAGTGATATTGATCAACGACAAAGATGGTTTAAAATAATAATTGAAATGGTCTGAAAAAACGAAATAAAATAACATAAATTTGTCATTATCACGTCGTGGTAAAAACGTATCGGCTTAGCGGTGATTACAAATATCGTTCTTATCGTTAAATACACGACAAACTTACGAAATATTAGAATATAGTGGTTTAAAATTCAATTTTTTTTTTTTTCGACAATTATTTTCTAAGTTTTTTTGCGGCCAATTGTACGTTTTAAAAGAATTTGTTCAATCCTCGTTTAATTTTAAAATATCGCGCGGCATTTAATTATCTATCCTACGACGACGTATGTTTGGAGAACGTTCAACGTAAACCGTCATCACTATTATATATAAACACATCCTATATTATATTGGTTTCTCGAGTACATCTGCGCAAACAATGTTCACATAAAACGACTCGACAAGCCTTCGTCTTGTTTGTTTGTTACCCCTAATTAATTATCGAAGACATCTTAATAATAAAATATGCGATTCAGCGACGAGCGACGAGTCAACAAAGAACGTCTAAAGGACGAACAACATCACACAGCAGTTTAACCGAATAAATTAAACTCGAATAAACACGAATAATCGTTATACGTTCATAATATATTATAATGTACGTGCAGGGTTCTGAATTTAAAAAAAAAAAAAAAAGAAGGTCTTTCTTATGAAATTATAAAAATATTTTTTCAGAGAACACAAATTCTATTAACGGTTATCATTACTTTGTCAATGTACCACACTTATCAAGTTGGAATCGCTCAGCGACATGACCGCGATTTCTCAAATTCTCTTATTGGCCACGATCCTCGTACTGCTCACGGATAGCCGACAGGTCACTGTTGTAGGTGGGAAAAGGTTATAAAATATATTATAATACTTAAGGTGAATGAATTTATTTCTACACGCAACGATAAATCATTACACGTGAAAAACGAATCTGAGTGAAATTTGGTTAACGGTGGTTTGATAAACTGGTATAATGAACCAAAAATTGTATTAATCTGTAAGTACACATTAAAAAAAAAAAGACGGACATACTTTACAGTTGGGAAGGTAGGGTGCAGACGGGAATATAATGTATACCCGTAAGCAATGATAAACCATTGCTAACGAAAAAACGATTCTGTGTGGAGCACAGTTAATAATATTGCTTTGTCAATAATATATATGTTATAGTATGGTAAAATGATAACAACTATGTGCGTTTCCAAGAAAACATTTTTGTTTAAAAAATATTAAAATAATCAAAATGTAATAATAACAAAAAATAAATAAAAACGGTTACCAATGATAACATTAATTAAAATCTTTTTTAGCTTAAAGAACCAGGTTTTCCTCATTTTATCGAATATTAATGAGAATTTCAAAAAATGACTTGTCTAAAGTACCACCCAGAGAACATTTTCTTTCAGAAAAGGTGTTTTACTTGATAATCGGAGTTAGAGTTCTAGTAGACAAAGTGTTCAAGTAAAAAATAATAAAATAAATAATTATATTTGTAAAACCAATACATTCTTTGTTAAACTCAGAATTTAAAAATTATAATATTATTCGTTATTTTTGTGCACTTTTATAAAGCCGAAAAATTTGTATCTTAAGAAATTGGAAATAGTACGCGAAATGCCTATGAATGTTCATAAAAAAAAAAATTAAAACAAATCGTTACTACGGATTATCGACATTTGTAATGCAGAGGACAATTTATTTATGAGGAACTTTGAATAGTCCAAGCAACAAGAGTATAAGCTATATTTTTTTAAATTTTTGATCATTCGTATAACGATGGAGTATGATTAAATGTGAAAAATGTAAAACAGAGAAAAAAATAATTTAGGCACGTGACGTAACGACAAATTACGAATATAAAAGTCCGTACAGCGATAGATCATTGTATATGTATACGAATAACGGATTTTATATTAAGTAAAAAAAAAATAAAACGTATTCTGGAATGTCACGAGGAATTTAAACTGTTTAAAAAGAAGGTATATTGATACTGGTGAACACGACTACTTACTGTGGTAATTTTTCAAATCTGTACATTAGATCAAAAATATTTTTTAACGATAAAACGTATAAATAGGTATTTCAAAAAATTCTAACGTATAATAGTATTAAAACACGTTTCTCTATCGTAAAACAATCAGTAACAGGATCATCATACTCGTATAATATTTTACCAGTAGATAATTTAGTTTTTAAAAATTATTTTATTGTACAATAGTTACACTTAAGTATACATGTTTGAAAACAAGTCATTATAATATACCTCGGAGTATTTAAATAATTATGTTATATATTTGTATTAACGAGATAAATTATCGGTAACGGGAAACGATTCTAAACGAAGTCCAATTAAATATATTTTGATGTACAGGGATTTATACGATTTTTAGAGACATTTGAAATTGAATCGAATATGAAAAAAAAAAAAAAAATTAAGCACATATACGGAGTATCGATATTTGTATACTGTTTTAATAATAAAATCTATAACGACCATTTTATCGACCTTTTAAGCATATTTGGTAAGTCAAATAAATTTTATTCACAGAAAACAAAATTTAAAAAAAAATTAACATTTAAAATGGCTGTTTATAGCTCAGAAATCTAAAGAGGATTTGCATGATTGCGCATTATTTAAAAATGGCTTGACTATGAAAATTTAGCAAGAATTTAAGGTTTTTCAAGTTATTTTCAACTGAATTACAATGTAAATTGCCAGTTATTTGAAGTTTTTTCCGATTTTCTCCCATTGTTATGAAAACTACAAGGAAAAAACCTTCTGATTGAATCAACTAAACAAAATGTTTTATAAAAAAAACCTAACTTGTTATTTTTCGATTGGCTAAAGATTTCAGTTGTTGACCAGATGCAAAACAAAAAAAAAAAACCAATCGTTATAGCAATGCCAATACGTTCCTCATCGGTACACTCGGAATCTAAAATTCGCAATAAACGAAACAAGAAAGTGTAAAAGTTAAATAAAAAAAAAAAACACCATTTTCGTTTGATTTCATGTTTTACGGTAAATTTATATTTTCCTGTAGGAATATAATACAATAATAATAATTATGATATTTTTATTGTTTAAGTCAACGCGTTTTACTTTGTGTACATTTAAAAATGTGTAACAAAAGACGACGACCTAATTTTATTATTATTTATTTATTTATTTTTTTTTTTTGTAGATAAATGCCTTTGTAGATGGAACGCCTTGTCTGGTTATCGCTTGCATAATCGTATTATTATTATATAATAATATAGTGTTGTAATCTTCAAGATAAATTAGTCTAAACTTTTCGAAAAAAATATGCTTATATTTAAAACGCGTTCTCTGTATAATAATACAATATTACACGACTACAAAGAAAACACAGGAGATGATTAATATCAGATAAAAACGATTTCGAAAAATATCACATTATATATTATCTTAAGTAGAAAATATGTAATATTATTTATATCTTTAATTTTTTATGTTTTTATGCTCGGCAGTATTAATGTCCCCGAAATCGGTCCGTTTAATCATTTTCTGCTGGTATTACAGTTGTATTTTGTGTTTAAAAAATATATAGATACAATAAAAAACAATACAAACAATTGCAAATTTATAAAGTTATTGCGCCTTTGTTTAACTGTAGCAGACAGTCGTATTGTTTAATCGAGTTAAAAATGTTACTAAAAACGATTTTACGGATTTTGAGTGTACCTACACCGAAGTAAAATAGTCCGATTTTTAGAAGAAAAAAAATGCGAAATTTTTAACTAGGGCGGTACTTTACTTGAAACATTTTTTTTTTTTATCGGAAAACACTTTATTGTCAGTCAATATTTTCCACACATCGTAAAAATACTTGGATTTTTTACCAGTGACAGTGATTTATTTAAAGAAACCTTTAGATTATCTTGAAAAAAAAATGTTTAAAAAAAAACGATGCATTGGTTTCAGAGTATACACGAGAATAAAATACATGAACAATTATATAAACTTACTTATTTGTAATTTATTGAGCTACGGGCAGAATAGTTTTTTAATTGAAAATTGATTTAGAGTTGCTTTTTCAGTATATAATCATAAATATTATCCTATTTTCGAATTCCTATTTAGAATTGTAGATTTTTATTTGTGATTATTTTCACGAGAACATCGAGTATGTATACGGATAGTCTATTATTATTGATGAAATTTAGTATACCTATGTTAGTTAAAAAAAAATAAATGTTATAAATGTATATGTTATGTTGCTCTAACTTCTCATGCATACGAAGTATACATATTGATTAAATTGTAAAATATCACGCGGTCTGCCGATAAAAAAGTACTATTTAGTGGGATTTATGCTGTCGTAAAGATATTGAAGATATTACGTCGTCAATAGTATTTTGTATATTGACCTACACTATGATAATCCCATAGGTAAAAATGCCTGCGTTAATTCCCATGTTTTATGACAGCAGTAATTCCATTAGTTTCAGAGCTCGCCCCTCTTGGACCGTCGCCTACAATATATAAAGCATGTTGCTCATAAAGGAGTGGCCCATCACGGTTATCTATATCTTTAATAAACACGAAATTTTGGTGTAAATAATGGTAAATTGGTAAAGGTATCGAAGTAAATCCCATACAGTAAAACACGCGGGATAAGGTATTTATTGATAGAAAACATAAAATATTGAATTTCGAGAAGAAACTTTCACTTCTCGGGGGCCCGCGATTTCGGACTTTTCATCCGCTCCAGTGCGTTGTAAAGCGTTCGACGTCAAATCGCCGCGATTGCTGCGGGTATCTGATGGTTGTTGAAAAAAATGAAAAAAATAAAAAAATATATTTAAAAAAAAAAAATAAACGAAAACGAAAAGTGGACCGCCGGATCGGATAAAAATTCGCCATTTACGACGACGCGTGTCTTATAATATGCCCATAAATCTCTGAAAAAATAATGTACAAGTAATAATATTTCGTTTTTGTTTTTTTGTCTCGTCCAGTTCCAGACCGCTATTGTATTTGTCGTACACACCGCGAAACGGCATAATAATATTAAATTATTCGTTGTATCTAACCTAACTCGTACGTACCTACGGTTTAAATTAATTCGTAAATAAAACATTACCGGTGTAGACTGCCGCTACGGTATAATAATATTATTTGGGTGATCTCCACGCGCCGTCTAACAAAAAAAAACAAAAAAAAACTGAATTTACTCCGATATGTGCCTATAATACTTATGTATTTTTTTTTTCCGTTCCACTTTTAATTTTTTTCCTTTCTCTACCGACGACGACGACGACGACGTTCGTTCTACAATAATATAATATTCGGAAAATAAAATGCACAGCGTGCTGCGCACCCGGTATATCGTGGGGACTACTGCAGGTGGGCTTTAAGAACAGATAAGAAGTCGACGACGATGACGTTTCGAATCGATATTTCATCGAATGACCGAAAAGAGGAGAGGAAAGGGGTAACGGGGTATATACCGTATTGATATAATTTATGAACTCCGTGTTAGGTCTTCGTCCTTTATCGAGCGAAGGTATTTAGGCGCTCTATAAATGTGTTCGTATCGCCGATCTTCGGGTATTATCAATATATATATATAAATATACACCTACCTAATAATAATTTGGTTCGACTGTACCTATCACGACGTTATTTCACCTTTGAAATTATCCCTGCGCCGTTGCGATAAAAACCGCCGCAATGATTGGCTGACTGACCGGGACTAGCTGGATATCCCGAGAGATCTCGTGAATAAAACATTATATATATATATATACCTTTAAATCTGATCTACAGCCTAAATCTCTTCCATATTCAATACCTACGTTCTCTGTTTCCGCGTGTGGTTACAGTAAAACAATAATAATGCTATTATGAGAGATGCTCTCGGCGCGTATGTGCGCGATGCACAACAGCTTTTTGATAATAATTTATCGATATCGGCCGACGATATAATAATATATACGTGCATTACCACGGTGAAATGCCGTCGACAGAAAGGAGTAAAACATACCAGTGTGCATTTATGACGATAATAATAATTGATACGCAGTCGGGTACACGATGTTCGGGGATCGACGTATTATCGGCGTGTAATTTTATAAAATTTACGTAAATAATGAAAAATGTATTAAGTTCAAACTCCAAGTACGAGTTGACACGGTTTAACTTTATCTGGTTAACCTGAAATTTCCCATATAACCCATATAATGGGTGAGACCAAACACGTTATGGTACGTTGTTTTCAACGTATAGTATATTAAAGGTATATTCATGGAACACCCTAATGTATTCGTTACCTAAACATTATATTATTATTAAATAGGTACGCCGAATGCGAACGGTGTAATTTTATCGGGGCCGCCGAAAAATTATTTCGAAAGTGCGCGCTGAGTTTGAATTACCCGCGGTAAAATGTATACCGGGTGTCCCATAGAGAGCCGACATAACACGATAACTTTTGTTCCATCGAATATAATATGCTGTTTAAGTTTTTAACACGCAAAGTTCAGAACATTTACACCGTGTACACGTCAGACGCGTGGGTTTGAAGACGGATTTCCCAATCTCAACCCCTAAAGCTATAGCGCTGACACAGCGGTTATCGACGAAGAAAAGGACGGGGTGGTTACGGAAAGACACGGTTAAACATGGGTAGACACATTTTTAATATTTTTTAGTTCAGTAATGCAAAGCCAGTATAAAACATATGAATCGAAGCGCAAGGCTCTATACAAAAATTATTATGAAAAATATCGAACGGAACAAAATGTATTTTTTTTATCTACGTGGAACACTCTGTATTAATATATATAATAATAATTATATAAATACAATAATAATATAAATATTCCCCCAAATTGTATACGGGGTGGAATTCTCTTTGATAAAACATTATCAATATAATTGTATTAAGGCGGCGTTGTACCATAATGTCAATTGTAAAAATCAATATCGTATTATATTATAGGTATACAATCATAAAATTTGTATATAAATATTTACAAATGTGACATATTAATATGACAAGAGAATAAATTCCTGTTTATGCATTATTTATGTGCGTAATTTGTTTATTTGTATTTTAGTCTGAGTATTTATTATATTGTAGTTCATTCACGATAATTATTTGTTTTGATTTTCAAAAAATATTTGGATAATATGTTTCCGGTTAGTTAGGTAATAAAATCGTTTGTAATCACATTATCCGCCCGACGAGATAACTTTGTCGGTGGATTACGAACCGTCTCGGAACGAACCGCGTCGACGTCGCCGTGAGTCCTCTCACCACGCCTGCGATCGGTTAGGTTCACGGGATCTTTTGTTCGAAAAACCAAAGACCCGACCGCCCACGCCCGGACGAAGTTTCCGGACGTGGGAGCGCACAAAGACACCCGGGCTTCGCCGGCCGATAATTAGAAGCCGATCTGTATCCGCCGAAGAGGATACGAAACGCGAAATGCACGTATGGACGGCGTAGCAAAAGTTTGTTGCCCCGGTAACCCGATCAGACGAACTTAATAATAAATTATATTATATACCGTCAGAAATCCCATCATTTTCGGTCCATTACAATATCGTTTTCGGCTCATGCGTCAACGTTCACCTATGATATGTTGTAACGCTGTCGGTTAGTTCAAAATCTTTAAAGGAGCTTTTAGATTCTGAGTGAAGCGAAGGATCTACTATTGGATTTCCTACGGATGTGTATATTTTTTCTATCTGTAAACCACTTTTCTTCTAGAAATTCTGTTCCAATCAAAACATGACAAGAGATATTTTTTGTTGAATTTCGACTGTAGTTGGCAATTTAAAAAAAGTCATTTATGAGAAGAAATTCTCAAAAAACTGGTTCTTTAGGTTAAACAAGATTAAAAATAAGGTTGTCGTTTTTTTTTTTTTATTTTTTGTTATTATTAAGTTTTTATTATTTTAAGCTTTTATCTTTAACAACCATTGTTATCGTAAAAACGCATATTGTTGAAAAAACAATGCTATTGACCGAGCTCTATAAGAATTTGAAGTTTTTCATTAGTAATGAAATTTTTATTTAATCAATGTGTATAAATATAAATTAAATTCCTTTCTACATCCTATCTTCCCAACACTCCACCTACAACAGTGGCCGCACTCGTCCTCAGAGTCGACTCTTTTTTATATTTGTAATACTATATTATTTGATTAGTACTGAATGCTATGTCGTACATTTGTAAGATGAAGACAGTGAATGCGGGTATGATGTTCTTTTAACGCGTATAAAAAAATAGCTGATTGTTTTTTTTTTTTTTTTTACTGAGACTTACAAAAACATTTTTCCCAAAAATAAGAGACTATTATTGCCTTTATTGCACTGTAAATTATGTGATCAATATCATATTTTAATTTTTATTACCTTTCAATATTGGTTATTAACCATCGTTATTTCAAGCAATTTTCATGTTAATAATTATTGATAGTTTGTTGGAGTCCAGAATACATTTTAAAATGTTCAAAACTTTAAACGTTTTCATACATCTTACTAGAGCCACATATTTATATTCATACTCCAAAATTATCTAAATTTTGAATATTTTACTTCTTTAAATCATATGTTATTTTTGGAAGGTTAATTTTTTATTATCTACATTCCAATGACCCTCAATAAACAGCATCTTCTATTAAAGCCTTTTTTTTTTTTAATTTTATATTTTTTGATTTTACTATGACGTGTGTTGTTTATTTTCTGTCCGTGAGCAACTTTTCTACAAGAAAAAATATTCACACATTTTAATCTTATACTACTCGTAAAATTAAAACATGATATTCTTATTCACTAAATACGTCCGAAATGAATTTAAAAAATTCTATTAACATTTTATGATTGTCACAAGATTCTGACAAAAAAGCTGTTCACAATCATTTAAAAAAAAAAGAATACTTCACAGTAAAACCAAAAATCAATATATTATTCGCTTTGTTCGGAATATTAACGTTTTATGATGGCCATAGACGTTGGCCAAAGACGTTACGTTAAGTTACGTCAAAGTATAATATTCTCACCGCATACGTCGCGATGACGATCTAATGATATTAATAAGAAGTGATAGAAATTCCAATGCGCGACCAAAGTTTAATATTATTTCTAACGAACAAGAATATTATTCTGTTTTACGAGTTGATAGTTTTAAGAAAATGCAATATAATATTTTGTATTTAGTTCGAGTTCCCTCCCCCTCTCCTCGAAAGTAATCCATTATTGTACCTCGTAGGTACATATAACAATACACAAACCGATTGGACTCTCGTATAGTCTCACGATCGTACTATCACATTTAATCATCCCGCGAACCCGATTTGCAGTTTATACATTTTTATATCGCAGCGCAAAACCTATAATACACGCTCGGTTCACGTTTTTCATTTATTCAATTTATAGTTGACCCGTGGTAGAAAAAAAAATAATAGCATTAAACGCTACTGCAGTGATATGTCCGCGCGATAAAAACAAGGTCAGCCGTTGAAATATAAAATTGAAAATAATAATAAAAAAAAAAACGTACAACGTAGGTACATTTTGTTATTTTAAATGATATTATAGTATACACGCGGGATGGGAATTTTTTTTCTCGTATTTTTTTTCCAATATAATAATAATAATATCGATCTCAAAGATTTTGGCGTAGGTAAATAGTAAAAGAAAAAAAAATGTATCGTGTTCTACTGCTACTGCGAACCGTGCTGTTCTATGCTGCCTCATGCGCTGCGAACAATAATGTAATTATTACTATCAGCTTACAAATAAAATGCAAAACCATATAGATACCTACATAATATTATAATATGACCAATGTAGTAAATGCAACGGTGATAATCTATTGTTCCTCATTAGTACACACTGTATAGCGAAACACATTGTTATGGGACATTTTTGTTGAGACTACGGCATTTCATAAAGGTACCATTTTTCGAGTTATTTGAATAAATTATTGTTTTAGCCGGACACGGATGATCGAAAAATTAACACGAGGTTACCTTAACCCTATATTTATGTGTGTAATATGTACATGCGTTATATGTATATTATATAGAGTGAATAATTTTTTCTTAAGAAACTCATCTCGGAAAGTATTAAAAGTATTATAAGGGTACATTACAATGGATACAGGTATAGTATTATAGTACCATGAGTAATACTAAATTACCCACGACCCGGGCGTTTATGGACTGAACCCGGTTCGCCCAAACAAGTTTTTGTGATTTTAAAATTAAGTTTGCAATCTTCTTTTTAATAATATTGAAACAAGTACAAAAGTTGTTTAAAAACGTACATCCAACATCAATAGTAGGCAGTGGTTTTCCCCCCAGGGTGACAAAAATAACATAAATATAAAATTGTAGAGCAGCTTGTTTCTAAAATATTCTAGAAAACAAATTCCAGAAAAATTAAATAATTATCGAGATAACGAATGTCTTACGATAGATTGATCACCCTGTATGTATATATATATTTATATAAATATAGAAGAAATCTGTTCATAGCGATCATTTTCACTCTTAAGACAGAGATGACAAAACTCATCTAGATAATAATAATGATATTAGTAATTTTCTAGTGATTTCCGTCTCCAGGAGTTTCACTTTTAGTGGACTATTCTAAATGGGGCTCAGTTAAAATTTTTTCTATATTTACATTAAAAATATTATTAATTTTTAATAACAAGATAATTTACTATCTGTACCTAATGTTTTTAATAAACTGAATCGTACAAACGATAACTTTAAACACTTATTAAAAAAACTTTAAAAAAAGAGTTGAAACTGGGATATATATGGCTAGAGAAGCTTTTCACCAGCACCATTGGGAGGATGGATATTGGAAAGTATTTTGTTACTAAGACGATCGGTTATTATATTATATACTTGATATATTCAAATAACTACTTTAATAATTTGAACATTGTTCATAATTAATCAACAAATATTGATCGATTATAATAAATAACACTCGTAAATATAATTACAACAATTAATTTTTATAAATAATTTATCGCGTAATCTATAAAAAACAAGATTTCACAAAATTCTAAGCATAGAAATGATGCTTTAACGGGGATTTTTTTTTTTTGTGGAACTTGGTCTCCCCCTATATCCCCGTAAAAAATTTGCGGTTACACCCCTGCAGGTGACAGACAACGAAAATAATATTCGGGCCCTAACCTGATCTAACCCGTAGCGATCGCGTGGGACCGCGAAAACTCGCGTAAGTATCGCGATTTTCATACACGTCTCCGTTTCGAGATCGGGATTATAATATCATACACGCGACACTGGATTTACTGGACTCCCGGCCAGAATTAAACGCCATTGATACCATTACGACGTATGACTTTACGAGTGTAATACTCGGGGAGAGAGAATAAGAAAAAACACGTGCAGCACCGGTCGTTACAATAATTTTAATAATGCGCGACTACGGCCACGTGTGTACCAGGTGATCCATTTAAGGCATACACTCATTATCTCGAAAATTATTTAATTTTTTCGGAATTTATTTTCTAGAACATTTAAGAAACAAGCTGCTCTACAATTTTATATTCGTGTTATTTTTTGTCACCCTTATTTTTGGGGGTAAAACCACTACCTACTTTTGATGTTGGATGTACGTTTTTAAACAACTGTCTGCGTGTTTCAATTATAATTAAAAAAAAAAATTGTGAATTTAATTTTAAAATCACAAAAACGTGTTTGGACGAAACGGGTGCCGTCCATAAACGCCCAGATCGCGAGTAATTCAGGGAAACTCATGGTACTATAATACCTGTACCTGTACCTATACCTGTATCTATTGTAATGTAATGACATTATATTGTACGGCGCGCGTAAATCCGACACCGGGCCCATCGCCGATAACTCTTTTTCGGGCGCCCGGATAAAAGCTCGAACGACTAAGTCGTCTTACATTATATTATGATATACGCGTAGGTCCGCGTATTGTATACCGCCCCGTACAACAAGAGTACTTCCGGTCTCTCCAATCCCCTCCCTCCGAAACCCCCCGCCCATCCCTCGACCGGACGCTAAATCCGTCTCTTCGGCCGTCATGCATCGCAAACACAATACTGTATCGTATACGTTTATAATAATAATGATAATATTAGACACTTATATACCTACCTATAATAATAATAATCGTTACGGCGGCGTTTTAGCGACCGGACGGCGACGGCGATCGATCAAAATCCCCTTTGTGTACAGGCGGGATTTTCACCGATTATCGGCGTCGTCGCGAGCGCTCGGTATAACGCCCGCGTACTACAAAAACGCGTATAAAAACGCGCGCGCGCGCGCATTCCTTCGCCCCGAGATGACGGATGATCAAACGATGATACGTCGGAATAATAATAATAATAATAATAATAATACCTACTCGTCGTCTATGAACCCGTGACGATACGCGATATTTCATTACGGGCGTATTTAATGCACACGATATCCGAGGTATCTTATACCGTGGTACGTATAGGTATGTATACGACACGGGCCGACACGACGGACCGGGGTCGGAAAGTCACGGCGTTCGCGGCTTTTACTATTTATTTTTCCTCCACAAACGACTGACTGTATATTTTATATACATACGAGTTTCTATGATATTAGATTATGTACCGTTATCGCGCGAAGGTATTAACTTCGACAACGTAGGATACGGTTTCGAACGATCGTGTGTGTATGTATGTGTTTTCCGTTTAATTACCGTATGCGTTGTTATGTTGTTGACATAGCCGGTTCCGACCGAAAAAAAAATGGTGCCATCTCAATATTTTGTGTTTTATTTCTTTTTTTTATATGATTACAAATTAAACAATAAAAAGTTTTAGCGAAATAAATATATTAGTTTTCGAAATGCTTGCTAACTTACATATAATATCTCTGAAAACATGAAAATTGAGCGTAAAAATGGTATTGAAAGGTGGTTAAAAGTTGATACCGCCAAAAGGTGATACTCATACCAAGCATAATATACGTACAATTTCTTCACCTTGGTTTCGTTTGGGAGTTCTGTAGAGGTGTACCTGTCTAAAAAACTAACTTTTTTTCTCAAAATTTAACTCCCAAAGAAGTTCGGTATTTTAATATTATGAATATGTATTTTTTTTTTTTTTTTTTTTTGGATTTGATTTCCAGGTTACCTTGAACTGACATAGATGAAAAAAAACTAGTTATTATCATTTAATTTGGTTGTCACAGACAAAAAAGTACCTATCCTTTTTAAATGATGAATTATTATCGGAAATAATGATTAACTGTGAAAAGGATAAGCGCAGAAACGGGGAGACACGTGCAACTGAATTTCTTTTATCTATTTCTGTTTTTGAAGGATCAAGCCCAGGAAACTGGAAAACACCGGGTAATTACCTAGGTATATTATTATAATTGTACGATTTCCAATGTACGTAGTATGCTTAAAACCAGAATAGCCAGGTGTGGATCGGGGCCACTTCAAACGGAGAACGGGGAACCAAACCCCCTACTACCCCTCCTTCTTTCATTGGAAGTTTCTTTTTAAATATTTTTATCATAATTGTTTTATGATGTTCATGCCAGGTTCTTATTTTATAATTATAGAGTACGGAGTTTATATTCATATTTTATTAAACAAGTGTAAGTAGTTTATTTTTAAAATTTAATTGTATGAAAATTAACGTTAACAGACAAATATATGATTTTAGGTTTTTTTTATTCCCCGTTCCCCTCTCATTGATAAATCTCGACAACGTTCCTAGTACTGACTTAACTCTTGCAGTATTTAATTGTTTGGACGTAGTATAGTAATAATACTAGGTTTACTAAGTAATACTAAGTTCGTAAGTTCTATAAAGATTCCGTAAAAATCTTTGCATGTTCTTTTTACCGATTTTGCAACATCCCTCTAGTCGTTACATTAAATCGTTAAATCTAAAATTAAAAACCAAATGAACCTTGATTCAAAATATACTTCTGAATACAGAATAATGGTATGCTTGTAAAATCTGATTTGAAAAATATTGGCACAGTAATTCATTGGAAAGAATAGGTCACATTTTGGTTGTCATGCGGATCTGGTTGGAATTGATTTAGAACACAAATACAAACTTTTGATAATTGTCTAGGCTATTCAATCGGATTTTCCGCCAGTTCCAGTATTCGCCAGTTCCATAATCCGTATTGAAAATACGGATTATTAGAATGGTATCATTTTTGTATAGATAAACACTAATTATTTTTTCGGTTTTAATTTTTGAAGACGAAGACACTCCGATTTTTAATTTTAAATAGCAACCTATATGTTAAAAATTCCATAAATAAATACAATTTGATTTAAAATATATTTTGATGTTGCTTTCTTTAAATTTCGTCAACCCGTCGACAAAATATTCTACTTTTAAGTTTAAGTTGGGGGAGAGTAGTAGAGCATCATTTATTTGAACTCTCTGTCTACCCAAATATAAAAATGGAATAACTCGTCAACGTTTTTGACGTAAAAAGAACATTTCAAAATTTCAAAACCAAAATAAATAAAACTTTATTAATTTATAAAATATTCAATATAGGTTTTGTATTTTAAAATTGAAGGTCTGTAATGTTTTCGCTCTCAAAAATAAGAATAAATAAAACAAAAAGCTTTTCTAGGATAATGGAGATGGATGCAGCCACTGTTATAGGTGAGAAGTTGGAAGATAGTAGAGAAGAAATTTAGTGTATCAGTAAGCAAAGATTAAACATTGCAAACGAAAAAACGACTGTGAGCGGTGTTCCGTTGATAATGTTGCTTTGTAAACAATATCTATGTTTTATTATGGTAATATAATTACATAGGCTTTATATAATTTCTTTAATAATATGTGTTTAATAGTGTACCGATTTTCCCGGTTTTCCTGCATTTTTTTATGTTTTCCCATTTATTGTGAAAACTCTTGGAAAAATCGAAAAATTGACCTTTTTAAAGTACCACGCCAGTCAGATTTACTTATAAAAAAAGTGCTGAAATATTGTAAATTGGAGCAGAATTACTGGTAGAAAAAAAAAATTAAACATCATTGTAAAACCTATAAAACAATGTAATATTTTAGAATTTACGATTTCGAAAAGTTTTTATAAGAATCATTTTTTGGAAAAAAAAAACGTACTTCAATGAAACATGTGACTTTACATGCGATTTAGATTACCTTGAACACAGTTATTATACATAAATTCTCGAGATATGACACGGTGATATCAATATTTCATGATGCTGAGCACCACACCGTTTCGGGCAAACACCATAATAATACCAGTAATGTCGTCGCTGTCGTCTAACACTATTATAGTATTTTTGAAAATAATAGAAATCGATTCCGATATATGTATTAATATAATTATATATAAATTATGACGTCATGCATTCTGCGCGTTCGACAATAGACTCGGAATTCGACTAGCGGACAATAAACACTAATTAATCGTGCGTGTAATACGCGTCGTGGCAAATCGTGTCCTACATATTATTATTAGGTATTCCTATAATAGGTCTGATGATTTCAAACTCGAATCTAAATTGAACGCGGTTTTTAATTTGTTTTGTTTTATATAGAATTAACGCTGTACCCTAATAATTATTCTCGTATTGTAGCAGTGGCGTAGCTACACATATCGCACTGATAATATAAAATATAAATACTATATTATTATAAGTTTTGTCGCCAAAACACAAAGATGTGATTATTTTTTATTGAGTAATTAAGATTTTTTTTTGAAAAAATTAACTCAATCCACCTTGTTACATTAAAAATGTCATTTAAATTTTATATAAATTAAATTTACATTTACACCATGCATATGTTTTATATTTATACTTTTCATTTATATAAAACACATTTTTATGAGAATATGAAATGATTTGTATATTAATTTTTGAGCATGGTAAATTAAATATTTAATCAATGGTATAATTTTAATGCTCGTATTAACTGTGGGTAACTCATAAATAAATTGATGTGAACAACTAGCTATCAAGCCTGTTTTACGTGCATTTTTATTGATTCAATTTTAACCATAATTTGTCTACCAAATATTTGACAATCACTAACGATCCTATTACACATCTTTCCTCTGAAAAAAACAATTGGTAACTATTACATTAAAAACATTTACACACGTTTATTATGTGCATTAACATTAGTTCTATTGTCTTGAATATTGGAACAATAGAAAAATTAATTTTATTCTCAAATGATAACAACGAGTTATCAAAATTGGCACAAGTACTTCTAATATTAATAAACATTACATTTAAGAAATCATTGCAAGATAAGTTGAAAGTATTTAAAAATCCAGAAATAGATTCAAAATATTTAGTTTTATAGCGTATATACGAATCAAAGGTATTATGAATGTTCATTAAAAAAAGAGAAAGTATACAACTAGTTCATCATATGATACACAAAAAAGAAAAGAAAAAACAAAATGATAAAAATACGAAAAATTAGATAATTTTTAGTAGAGCCTTTTCTATTGCTTAAATTTGAAAATTTTAAAAAATTACAAATCAAAATGAGATGAAATAGCGAATAACGAATAATGATAATATTGCTATATTTCCCACATTTTTCTTTGTACTCGTATATTATGAATGTGATGTAGTAAAATGCACTACTGACTTAAACTCTTTAATTTTCCTGGGTCATGCATTTTTTCCGAACCACAATAACTTTCACTATGCTTTTGAAATAAAATTTAAAAACCGTAAATAACAATTAAGAAAAATTAATTCTAAAATACTAAAAATATATTTTATGCTTAAGCCCAGTTCGGCCTTCGAATTTTCAAAAAATTTTCTATACCAGTATTTGTCCACATTATTTTATAAAACAAACTTTTGTTTCGAGTTTATAGACCCAATATATGAGTGGTGAATCAGTCAGGACATCTACCTTAATCTATTATATTTTTACGTTCATTTGCATTACAATATTTACCGTTTCAGATTCCTCTCTCCTCATTACATGTGCCATACGCGCAAGGTTCTTCTTTGGACGCATATGGCAGTAAGTGTTTAAATGAATCCCAAAAATGTCGGTAATCAGTTTTACTAACCGGACGGCCAAAGAAATATTACGTCCTTGAGCACCATTTTTGGATTTTCTCATGAGTTTTTTCAACAAATGTGAAAAACCGAAAAAAAAAACAAAGGAAAAGCGGGATCCATTTTAATTTTGGAATCGGAATAATTGGAATTTCACCATAATATGACATATATATATATATGTGTTGTTGAAAAAGTAACACTATCAACTGAACTCCGCTAAGAATCCTTTTTTCATTAGCAATGGTATATTGTTTCTAACGGTTGTACTTTAAATTACTTATAACAGTGGCTGCACCCGACCCCATTATCATTAGACGTCTTTTTATTTTTTTTAATTTTGTTTTTTCGTTGTAACTCAGATTAAAATATTCACAGAGACTTGAAATGTTGACAAAAAAATTACGTTTACTTTTTCTACACGTGGCGAAACCTTCATAATATTTGAACAGTTTTTGAGCTATTTTATACATTTTAATTTTGAAAGTTTTATTAGATAATTTTTATTTGGTAAGGACTCTGTAGATAAATTCTTAGAGTTAACAGAAATTCTCATGAATATGAAAAGAGGTTCGATATAAGTCGTACATAGAAGTCAAAAAAAAAAAAATTAAGTGTAATGTAGTTATTTTAATGATTATTTTATTAATCGTTTAGTTATACCGTTGATCAAATATTTATTATCAGTAATACATCATTTGTCATATTATTATGAATTTTAATGTTTATGGTCATTTCTTGTCACATTCATATAGGTCTATATTTCCACACTAATTACGGGCAGAGGTCATGTGGTACAAGATGCAGTTATGCGATATAAGGTAATTTGAATTTTGTATTTACTAGTAAATAACGAAAGTATTTGTGTCTCGTACTCAATTCTGTGCGTTTTGTATTTATTAATATTTAAAGACCATTTTGTAAATTTCTGTGCACATAATGTGCAAATGGCCGAATCATATATGGTCCTATTAAAATAATATAGGTACAATAAATACAAGTTAAACGATTGGTTAGGTCGAGTTTATTGCGTAACAAAGTATTATAAATGTGTGTTATATTCGTGTGTTATAGTCGTGTTGTCGAAAACGGCATTAAAGTTCTAAATTACATCTGTTGGCGAACGATTCATCGTGTACGTTCTGGACAAAAAGGCTATTGCGTATCCCGTATACAACGTGCGATTTAGGATAACATAATAATATCGTCATTTGATTAAATATAGAGACACGCAAACTGCGTAAAATACGATTTCATATTCGAAACAGCCGCGAGTGCGAGGGATAATATTATAATGAATATTATTTATGAAAAATTGGTAGATACTGTGTTTAATATATTATCACCGTTGCTGAAAGAGGAGGTCTTCCGCACAATTGAAATTAATTTGACGCGTAAACCCGTCGTATTTTTTCATTTTCATTTTACCCTTCTGTTGTAATAATACAATACGCACTTTTTTTTTTTGAAAACGATTTTATGCGATATAATATTTTTATTATAATCGCAGCGCGATAATGGTCGCGGTTTTAATTTGGACGCTTTCTCGTTTTAATAAAACCGCGCTGACCAAACATTAATAACATCGTAATCACGTTTATATCCGTAATCGTTTCCTATATTATGTCGACCGCCTGAGTGACAGCCCGCGGGAGACAAGTCAGATGAGTGGGTAAATTAAGAATATTTCCGGGCGGCGTATTAACGTTCTTTACTTGAAACGAGTCACAAACGCTAACGGAATCTTCGGATTAGTTCTTTAAGTACTTATTACAAGTTTAAAAGTTTTTAATATCAATAACACGATTTAAACGATAACAATAATATAAATATATAGATAAATATAGATAAATATTATGCTACTTAGTTATGTTTTGTGCACCGTTGTTCCAAATCTTATAATACTCCAAGAATATTATAAATTGTCCTTAGTGTAAACCTAAAACCTGCAATCCTAATGAATGAAAAACCGCTGTGGCTTTAGATAAAGCGGAAGGAGTAGGAGAAGGAAATAAATAAATTTGGTCTATAATTTAAGGATTTGAACCCAACTATACACTGAATGTCGCCATCAGAACGAACATGTTGAATTATATATAATAAGATATGTGTACTTACTTAAATTAAACAACACCATATCATATATTTTATAAAATTTTAAATATTTGTTGTCAAATTATAAATGTAGTTTACCTTACGATATTAATTAACAGTTAACACTATATGTGTAATTTTCATTTTTTATAGAAGTACCTGATCTTTTTATTATTCTAACTAGTGACGTATTACGTATACTTATTAAGTCAAGTAGACATACAGAAAATAAAAGACACATCGATGAACTAATAGCGTTAAGTATGAAAAGAGGAGACGTCTTTAAAGATATATTACGAGACATGGGATCCCGTCTTTTCTAATGAAATTTTATTGAAAATCTCTGGTTCGTTATAAATGAATCACTTTGTATTATTGTACTTTGCAGTCAATCATTTTTCCGATCATCAATGTTTTATCGTGAGTATTCAAGTTCAGACAATCTCCGTCAACGGTCCGGTTTACCTTTATGCCAGTGACGTCAGCGATGAGAACCGGATCGAGGACCATTCGCACGTGACCGGGAAATACTTTGTTCACCACGTTAATGGCTCGTTCATCCATTTCCAATTGATTTTTTTCAAACTGGCAAGTATGTCTGATAAATAATTTATTGCGTTATTATAATGTTGGTTTATAATATAAGTGTATTAAATTAGCCCTGTTAAAATATTGTAAATTTTGGGTGGAGTTTCAGAATTTGTCAACAATTACTTCCCCGCAGGACTCACTAAAAATTTTTTATCTGACACTGATACATTATTCAATTCGTTGAATGTCGTATCGAAACAACCGTTATTGAAACATGCAAATTACATCGTTTTTATGATATATAATTCGTTGAACTTGAACAATGTGTTCCCCCTAGGGAAAATAATTATTTGTAAACTTTTTAAAATAGCGTAGCAAAATGTGACAAATTCTAGCTGTTATTTTGACGTCAAAAAAATTAAAATGTGCCGATAGTAAAGTTATGTTAAGTTAATGATTGTTGGTAAAAAAAAATAAGTGAATTTTTGACAAATTTTTAAAATTTCCTAGCAAAGTCTGTCAAATTTTGTGTGAAACTTCTAAATTTGTCAAAACTGCTAGTGCCAACTTGACATATGACATATACATTAAATTAGGAGTAGAGTATGGGATCTATTAATTTTACTATAAAGTGTATTTTTATTTCTGTTTGTAAACAATTTTTCGAAAAGAAAATTTATTTCAATCAAAGAATGACAAGAAACCTTTTTTGTTTCATTTTGGATTTATTTGCTGAGTATACTATGACATTTTAAAACATGTGTAAACGAAGTTGGTTTTTTATAATAATGGTTTATCGTACCTTACAGATTTAAAACCATATGTATTATACTATTCCTACCTTCCTAACTTCCAACCTTTAACATTGGTGCATATTTTGATAGTACCAGCTATTTATTTTTAATTTTTTTACGTACTTGTCAACACAAATTTCATAAGTGGGTCTTAAGCTGCCGTCTAATCTGCTGTGTTCGTACCATTTAAATATATTTTGAGGGTTGACAACCACTGCGGTCACTTGGTCAGATCTTAAAATATGACGACATTGTCTTTCACTTGGACTCCTATAGGGTGAACATTATAATGTATCAATGTGATATCCACAAAAATATGAACGCTATTCCAATATATATGTAAATACTTACAATTGAGAATCGGAAGCCTTGTGAATACGTTCCCACGATTCTTCACTTTTGAATTGAAAATCATTCAGAAATCTAAAAAGAATCATTTCATTAATCAACAGTACAGAAATAATTTAACTATCTCTGTAATATACTAATGGCATTTCCAAATAAACGACCAAATATAATATTACTTAAAAGATTTCAACATAAAGAGTGAGATACATGTATTTTGCTTTAATTTATATTAATTTATTTTATTTTTTTTGTGTGCCTGTGAACAGTTTTTCTACCAGAAAAATTGTTACGATCATCAATTTTAGAGATGATGATTTTTATTAAAAATGATTACCTTCCCAACTTCCCACTTACAACAGCAGTACACACCTATATCGGAAGTATCAACTTTTTTTTTATTGTAATTCGGATAATCATATTTTTATACATTTTTAATTAAAGAACGCAATGCAAAAGAGCCCAATAAAATAATAAAAATGAGGCTTGAACATAAAATTACAGATAACGGTTCACGATTGTAAAACTTACTAATATATTTAAACAGATATCATACGAGTGTAAACAACTCCCAAATCTAGGATTGTTTGAAAATAAATCCCAAAAGTTTTGAATCCGTTTTCACACCCATACAGATAGATTCATTTTAGTGAAGTATTATCGTTATTATTTATCACTCTTATTTTTGGGAGTTAAGTGACAACCTACCTATGATTTTTAAAAAGCAGGCCATATTAAAAAAAAAATGTCATAAATAGATGGAGTATTATTTAAAATAAATTTTTATATTGAAATTTTTGATTTCCGTCAATCCGTTTATGACAACGTTTATTTCACTTTTAATTTTGAATAGGGGAGTAGTAGTTAAACATTATTAAACGCTGTGTGTCAGGCCAGCACACATATTATGATGCTCCACTAAAACAAATCCCTCCCTACCCAAACTTAAAAGTTGAATATCTCATGGGTTGACAAAAATCAAAAATTTCAACACCAAAATTTAATATTCCATCCACTAGTTGAATTTGTAATATAGGTGCACATGACAATCAAAGATAGTAATTTCAATACTACTCACCTTCAAAAAAAAAAAAAAAAAAATGAGGGTGACAAAAACAAGATAATAACGTTTTTTTTATATTTTAGATTTTTAGATATGCTTGTAAATGATGCAATTTTCACAAATGCTTGTATTTAGTTGCCAATAATTATTCCTAAATGAGTTTATCTAATAAATGGATTACTAAGCTATACTGTGTTGTGACATATTTATTTTGTGTACACGAACTCAAGGACTGACGAATCTGGATTAACTTTCGGGATTGCGGTCCGTATATCTTTACGGGAGATCGCACTCTCCCACCGGGAAGGCGATCGGCTATCTCGAGGAAATAGCACGTGTTCTGGCAAACGCCACGAGTTTATCGCATGATCGGATCTGGCATAGAACACCTGTACACAGTTTCTGTCCACGAATGTGGAGGCAAAACTGGTCAGATTTGATGACACGGCGGCGGAGGCTATGGTTTTGTATTTGATGTCTGTGTCCACGTTGCTGGCGAAATAGTCTTTTTCTTTTTCTTCTATCAACGACAAGGTGAGTAAATATTGAAGCTATAACAAAGAATATCACATAATCAAATCGAAAATTAATCTCGCTTTGAGGTTCGTCACCATCTGCACTAACCGAATCCAGAGTGTTGGTTACATGGGGTAGTATCGACGGGCTAGTTAGGTTAAAATAATGCAGGTTACCACTAATATGCTGGAGTGAAACCAACAACAACTTGACAAATCCACATTTTGTCGATTTGTCTTCTGTCGTGTCGCAACTGTGCAACCACGTGGAAATTACAAGTTGTTCTGTAGCAAACGGTGCAAATAATTAGTATGTAAAAAAAAAAAAAAAAAAAAAATAAACACCAATTATCATCAATTGAACACACATTTTCCCTTCTTTATTATGTATTATTGAAATAATCGTGAACTATAAAAATACAATACATCGTACTAAACATACAGAGTGAACAATTTCATCCCTTTTAGTAGTAGATTATGTACCTAATATGCAAATTCGTATTTTGGAATTTTTTAAGTATAAAGAAGATATTTTCGTATAATTACATTTTTCGCAACATTTAAGAATTATCCAATTGGCAATACCAACTTAGGTTTTTCAAATGAGAACCTATATTAATTATTCCAAAAATAGATGGAATATTAAATAAAATAAATTTTAGTTTTAAAATTGTTGATTTCCGTCAACTCGTTCACAAGATATTTTAATTTTAAGTCTATTCAGTAAGATAGTAGTTTAACACTATTCAAACACCAGACGCTGTACCTGCTACACTAATTATGTTCCATTTGAGCAATATTTCTGGTATGTGTTCGTCCGTATAAAATTATGGATCGTAAATTTATTTATTTTCATTTTTCTGAGTTTTCCAAATTATTATGAAAACTTCTTGGAATGTAAAAAAATTAGAGATGTGACGAACTGTTCGATTTTCAAACCGAACCATTTACCAAATAGTTCGGTTCGAGTTCGTTAATTTTAAGAAAAGTTCTTATCGGTTCAGTTTGACCTTAAAAATCAAGATTCGTAAAATTTCTACAAAAAACGATTTATTTTATAAGAAACTAGATTCCAGATGGAACAAAAAATTATTTTGTAATTTTGTGATTGAAACAAGTTTTTGTTTCAAAAGTTATTTACTAGTAGAAACACACACACATCATAGTAAAACCAATAGATCCTATACCCAACTACAATTTAAAATATATTAAATATTTTTAGTTGCTATAGTCTCTATTTTCGGTGAAAATGCGACTAAAAACCATAACATTAAAAACATTATTGCTATAGTGTAAATAGTAAATAGTTTTTTTTTATAAACAACCTTTGACGCTGGTTAGTTTGAATATATTTCTTTTGACCAATAACCGAAAGAACTGATATTCTTCTTCCAGGTTTTCCGAGGATTCCGGATCTTCCGGCGATTCCGAGTCTTTTGGAAACTTAGAGTTGTCATGTTCTTGCTGCAAGTTTTCTGTAGACGATTTTGTGTCGAATGTATTTAAAGTTTTTTTTTCGGTATTTGCCATCTGTTTTTTTTCTTCGGTTTATATTTTACAATATAATATTACAGTTTGTAAGCATGATATCAAGATTTCGCAATTTTCAGATAATTTTAAAATTGTTCATAAAATATAATAATGAATTCAAATATTTCGTATTTTTTTTTTTTTTTTATAATACTAAGTCCTTAGCGACGAATCATCAATAAATATAAAACACAGTTCAAAAAATATGATATACATCGCTCAATAACAACAATATTATAATATAATATTGTATGAAACATTTGCTCCCGTAGTCCAGAATTATAATTTCATTGTGATTGACTTTGAATACCATAATACTATACTCTTATTTTACTTCAATGTTCTGATATTATATACATGAAACAATATTTTCATTGACATTTACTTTTTAGTTGTTTTTATGAACAACTAAAAAATTATTGTCTCTTTTAATAATTAAAAAGGCCACGATTAAATTATTTTTCTTCATAATATTATATAGGATTATTTATGACATGGACTATGAATAGTGAAAGATATCGGACCAAAAGTTGTATAACACGTTTCCCATTATTGCAAAATAGTTTTCTCAGTAACCATATCGAGTGAAAATCATTTGGCCATCCTTTTTGAAAACGGGTACGAAATCGGAAAACTTGATTACAGATTGTTGTACTGTCGTTAAAAAAATAAACGGATTCATAACTTCGGGTCTATCGGCCTGCCGTAAGTGGGTAAAAAATCGATCACTATTTTGAAGTTTTTAATTTCTTTGCGAATATGTAAATATAAAGTATAGTAAAAACATTTTTATGCTATGAGTTATTGATCCCAACATGATTAAAAATTGTTCAAGTAACTGTACAGACATATACATCGTAACATTTTTTAATGGAATAATATTTCATATACCACACTATTTCTTTTCAATAAAATACATTTTTTTTTTTTTTTTTTTTTTCATAAATTGTGATTTTATTATTTGGTTAAACAATTTTTAAATCTACAGTTTCATTCTGATATTGATGAAACTTTACAAACCAAAACAAGAGACATTTGTCACAATCTACTTTCTATCTCGCAATTTAATCTCTAAATGGTGGCTGACACAGGGTTTTGGAATTTTTGAAACAAAAATTGTATTTTATTTTTTTTTATTTGGTTTATAGGTAATCCTGATAATACAGACGAAAAATCGGTTATTAAAATTTAATTTGTTTATCACAGACAAGGAAGTATAACGTTTTTAAAAGATTAACTAGATCTAAACTACCAGGCATCAACAATTATCTATGATAGAGATAAGAATAGAAACGGGGAAACACGTTTAATTAAATTTTTTGATATTGGATTTTGTTTTTGAAAGAATTTATTTCAGGAAATACCAATAGGAAATTCAGCTAGTATTACACGAATAAATAAATATTAGTACTTATAAATTACAATAAATTCACATAATTTTTTTCTTGTATCAATTACTTTCTATTTCTTTAACTAATTAAATGTATTGCCTACCATGTTATCTTTCGACATAACACCATGTTCAACAGTTATATGCGATTTTATGTAAAAGAACTTAGGTCCGTATGAATTTATAAATAAATAAATTTAACTGCTTGTTAAAAAAAACGTGCGATTGTATAATATTATGTTAAAACATTCGTCTTGAGAGTTGAGACTATCTTAAATTTTTTAGAAACGTTAATTAAACGTAGGAATATAACATCTATGATGTTAATAATTAACGTTATCTTAAAAAATCACAGTAGGTAAATAATTAAAGATCCGTAAACGAGATAATATGATGGTACAAATATATTTTATTATATAAATTTGAAATATTGCGCAGTGAATATTTTCTAAAGGCCCATTAAATGTATACATTATATAAATATAAGGTGCTATCGAATTACGATCTTTTTCTCTTCTATTTAAATTACTACGGAAAGTATTCATATTCATTACCAACGTAAATTACTATATAATAATAAGTAAAGATAGGTTTAAGTATGTATAGTTGAGCAATAACTGATTAAACCGATAAAACTTACGCCTTTTTTTTCTCAGTGAAATAACAGTACGCAACCGAAATAATGATTCATGATTAGCAAATTTTAGAAAAACAAAAAAAAAATAAAATACATTTCGTAAAAAGTTCGGTCGAATAACAGTTTCATTTATAGTATACTTTTAACCCACATATCAATTATTACCGTAACTGTACCGTTCGTAAGTATATTAGAAAAAGCAAGGTATCAGAACCACTAAAACTAAATGTCTTAAAGGTCTAAAACTCTGGCCGCGCGGTGTTTTCGGCAATCGACTTTTATTGGTTGCGCACAAATATTTATTTAATGTGTAACAACTCGCTCTTTGGGTATCCAAGGTGGTTTAAAAGTACCTATAAGTTTCGTTTGGGCATTTTAATTTTCGGCAAGAAAAGTAGGGCCCATCGAAAAGGCTTCACACTCGAAGGCCCTCATGCCAAATATATTTATGCGACCAAAAATGTCTAGGTATTCTATACTTCGTTCACGAGAACAATTGAAAGCCAATATTGTATGAACTTGGCATTAGGTATATCTATATCAGGAGATAAAAAAGGATGTTGGTTACCTTTATTATAGTTTTTGTATTTTTGCCCTAAGTTGAAGGACCTGCGAGTAAATTTATTCTGCTCAGAGCATCGCGAAACCAATTTAAATAAAACGTAAATCGTCTCGTCGGAAACTTTGTGGATGTACGTAGGTTAGCTTTTGACTCGATCCGAAAATCTCGCCGGGTAGACGATAAAATAACGGCCGGTCACGACGCGTTACTGAAACCGACAAGGCCGAGATGATATGAGATATCCTCGTTATAGACCTCGTAGATAGGCCTCCTCGTACTGCCGGTGTCCCGACGTAACCGATTCCGTCGAGTCTCATACCGAACAATTTACACGGTTATATTTTATTGAGATCGTCGCAAGACGTACGGAATTGATACCTATACTCGTATATAAGTACAATATTGCGTATAGATCCGACCGTACGTTATATTATCGCCGTGCATCGCAACATAATAATGTTCATGTCTGACCTTTCCGCGGACGATAGGTATGGGTGCTTCAATACGGCCGAGGTGTAATATAATATACCGGCGATGAGATCGATGTCAGATACGTTTTTTACAACCCGTTTATAACCGGAGACTGTCCGCGGCGAATTTCCCCGTTTCTCCCGTAGTAACAGTACGTATGCGTGCAGTGGCGCTTTGAATCATAATGCATACCGACGGAGGCGAGATTTCCGTAATCTTTAAGTAAAATTTGTTTCATTCGAATACCTATACGCGTTACAAAATCTATACCGAAATCCGTATAAGCCAATGTACGTACGTTATACGGGTATTCAAATTTTCTCTTTTATTTAAGTGGATCGACGGTGACGGTTTTGTGCATTTTACTCAAATTTTGTGCAGTCCAAAACGTTCGTTTTTAGACTTTAATCACAAGACTTTTCTACTAATCTACTGCCCGATATCCATTAAGGTGAAGCGGTACGGTGGTTTTTACGGATGAACATGACGTTTTATCTTGACGAATATAATATGAGTAAACACATATTATTATAATTCTTTATGTTCTGTATACTAGGATACGTTTGAATTATTTTTTCATTTTAATTTAAAATTCTTGAAGTGTGTCTTTAGAAAGTATTCATATACACATACCATAATATTATTAACGATTTACAGTAAAATAATTAAATTTCCATTTCCAACATACCCTGGCTAGTACTGAACCTAAAGAATCATAATCTGTTTTTAAAATTAAAATCTATCAATTTACAGTTTTATCTGGCTTTTAGGCGTGTGTCGATTAAAATATACACCGTAACTATTGCGTGCACCGTCGAATCGATAATATTTTCGAATAAACTACATCTCATATATTAATATAATAATTTTTTTTTTACCACCGTTAAGACTATTCTGCCGAGTAAATCCTCTTCAGTCTTTTTTATTTAATACTACCTAATCCCAGTTCAAATTTTCTTATTGTTCCTCTCCTGAGATACTATAGAAATCGGGCTAATTACAATCTTCTCAAAGGAGCTTTGGTCTACCTAAGGGCCTCTCGGATTTTCCTGGCATACTTTATTAAACGTAGATTCTTTTTTTTTCCACACGTGGCCATTCTACGTTCTTTCTTTTTATTTCGTTCACAATAACTATACATTTGAACAATTCTTCTATTGTGTTTCTTCTTCCACTCTTGTGTATTCTGATACAAACGTGGTCGGTTTATTACTACCGTCAGTGATTAAAATGAAAAAAATTTTAAAGGGACATTACCTTCACCAAAAATTGAGATGTAGTCCCGATAAGTAACTGAACTTAACCAAACTTTCAGAAAACTCGTCGTGGATATAAAACTTCCAAAATGTTTTTTCTCACATACATTTGTTCATAAAAATACTATATGTTTATGGGGTTTACAGTTTTAAAATTAACTGCATCTTCTCTTAAATTTTATCCTACTCATATGCTTTACCAGTAAAAATTAATTCAAAGCTCCATGACGTATAATGTAGAAGGTACAAAAAAAACTTACTTTTGCCTAATAAAACTATCTCAAGTTAATAAGATTTCATTAAAAATGTCTTAGTAACAATAACATTAAGATACCTCTCCAGATTACGAATACTTAAACTAAAGGGGAATAATTGATTTACTTTAAAAAACAAGAGGGACTCTGTTCTACTTAAACCGTTCAACTTACTACGTTACGTTGTATTTTAACCACTGATTATCATATATTAAAAGGTAATAAAATATATTATTGATTTCGCCCGTTTGCGGTGTGTCTCCAATACGAAATAATAATAATCATACAGGTATAATTATCGGAAATATTATGATGTACACATATTTTATGATTACACACGGCATAAAAGTTTTCGATCGACCGATGAAATAACTGGCGACGACGACGGGGGAGGGAAAAAACTACAAATAATAATATATTACGTGTATAGTATATAAGTCCGGCAAGTGCCATTTACATTCCGAACGGCGGCGTCGGCGGCCGTTGTCCACGATGATAATGATAATAATATAATGGTCGGGGTAAAAAAAAAATAATAATAATAATAATAATGATAATAAAAAATGCAGTTATGCGTTAATAAGTCCGGGTGGTTTGGACGCATTCCGAGACCACGGCGGCGGCGGGATCTTTGTATAAAACTATATTATGCGAGCGAGTACCCGGTATATTAAACACGTAAATACGCCACAATACGGTCGACGTGAAAACTGGTCGAGAGGGGCACACACTCCGAAAATTGTTTTCATTTTTTTTTTCCACCCGGTTACGCCGCCGCGACTACCGGTCGAGTAATTATATTAATTAACAGCGCGCGCCGCCGCCGAGATCGCGAGAGCCGAGCCGAGCAAACAGAACGCACCGGTCTATGTAATTATACAATGGATAATATTTTTTAAGTTTTTTTTTTTTACATACATACACATTATCTCTTTCTCTCTTTTTCTCTCTCTCTCTCCCTCTGTCTCTTTCTTTCTCGGGTTTTTTTTTTTTTTTTTTTATCCAATAGTACGCCTACATATTTATATATATATATTTATATATATATATATATATATATATATTTTCAAAACAGTGTATTATGCCACGCGCATTATCCGCCTGATACGGAACGATTAAAAATATACTATATTATGCCGTATCGTCGCGCGCGTTTTAATATTATTGTATAAATAACGAAATAATATCCGCTTCTGACATTATATCGCGCTCTATGTATTATTATCATATTATGCGTTATAGGTACACGATAGTGCCGGCTAGCCGTCGCCGCGGAATAGGCGGTCCCGTCGCACTCGCGCCCCCCGGGTCCGAGTCGGTCGTCGTGTGCGCTCGTAATATTTATAATGCAAGTGTATTTACGTACGCGCGGGTACTCGAAACTTACATAGTTTCACCCGGTATAATTACGATCCATTAGGCGGCCCGAACCGCGCGCGTTCATAATATTATTCGGAACATCGGCAGCGCGTTTATAGCCGTGTGCAGCAGTAGGTCCGATCGCCGGTAGAATATTCAATATACGTAATATTATAATATTATAATAATATGTATACTATTACATTAATGTGTACACAAGCGTAAAATGCCCGAGGGTTTTACACCCTCTTGTCGTCGGGTATTCTTGTGGCCACGGATATACGCGAGTGCGTCTACCCGCAGCGTGTGCGTAGGTCGGGCATTAGGTATAGTGTATAGGTACCCGGTGCGGAGCCGTGTTGGGACGTCATCAGGGGCAGTCGCCCGGGGCAGGCGCGTTGAAAGGATTTTCGGGGGGAGAGGGCAATTTCGGAAAAAATATCAGATACATACATTAATTAGATTGAGTTAAAAAAAAAAAAAAAAATGCACGCCGTTGAAAAAACGCATGGGCGAGGGGTGTCAGGACGACAAAGACCCCGTTCCGACATTTCGAAGACATGAGAAAAAACGTAATAATATTCGAGTCTGATTTTAATTTTACGGAAAAAAGTAAAAAAAAAATTGCCAACGGCACGTAGTGTTCCCGAGCGGTCGGTCATCCATTTAAGTACTGTAACTATGCCAGACGTTGCTCAACTTCAGTGATCAGACGAGAACTGGTGTATTCAACATGGTATGGTCTATGGCGATGTTGTTATAGTCAATAAGATTATTTAAACATCTCAATAATGGCAATTATTATAGTAAAACCATTAAGTTCATACTAAGTGATGAAGTATACATTTCCGTGTTTTTGGACTATATCGCTACTCACTAATCTTATCATCAATACTGAATGGACATAACCAGTGTTCGGCATTTATAGCATTTATATTCATCCAAATAGGAGTTTAAATATTTCATTTTAAGTACTAAAATAAGCATTTAAAAATATTAAAATAAAAAACTATGAAAACTATTATTACTATAATATTTTTTAATTTTTATATTTAAAACATTAAAATAAATAATAATTTTCATTTAAAACAAATCAAAACCCTTTAATATTTTTGAATTTTCGAGAACATTTTATTATCTTTATTATAATTCTTATACATTTTTTGAAAAATAATATTTTTTTATCGGAGAAAAATAGATTAATTTCAACTAAAAAAAAAACCTATTAAAATGTCGCTTACCATCTCTTACGTTAAATAATCAAATATTTTTTAAAATTATTAGTAGTTATAGCTCTACCGTGAACAAAAAAAAACAAATATAGAAATTAACTAAAATGTCTAGGTTTTTTTAAGTAATAAATTATCACAATTAAGCAGTTTTGCAAAACACCAAAAATTATCAAAATAACTAGATAAAATACTTTTAAAACATTTTTGTAGAGATTTTAAAAGTTCATATTTGAGATCATCGTAGTATAATATAACTTTCCATAACACTTTGCTCGAAATTTTTTTAAACCGAAAAGGTAAGCAAATTGTTAAAGTCCCAAATCTCGGATATAAAATATCGATATCAACCAATTAGATACTACGGTACGCATAATTTTTTTTTTTTAACATTTGCACCGCTATTTCAATATTTTTAACCAATTCAAACAATGTTTAGTTACCTCTTTTTGGACGAATAATACAATCATCGTTGATCGCCTATTATACATGGATTACAGGAACACTTTGTGGTGTTTTAACGATGCGTCTGAGAAAAAGAAATTAATGTCAAGGACGACCAAAAAATATTTTAAATATGGAACACCTGCCGACAAGTTCTGGAACGGTTCTATAATAGTTATTTATTCGTTTAAAGGTAACATTATAAGTTTAGACGTAAATTGTAGAATTTGGATGAACACGATAAAGTGGATTAATTTATAATGTTTACATTAAAAAATATATGGCTCTCCGCTGCATTTGGTCGGTATTATTGTTAGTGGATTAAACAAAAATATATAATAGCGGTATAGATTTTCAGTCTGTCCGTTATTACTTTCCACAGGCCTCACATACCTATAGATTTCTCCAAATTTTCCCTAATAGATTCTATAGACTACAAAAACTGCATAGTATAATTGCAGATTATTAAAATTGTATAAGCATGTTCACTACTTTTTATCGCACTTGATGGTAAAACATAATTTTCAGACAATTTTGAATTTATTTTGAACGTTTTCTACTGGTTTTCTCGAGCGGTAACCGCGTGACAAAATTTGCTAGAAATGGCTTCTTCGCAACCTCTTTTTTTTATTTGGTTTTTTTATTATTATTATTACAAATTGAACAGCCCGGTATTTCCCGAGGTCAATCTCTACATAAACAAAAAACAGTTAAAGGAATGAAATTCAACCTATCTTTGATAAGTTGCCGTAAAAATAAAAATAAAAACACCCCGTAAAATCAATCCAAATCCAAATTGGTATTATTAATTCGCAACTATTATTATATTTTTTTTAAATATTATATTATATTTTACCCACATACTGTTATACTTAAAAATCGATTGTTTATTGTAAACAAATTCACGGAAATTTATTTTTTTTCTGTATAATATAATTCATTACAATATTTGAACACATAATGAGCACTATACAATACTAATTTGGTACCTATATTTCTGAGAACATGATGGTTATCATGTCTGGAACAACAGGCAACAATATGACTATATTTTACGATGGTGAAAAAATGTCAAAAAAAGAAAAAGGTCATACTTCAAACTCTATATATTATTATTATCATACACACAAAGTCGTCTTATGCACATCATATACACACAATCATAAAATAATATTATTAATACAGACCATGAATTGTGGGGATGCAGTACCTAAATTAATTTTTCAGTAATTTTAGTGAAAATTCTAAACAAATTGAAAATTTTAAATAGCTATAAACCACAGACAAATTGCAAGATTATTTTGAAAACTGAACCATGTCCAGAAACAGCTGTATATAAGGGACTATAACTATATAATTATTATTCAGTGAAATTTCTGTCCTCTATAATTTTCCACTGAAAAAATAAAATCAAATATAACAGAAACCATTGCTATGTAAATATAACAGTTAAAAGTTTTCTCGTCAGTGTTTTTGTGGCTTTTCCCCTATACACTGAGAATACTACAAAGAAAATTAAAAAATAACCTTGTCATTGAACCAAAGAGATACAAAATTTTACTAAAAACCTCACTTTTAAAGTTGATATACGGAGTAAGATTTCCGAAAGAAAAGTTGTTCACATACAGAAAACAAAACCACATAACATAGTAGAATCATAGTAGTAATCATCATAGTAGAATCTAAAATAAATATTATCTATAATGTAAGCAAAAAGTTAGCCTACAGTAATGTTATTAGTGTTTATTTTAGCAAACTATTAACTAATAAATTATTTCAAAAAAGTAAGGGTAAAACCCTCTAAGGGTTAGGTTGATTTCATTAATTGCAAGTGATGCTATTTTTTTTTTTTTTGGATATCTTATAATCCTTCTTTTTGTATTTTTCGAATTTGATCACTGATTTTTAAAATATATTGTGTATAAACCAGATAGATACTCTTGCAAAGTGATCTTACGTCGAAATTCAAGGGCGAAATTGGTGACGAAAAAACTGCAACTTCTCCGAGTTCGAATTTACGTGTCTCGCCGTTTCTGCCCATATATCTATCAGGGCTAATCGTTGATGCCCGATAGTTTATCTTCTGAAAAAGGTACTTCCTTGACTGTGAAAACTAAATTAAATAATAACAAATTTTTTTTTTTCATTCGTAACGCCAAGGTAACCCATAAATTAACCAAAAAAAAATTAAATTTTCATACTAAAAATACCGAAAACCCTTTGTCAGCAACCCCGTGAAGGTAGAATATCGAGACAAATATAGACAACGATCTTTCTATTGTGTTTAATGTCAAGCGTGCAAAAATTCATCGAGAGCGGAAAAGACTGTAAACTTGTTTAAAATCGAACAGACAAACGTACAGACTGAATTTTAATTGTATGCTTCGAATTTAAAGAAATGCCGCCATACTTATTAATATACGCAGTTCAAGTATTGGATTGATTGGAACGCTGAATACCAAAACGACAACGATCTCGCCTTATCTTTTGTTGAATAAAATAATAAATGCGAATGTTTGTTTGGATGTATGTTTACTACTACTTCTCACCCGAACTACTGAACGGATTGAGTTGAAACTTTTCATATAATATGCAGTTTTATACCAAGTTATAAATATATAGGTACGTTACTTGCACCCGTCTTGTATGCACGCCCTAAAGGTGCAGAAGTGACCCTAGTTTATTGATATTTTTTATGCTAATCCAATTTTTCGATTTATGCGTTACCTCGGTAATACATATAAAAAAATAACAATAAAAAAAAGTAATAATCAAACAAAACAAAAATATAAATAATAAGGTACTCTGTGAAAGGGCCGTAATGAGTTGTCGCAAGAATATGCACAGCGCACCGTATAGTTACTATAGAAACTGGTTATTTTGTTTGTTGTAGGATTATTAGTAATTATTGTTGATCAAAACTCAATTTAAAGATATAGCGCCAATGTTTCACCAAACGGTGAAACACGTTTTCATTATTTTTTTTTTTTTTACATATTTTTTCGTTCAATACTGACGCGAGCAAATCCGTACGGAACAGCTAACATAGTTATAATTATATGATTACAGTTGACTAGAAACGGATAGTATTCCGAGTATTTTAAAAATACTTTTTTCGGTCTCATTTTAGAGTTTTTAATGCTTAAATGCTTGGTTAAGTTGGACGTGCTTGAAGACATGTGCTTTAGTTTCTCGAAAAACGCCTTTTCGGTTAGTATAAAAAAATTTAGATTTATTCGCACGTTACTTAGAGACATTAAACCGTGCATAATTTCCATCCATTAGCACTCGATATAAATCGAATTCAGTATGAATTCGAAAAATGTTTTATTCTGAATTCTTTTAAAAAGTATTTTACGCAAATCTGTTATTGACGCGCACGTTTACACCACCGTAGGTAATAATATAATAATTTATTTCGAGAACGGAACGCGAGAGACGGGCACGAAAGAGAGAGAAAATCTCATTGTAAAAAAAAAAAAAAAACGACAAGTCCGGTCGTAAAATACGACAACGTTTTAATTAAACTCGAAATTATTATACGCATAGATAATATTATTATTTTTTTTTCATGTTAGCGCGCGACAGGTACGTCATGACGACGGTGGAAAACGTAAATAGTGTTATTGGCTCGTGCGGTTAGGAAATAAAATCATCGCCGCGATAATTCTATTCGAGTAATAAAAAAGATATCTATTCCGTCCGCGCGTAATAATATCGGAACCAATTATATTTCGTTTTTTCTGCGTGGCACGTCGATATAACTTGTTTTTTTACATAGGCAGGTTTATTGTATAATAAACAAATAGATAATATACAATTTTTAAACGAGTCGAAAATATTTATTCTTTTCATTTACCAATTTAAGAAGTTTAGTCGCAAACACGACTGCGCCGAGAAGGATTTCAAACATCCTCCGAGACACTACGACGGTGTTTACCCTCCGCGGCATTTGTTCAGACAATCGGATAGTTACGATCATTCACATATTCACATTATACACAAAGTTATTTAATTTATAGCAACGGTAAACTATTTTTAAAGAAAAAAATTCGGAATGAACTTTGGTTCTACATGTTTTGAAAAGCCGTAATATTTACGACCCTTGTACCGTTTTCTACGGTTTTCGTCAAAAATTTGATAGTAAAACACTTATAAAAAAAAATAATACATTACACTTAACTTTTTTTTTGACCACTCAGTACAAGTTTTGATGGACAATTTGTTTAATCATTAAGCATTTCAAAGACGGTTTGAAAATTTTACCTTTTCTATAAAAGTCTCTAAGAAAATTTTAGACTAAGTATAACCAAAAAATATTGCAAATAAAAAAATAATAATTATTGTAAATTTTCCAGTTCTATCTACGCCTATTTTTCGGTTTTAATATATTATTAGAAATATACAAGGAAAATCCAAAAACCATTGACATACTCACAAACTTGACTAAAACCAACAATACTCGCTACTCTCAGATTCCAAATGAGCTGATGATGCAGATTTCAGTGATACTGTTATAGTCAGGAAGGTGGGACGGTAGCATAAATAAATGTATTTTATTTATATTTATAATCAATGTTAAAGCGTTACTATTGATAAGCAAAACAAGATCAAGACTAAGACAATCTTGGTCTTGGTATTTTTCTTGCAGATCCAATCTAGTTCTTGGTCTTGATTAAAAATATTAGTATTGGTCTTGGTCTTGGTCCTACTTTTGTAACAAAGTAAATTAATTTTTTTTTTTTTTCTAAGTCTACGTAAAAACCTGGATTTTTCAAATAGGACGCTAAAAAAATGAACGTAAATATTTGGAATTGTAAATTATTATATTTAAACAGGTTCATCATTAAGTAGTTAATTTTCTAAGAAGTAAGAATTAAGCAAATTATATGAAGGTACATCCGGATTTTGTCGATTTGTGTGTGTGTGTAATTTAACATTCATGTATGTGTGTTATACTTAGCTGACTGTTATTAGACTCAATATGTATTGTATATTATTGATATTGTTTAAATAAGTATCTAACCTACTAATGTAAATCAAGAATATTATATTTTATCGATTAGTCAAAGTTTTGAATAGTCCAACTTTTAGCTGCAGAAATGTACTGTTCCATACAATAAATTACGGTTCATTTTTTTACCATCCAAATTTTATGGATTTCAAAATGTAAATTCCAGATTTATCCTGTCTAAAATTGTACGAATTTTTAAATATTAAATTCCAAAGTTTTTTCAAAATAAAATATTTTCTATATTAATATTTATTTATCTTAACTTTACATATTTGCTGTAGATAAATATTTGAAAAACAGAATAAAATGATACCTATTGAAAACTCTAAAAATAATTTATTTGTGATACAATTAGGAACTATGCCTATAAAATTACAAAATTACTAAATATCTAAAATGAGCAATAACTAAACGATAACTGTTGTAATAAAATTCTATTATTATTATTATTATTATTATTCGTATTGGCGACTTTTAATAATAGGTATCTACTAACTAATAATTTTTTAATTAGGTGCTATTCGAGTACCTATCTATGTTATTAAAATTCGGTATATACTTTATACGAGTATGTATTAAATATATTATCTTTGTTGATGACAGAAATGACAAATTATTAACTACCAAATTTTAATAATATTTAATATCTGATCTTATTTTCAATAATTATTAATTTATCATTTCCCCGTAAACGTTTATGAGTAATAATACATTTATCTCATATTAAATGTGATTTTTTTTGGAAGAAAACAAATGTACAAGTCTGTAAGAGTCTTGCAGTGGTGACCTTATTTTAGTGTTAGTCTTACAGGCTTATTCTTAGTCTTGCTAGTACCGTTGCCAACTTGGTCTTTCAGCAAGACCAAGACAAAAACTACAAGACAATATAATTTTACTCATCACTAAGTATTACTAACGAATTATGATTCTAAGCAAATCATAATTAAACAAATACATTTTTCGTTGTTCTATGAATCCAAAATATTATTAAATGTATTTGTTTAAAAACTGCAGTTTAGTTAAAATTTATCCTTTTTTTTTTTATAGTGAAATAATTGTTATGATTACTAATAAAAATGTAATATGCATATTTATACAAATGGTAGGCAACACACATATGTACCATATTTATTATTCTTTAAACGCAAACAATTCTTTAATTCGGGTGATATATGGTTTTGTGTTTAGGTTATTGTAGATCAAATGATGCCTAAAAAAAATTATCATTAAACCAGTAACACGCAGTGTATTGTCATTTAATTATTATTTACATGTGGCGGCAATTTCACCAACATCCATAAAGATTAGACAGACAAGAATTATTCAATTTTGTTTCACTACGATTCGTCTAAAATCGACCAAAATAGCTGATTGATTTGGTAACATTTTTTTCAGAGTTACATATTTTACAATGAACTTCAAAAACTACATCGCTTCCTTATCGTTTATTTTATTGTCCATATCGTTAACAAATGTAAAATCATCATGGGTTCCGGATACTGGTGCCACTATATGTGATCAAATATCATGTGGAACAACTGATGGACAATGTATGTGTTGTAGAACAAAATGCTTACCGAATGAACAAAGGTTGGGAGGTTTTCAATGTGATGAAGGGCTAAAAGGATGTTATGACACCGTCTCAAAATGTGCATGTTGCAAGACGAAGTGTCCACCGTAGAAAAAAGAAAATAGAATATGTAACTCCAGTATAGGTAATACACTTAAAATAATATTATTTTGATGTAAATAAAACAATTCTGAGCTAAGTTTTCCTTCCAAAACTTTGACTAACAATAAACACTTTTATTTTTTATTCAATTTATTTTTTGGGTTACAATTTGGAAATTATATGTTTCGATGTTTCACATAATAAATAAAAACATGTCTTTACTTTGTTGCTTAAATTTATTTGTCACGTTATCTTTGGTCAAATTTACATAGCAAAATTACCGACGAGAAGTGTGTTACAATCCAAATCTAATATCTATAACAATCGGTAACTATAAGGTACTTGGCCATTTTAACGGTAAGTGATATATTAAATTATTAAGATAATTAATACTAAGAATGGCAAATTTTGTTGTTGTCCTTAGCACTGGTGAGATTAGTACAAATACTACTATTAATAATGAAAACGAATTTTTAATGTGCATTGTATTAGATTCCAAGCGTAGCGAGGTTTATAGATTTAATTGAGTTTATTGAGTTTGCTGATCTACAATTCAATAAAATTGATTAGTACTTCACCGTATCAAATGTTTTTCACGGTCGAAAAACAAAATAAATTTTAAAACAGATACTGGTATACTTCTATTAAGTATACGATTGATGTAGATGGAAAATTAGAAAAGTAGGGTATAAAATGTTATTTAATTCATATCTGTGCGCATCAATAAATTATTACAAATAAAATAATATTCTGAGCAATGATAAAAAATACTTTTTTTTATTTACCAATATAGTAGTTCAATTGCAAGTACGTACAATCGACTGCGTCTAATGGCGTCATTTCAATTTTTTCTCAATATGCATGTGATTGTGCAGGCTACAAACCCTGTCGAGATTTTCAACACAATAAGAATAAAATAATTCACATATTTTCCAACGCGTCTATTAAAGCATGCAATGAAACATTAATTAACTACTATAATAAAGTTTTATTCACGATTCATCACGATAATAAAGAACTTAGTTATCATGAATAATATATACGTAATATTTTCGTTTAATTCAAAAGAAAAAGAAAATATGTAGACCGGTAATTGCGCAAGCAACTATCCATTATTCATTATGAATTTATTCATGCAGTTGAGTTGTCTGAAAGGTTTTAAGTTATTTAATCAGAATTAAAATAAAAAAAAAATCGAAAAAATACGAAAACCTATTGCCTTTTCCCGTTTTTTTTTTTCTACACTTTTTTTCCAGTCAATTAAATTATTTTAATACCTACGAAAAATGTAATCTCCATGCGCTAACTTTTCAAAATAAGATACTTCAAATAAAACGTCTGGTAGAAAATTGTGATAAACACAATCCCTTTTTAAAACATTCAACTATAATATTATATTAATTATATTTGTTTAAAACTCGTAGTTGTCGTTGAAGTATTGCCTATTAATAATAGTTCTAAACTACCGTGATTTGCCATTAATCCATTGATGCCATCCATCAAAATATAATTGTATATTAGTTCAAATGGTTTGGAGACGTATTTTTATATCATGTTAACTTATCGTTAAACATCAAATACGTATTTATTTTGCGCGATAAATAGTTTTGTGGACAGAATTTCAATCGAAATCTGTATAATAATATAATAGGTATTATCGATAATTTTCTAACAAAATAACGTACTTCGTGGTAAGTCATCATTTGACTTAGCCGAAAAAACTATATTCACATTATAAATAGAAAAATAATAGGCCGTCATGCTTTGTACTTTTAAGACTTTTATTAAAATTTGAACATAAATTATATACTATTATATACTATATAAAAAAAAAAGAAAACATTACCTTATAATTTGATATATGCGATATTTTCTCTTTGTTCCTGTAAACAACTTTTCTAAACTTGCTTCGACCAAACAACGACGAGCGAGATTTTTTGTTGAATTTTGATATTGTTGGTGCACGTGGTGAGATTATTTTTGATTTTAAAAATAGTTTTTATAATAATCGAGAAAACTGATATTAACCAGCATTTCAAAACATGTTCGAATGATTTATCCTTGCCTATACCGATATAAATTAAATAACTTTGCGTACAAGTACTGCATTCCCAATTTCTCCCCCCGACAACAGTAGCACACCTATCAGCAGTATCAGAGCTCTTTTTTTTTATTTATGATAACTGATGTTGAATTTTTTTTTTAAGCAAACATAATTGCATTTGGTATAGCTTAGTTGACTTAAATCATTCCTTGCGGGTTTTTGCGACGCGGCTACGACCACGGACGCGACCGCGGTATCTTAATATATATATATATATTAATGTTGACTCTGAAAGTCGCCTGGGAATTTCCTTTGAGTCGTACCTTGGTAGAGATAATGTCTAAGAAGACTTCGGAGCGGATAAGGGAAAAGCGCATTAATCACCAATTTGAACACATTAGACGTAATATATTTATTAGGGAAGTTAGTTTGAATTATTAATCACCGCCAGTAGCTCGTACGGAGAGACTGCAGGTGGGTATAATAAAACCGTACTTAAATGATCGCTTGAATGTCGATTGTGAAAATTATAATAAAAAAAAAAAAACTTATACATTTTAATAAAAAATTATTATGCCCACGATATTATAAAATACTATATCGAAATCGTAATGATATGTAATAACAGAAATGGCATTACACTCGTCTAAAAAAAAAAAAAAAAAACTCGAAAACTAAATCTCGTCATCTGCAGAAATCGTCCGTATAAAATACATTCATACTGCAATAATTAACGCGCATTATCGATCGGACACAAAATATACGAATAACTGAACGGAATATCGTGTACCGCACATGCAAGGTAATTTTTATTTATCACAACCAGGCACACGGAGATTTCGAGTGAAATTTTTTTCACTCATTATAAAATAATGCGTACCTATCAAAATGTTCTCATTTCGAATCTTTGATATTTTAAACAGAGTGAGGAGTTGAAAATTAAAAATGTTTATAGTGTATACGGTATATAGTGTAAAATGTATACGGTATCACAGAAAATATTGTAAATAATATCGTTCTACGATTTTGAAGAATAAATCGTGACTAAAACAGACAAAAATCAATTTTACTTGAAATCTCTGTATACATAATAATCGCTAAATAACGATAGAAAAAGAAAATCACTGTACATGGTATGAAGCCTAAAGAAAAAAAAACTTTATTTCTCACGCCGTTTTAACAGATCTCAATAACTTTACAGAGTTTTCCGTTCGAATGAAAATTTTAAATTTGTTATAATACTGTATTTTATAATTGAATAATTAACAATTTAGTTATACAATGAAATTTCCAAAGAGCATACGAAAATGAAATTATAATTTACATGCTTATATGACCTTATAGGTACCTAAATTATTTCTGGAAGAAAGTTTTTTTTTTCTTTTTTTTGTTAGTGAAAACCTTTATTCCCCCTTCATACTTGCCAAAATCGATAAACAAGATACCATAAAATTAAGTTTCTCGCTTTTATTTTGAATCAATTCACAATTACTCATTGTACGCCATTTTGAAGTGGATTTGTGTTAGGGAAATCTAATTATATTATTATTATTCTTATTATTAACATAGCTTACGAAAAAACGATTCTGAGCGGAGTTCAGATGATAGTGAAACTTTGTCAACAATAAATATGTCATATTTTAGTAAAATAATTAAATAGACTTTCTATATTTTTTTTAATAATATTTGTTTTATGTTGTACCGATTTTCTCAATTTTCCTACGTTTTTCCTGATTTCCCCATGCTTTATCTCGGTTTTTCACATTTGCCTGGAAAACTCTAAGGAAAATCGAAAAATGACCTCAAAGTACCTTCCCAACCAAACTTCTTTTTAAAAATAACATTGCTATTATTATAAATTGGAGCAAAATTACTGGTGAAAAAATTATGCACAGGAAAAAAGAAGGTCGTAATACATTTTAACTAATACCTAAATTTCTTATATTTTCCCGTTTTTTTTTCGGTTTTTCAAATTTGACGAGAAAACTCTTAAGAAAATCGAATACACGCATATTTAATTTTAGAAAAAGTACTACATTTAGAAATCTGAGCAAGTCTTTTGGTAGAAAAGTTGTAAACAGATAAACAAAAAAACAAACATCTTTGTAAAACCATAAGCATTTTCGCTCCATTCAGAATCTAAAAAAGTAAAACATATTACGTACTACCTTGTATTATTTTAATGCGCATATAAATAGTTAATATATTGCTGGTTTTTTATTTTTAATACTTTGAATACGATTATACCTAATAATACATATTACGTACGCATAGCCTGTGTGGTAAATGAACTCGACGAGAAAAATAATATTAAATGTACCTACTATAATAATTATTATACTAGCCCCCGTGGACATGAAAACGAATTAAACCATCAGTGTTCATTTCTCGATAGTAATATTATTATTTATTATTTTATTTTTTATTGACGGATTGTACTTTGTAAATATTATTTACGCTTCATATGTGATGGGCGGACTAATTTAACTATACACAAATTATATTCGCTTTGCCATTATAACATGTGTTTTAAATAATACCTAATTTTCTTTAGATTATGAGCGCAAAAGGGAATGTATAGGTTATATGGTCATATGTGTGGTTTATACTTCAATATGCTTTTTTTTGTGTATATTTAAACAACTTTTCTGCCAGAAATATTGTACAAAAATCCAATCAAAAAATTTCATGGGAACCTTCTTTGTGACATTTTTGATTCAATCGATGCCTTTTAATTTTAGATTGTGAGTGGACCAAAGAAGCTTCTGGTTTTACAAAAGTGTTTATTTTGTTATTTTTTTTTTTTATCTCTTAACAAATTTTCTACTAGAAAACTTGGTTAAATTTCTACGTGTAGCAACTATTCTGAAAGGAAATTACACTAATTTCATTAGGTAGCTACTTTAGAGAGGTCATTTTTCGATGTCCTCAGGACTTTTCTCAAAAACCGAAAAAAAAGAGAAAATATAAGAAACTAAAGTATTAGTTAAAATATATTACAGTCTTCTTTTTTCTGTGAACAACTTTTCTACCAGCAATTTTACTCCTACTTTTAAAGATAACAATGTTTTTAAAAGGAAAATTCACTAGGAAGGTACTTTAAAGACGTCATTTTTCGATTTTCTCAGGAGACTTTTCAGCAAATTTGAAAAACCGGGAAAAACGTAGGTAAACTGAAAAAAATGGTACTACATTAAAGAAATATTACTAAATAAAATATATTAAGCCTATTTAATTATTTTACTATAAAATGACATAAAATATATTGTTAATAAAGCATCACTATTAACAAAACTCCATTCAGAATCGTTTTTTCGTTAACAATGGTTAACCGTTGCTTACAGGTATACATTAAATTATCTATAACAGTAGCTGCACCTATCCCCATTCTCCCAGGACATCTTTTATTTTATTTTCCCTGTATTTTTCATAATAAATAGGAATAGCTGGACATTTTTTATATTTTTTTATCAATAGCACGCCCATCGTACTTTGCACGATGGGTGTGCCATTGATAGATGTGAAAGGTTTAGAAGGTAGGATATTGAGGAAGTTTAATATATTTCTGTACGTAACGATTAGTTATTGCTAGTTTACTAATGAAAAACGATTTTGAGTGGAGTTCGGTTATACATTTTTCGATATATTTATGATTAATTAAAAAAACTATTAGGAAAAAATAAAAAGTGTCCTCTCTAAAGTAAAGAGCCCCAGTCAGATTTTCTTTCAGAAAAGTGCTACACTTGAAAATCGGAGCAAAATTTCTGATAGAAAAGTTGTTTAAAGTAAAAAAATAAATAAATAATAATAAACATAAACATCATTGTAAAACCAATATATTCCTCGCTTCGCTCAGAAATTAAGATACGACTAATAACATTTTGCTCAGAGTGGTTTTTCGTCTACGATAATTTATCATTGCGTGCATATATAAATAAATTTTTTTTTATATTTTCTTCGTTCCAAATTTCATCATACCACAGTGACAGCCATCAGCATTATAGGATATTTTATTTGTGTACCTTTGGTTCCTTTAGTTCTTTGGAAACCAATTCCTTTGGTTTTCACGCTGAATTCCATTTCCAACTTACGTAACATTTTGGTTTAAAATGTTAAGTGACAAGTTCGTATGGCTTCAATCGGTTTCGTACTAAAAAATAAGTAGTCCATCTTTTATTTTCAAATTTAAAATGCTCTTATACTTAAATATTAGTCGTACACACCACCTAGCTTTAACCTACAAGCTAGTATTATTATTACGTTATTTTATAATATTTTACTCGAAAAATCGTCTTTAGAAACAAGGGAGTTAGATTGTTTATTAAAAATATAGAATTTATGTATTAGGAAAATATTAACGAGACAAAAATATAATTCAATTCCGGACGGTGCATCGGTCACAAGCAATAAAAAAATAAAATATTATATCGCGTTCGACAATTTAAAACGTACTAATAAAAATACTCGTTTTTTCAGGGTGCCGAAAAAAAAAAAAAAACAGCGTAACAAATCGGCCCGAGGTGTCTTCTGGCCGTTAAATCGATTTATAATCGTAAAATAGCGGAGCTCATTTGATTAAAAATTATAAAACACAACGAGTTCAAATTATTGTTATTATAGTTTATCCATAAAATCGTGGTTTTTCTCGTTGTGGACACGCAGTGTTACAGCATAATTATTTTCGTTGGCCACCAGATTATTTTTTGACGCGGTGCAGAACGATAAAGATAACCGCGTTACACTGCGCCGTAGATCTGCACAACGTGACGTCCACTCTATAATCAATAAACCAGTCGTTATTACTGGTCCATCTGCATCGGGCATATATTATGCCTGTAAATATCAACTTTTTTGAACAGCCGTACAGTTATATTATAATGTGCGGCACAATATTTTCCGTGGAAATAAACGAGTATTTATAATGGTAATATTATAATATATGCTCTTCAAAGCCACGAAACCGATACGTACGTATTTTCGTTATCGTTTTAAAAATACAGAAAATTGATAATTTTTTCTAGAATTCCTATACGGAATTATTATAGTGTACGCCGTACGAGATAATTCATAAAAAAACACGCTCTTAAAAAATTTTGTATACAATTAATGTGCATAATCCTAAAATATTCCCTGAAAATGAAAAAAAAAAGTAAAAATACCCATGCCAAGTTATATGTTTTAATTGTTTAGCCATGAACCAATCGTAAAACCATCGGTTTCTGGACGAAGTCGTTGAATGGACCAATTCATTAATCTTAGTTACTTCATCAAATGCTTTCAACCATACATTGTACTATGTTCCTTTTAACCTTTCTTCCTCATCCTCCACCAACTATGGTTTACACGAACCACTACGCCGTTATATGCCTAATAGCCTGCAATTCTAACCCATCTTTTTCTATTTCATGGTTGTTATTATTATTATTACTACTGTTGTTTTTAAGTTTATTACACTGTCTTGCTAAAAAAAAACCGTTATTTACATGTATAATTGGGTACATGTCCGTTATGTAATATACCATATGAAGTATGTAAAAACATGTTGTAAAATGTATTATATTCTACTAATGATGTAAATAAAAATATGATAGTATAATAAAATAAATTATATAGTATAAAAGCTGGTTTTTGTTAAATATTCGAATACTTGTATTGGAATACTTTGGAAATACTTTTTGACAGATATGTTTTGAATATTTTAAAAATGCATTATAATATTATCGTATCTTTATTCCACAATAAAAAATATGTTTGTTCAAGTTACCGCTATCAACAAAACAACATAACAAATTCGTATTTTATATTCATCAATAACTTACTATACTAATACTATTTGTGCCTAACCAAAGTCATTAAATAATATGTATAATTGAATAATATGTTAATGTGCGAAATCTGAAATTGTTTAACCTATTTAAATTAAATATATCCATGGATTTTTTCGAGTGTTTATGTGTAATTTGACGAGTATAGGAATCTTTCGAGGCATTTCAAATTTATTAAAAAAACATTTTTTCGAATATTTTTAATGAGTATTTGCTCAAATATTTACTCAAATATTTTCTAAAAAAAGTGTTCGATTACAATTTACACAAGTATTCGAAAACATAATATTCCGAATACAGTTTTTATTTAAATTACATATCCGAAAAGAATACTGTTATAACAAGACTGATGAAAGCCCAGGTATAAAATTTGGTCACGGTAGGTACAGTATATACTTTATATACCTTGCACGGTATCATAACTAGGACAACGGTAATGTACCTACTAGTATAGTAGGTAACAGGCACATTAAATTAGTGGCAATATAATATACGCTCGAAAAAAAAATGGCTTGTTAAAAACGTGTTTTGGACGTATAATACCTATATCTAATTAATCAACTTTAATTTGTCTAATTAACTGCTAATATTATATTTTTTAAATAATATATCGGTCGTTAAACTAGATTCGAATCGGGGAGAACCCTTCGATTCGATCGGTGTAAACGGTTTTCGAAAAACAATTTTAACCGCTATGGTACTCGGATATCTCGGTTTCTCCGCGGTGTTTTTCATTTTGTCTCTCGAGATTTCGATATCGGTCAACGGGTTCCAATATAGCCTGTTGGTTTTCAGACTCTCTCTAATGACTAGTACCTGCACTGGCTAATACATTAAAGGGACATGCCCTTGGGATAATGAGTAAAGTTAAAAAAAAAAATAAAAGTCTACCTTATAAGTAAACTCTATTTTACTCGGTATTCAGGAAAATATCTGTCTCGATTTTAAAATGTGTTTACAATAAAATTTTTCTTTTATTGTCTTCTAAAATCCAAAAAAAAAAAACTTTTGGTCTAACAAAATCAGGCAAATTCTGGATAAAATGTCAGAATCTGCCGGGACTTTGTCGCGATGCGAACTCGACGCGCATGAACTTCGTCGCTATAGATACACTTGGAATCTCAAACAAGTCGATCCGGATGACTATTAATATCCGAAGAAAAAAATATGGTCAACACGGCGGGAATAGGTTTAACCGAGTCTATAGGGGTGTCCGACCTCAACAATAACGATACACGACTCGAGAAGCGAATATTCTGGTCGGACCGAGGTCGGCGATATACGCTCGCGGCGAGGTCCGGCCAAAGATCGGCGCCCAACGCCGCTCCTTTCCCTCCGTCCGTAACAATATCAAAATTAAAATAATATTATTGTTATTCAATTTTCCAATCGCGAGGTTTCTTCGACAGCTCGCGAGCGCGTAATATATCGCGTTCGCGGCCGATATAAATTGTAATAATATTATGGTTACCGTGTGTGTACAACGGCCGGTATATTATTTTATTTTTCGATATGTATTTGTATTATTTCGTTTTCCGCGCGTCCGTTCGTTATTATCATAGGTCAGACAATCCGTGTGTTCCCGCGTCAAATAAATGGGTCACCTTGACCCTCCGAAACTCGATAAATGTCCTCTGAAATAACGTTCAATGCTGTTATGTTATGTGTGGACACCGCTGGCCACTAGTTTTCATATCAATACCATCAACACGGACGATTCCGTAACGCAAGGGTTAACCTTTAAGAGTCGACCCTTTGGACGAGTTCGAACAATACATTACTACTATTAACCACTAACTAATAGCACACTAATAGCGATTTTGGCTTAACGTGTCGATTACACCGAGTGATTTTACTCGCCGAACAGTAAAACCGTACACATATTTACATTTTTAGTGCCCTGGGACACTGTTCTTTTAGAATACTTTCAAAAGAACACATATTTTTTTTTTTTTTTTTGCAACACACTGGAATTTCGAGTTGTACACTTTGCATTTTCCCGCTGTAAACTTTGAGTTTTTAAACACATTATTTTAGGCCCCGCTAAGTGAGTATAAACTGTGGAATGAGATTGATATTTAAAAAAAACAAAACTGCTACTTTGCCACGTCTTAAAAGATTAACTTCCCCTAGAAATATGGCGCCCGAGTACAATTATATCTCCTCTGATCCCGCTTCATACGTCATTCGAGTAACGACAAAAGTAGTCCGATCATCAACTCTATTCCCGTACAACCAGCTAGTGTTCAACACACGGCTACTAAGCAACTAGGTTGATTACATTAAATGAAATTGGCAGTGGCAAGTAAACTCACCAGCGACTAGAGAGCAAATTCGCCGAATGTAATCGGATCTTATGACGTATGGAATCAGATTTGTTTAAAGCAAGCTCGGATTAAGATATTTAGGAGTACTGGAGAAAACTTTTAAAAATAAACTCGAAAATGATTACTTATTATATTTTAATAAATTAAAAACAATATATAACATGATATAGAGCATTGGTCATTTAAAATATCAACCAAGAAAAATGAATTATTAAATGCATAGATAATGAACATGATCACATGAACATTATATATTATGGAAAAAACTGAGACCTCTGGAGTCTTGTGACCCCGGGGTCCACAGCTTCTTGAAATATCTCTTAATCAACTTTGCATTAAGAGGATTAAAATCGGTGATTTTCTGTCTTTATCAAACACACGCGAAGTATAGGAATTTAAACGTGTTTTTATTACGACCGATTTATCCAGTATATTTTGTAGAATTAGTCAAGTCCAATTGAGATCGGCTATCCCACATTCTTGATTTTAATGACTCCTTATATAATACGACTATTTTAGGATTTAGAGGGATAAAATGTGGGAATATCGATATCGTGTAGGCTGCTTGATGTTCGGTTCAAACACGGTTCCAGAATATTACCATTCACCGAATGAATCGGCACGTCGGAATCGCTGCTTCCGATTTTCCGTTAACGGAAGCGTCGCCTATAAGAGAATCACGGTACGTTCGGATCGCGTTATCGGGTAAACGAAAATCGACCGTCCGACCGAGTGTCCGTTCTACATTGTTAATCGTTCGGTATTATTATAATAATAATATTATTACTTCTGGGTCTGTAATACAGATATACGAATCTACATCTTAATGTCGTGATTAAAAATGTCGCGGTCAAAAAGTCGCGATAAAAATTGTTGCTGCATAAAAGCTATGTAGAATACACATTTTTAATTTTTTTTAAACTGTTTGGCAATCTAATTCAGGTAAACTATTTAGTGTGTTTTATATACTGTGAGGTTATATTAAAAATAATAATCTCTTACATTTCGTACATTCGTAGTTGTCATTTATACGATTTACATTCCTGGTCAAATCATATTAGTTAATGAAAAAGAATTGTATTATTTATAATATTATAATTGATACTGGAAACTGTGGGATATTCCACATATTCCATTGTGGGAGGTTCGACACCAGCAATTTATTGTTAAACTTATTTATATATTTTTAAATTATTTAAGCATTCGTCATAATAAAATTGTATAAAGTTTAACCCCGTCCATTTTAAAATCTGATAACTAGACGAAAAAAAAAAGAAAAAATTAAATTTTTAAAAATTGTTCAGTAGATTTTCTTTTATGCTGCGGCATTTTGCGCATGCGACGTTATTCACTGCGACGTTTTGACCTGCGACATTTCTTGCCGCGATATTATTGCCGCGACATTTTGACACGGGATTCCCGGGTACGTGCGAATGTTACGCGGCGAAAACAGAACGCGGGCCGAGGCGTTGCAGCGCATTACGCGCGGCGCTGCGGCCGTGTCCGCGTATCGGTGTCGGGGATCTGACGATCGACCCCATGCGCCTGCAGAACGTGATCGGAACCCGTTTAATATTCGTAATGTTCACACCGCCGTGTCGCGGATCGTGCGTAATAAATAAACGAACGGCGAAATAATAATATACGGCGATAACGAGTGCACAAGGCGCGGGGCGTAATGATAATGATAACGATAATAATAATAACAACAACAACAACAACAACAACAACATTATACACGTCTACGCCTCTACGGCGGACCGCAACCGTGGGCCGGGACGACGACGACGGCCAGGCGCGTTCGTTGCGTCACCCCGTACCCGCGCGCGTACCGTACGCTCGCGGTAGCTTATTAATTTAACGAACAGCCGCCGCGGACGACGACCACGTCTCGTCGAAAGTGCAACAGTGACGCAACGTCCCGTTGACAGCCACCAAACGCGCGCGTATCGACACCGCGGATTATTATTTGCGCACGGTATTAATTTACTTTAATACTTGTCCTCCGGGCCACGCGATTACATGTTTAATAACACCCCCCCCCCCTTACCGAAAATCGGGTTTGTTTTTTTTTTCCCCCGTTCAGGCACGCCACGTACACCGAAGTGGCGTTTTTACGGGCCCGCAACTGGCGGTAAAAATACACTTATACTTTTACTCAAGACTTACGATCGTACGATAACTGATTAAAACAATTAAATAAGCTTTGAATATTTACTTTAATAACATTTGTTTAACGTTTTACCGATTTTCCCGGTTTTCCCATGTTTTTTCCCAATTTTTCACTTTTGTTGAGAAAACTCCGGAAAGATCGACAAACGACCATTTTAAAGTACCTTCCCAGCGAAATTTCCTTGTAGAAAAATCGCTATGTTTAAAAGTCGGAGCGAAATTGCTGGTAGAAAAGCTGTCCACAGGAAAAAAAAAGGCCGTAATACTTTTAACAAATAGCTAAATCTCTTACTTTTTCTTGATTTTCCTCCGTTTTTTTTTTTCGATTTTTTACATTTGTTAAAAAAGCTCTTGAGAAAATCGAAAAATTACCTCTTTAATGTACCTCCCCATACCGATTTCCTTTCAGAAAAGGCACTAGACGTAAAAATCGGAGCAAGTTTTCTTATAGAAAAGTTGTCCACAGAAAAAAAAAAAAAACATGTTTGTAAAACCATAAGCTTCTTCGCTCCTCTCAAAAATGAAAAATACACTTGTACTCATGTGTAATACACAGTGAACGCGTATAATGATGCAGTGCAGTGCAGTGGTAGTGCGGCGGAGGCGACGCCAAAATGGCGTGCCACACGAACCTATGGTTAGTGGTTTTTTCGTCGTGGTGGTCGCATTAACGTTTAGAATCTGCATATTTTTTCTTTATATATATATAAGGATGTGCCCAATATTTGCGACGATTATTATAATATTTTTGTTATCCGTCAATAAGAGTTGCATTAGATCTTCTTCGCCAGAACTTGGCATACTAAAAATATTTATTATTAATAATTTTTTAATTAAAATAAATTGTTATTTGAGAATTTGTGTTCATCAAAGTTTACAAATATGTATCGCGTTTATGTTACCACGGTATTATTTATGTTGCTCATTTACGCCATGCTAGTGCACCACTGTCGTAATGCATTAGTGTGGGGGGTTTACGCGCTTTTTGCCACACTATACATTGGTGTAGGCCCGACCATAATATTAGGATCTATTTGGCATTTAAAAACTGGGAAAATTATCCCAAAATTGAATTCGAACGGCAGCTCCCTGATTTGAAATTCTAAAATTAAAATGTGTGACGAACATTCCCGCAAACATTCAATTCTTCGCATCTTCCTCCAGGACCAAATAAGCTTAAATTCGAGAAAAGACTTATTTTACAGACAGGCTGAATTGATAAAATAGGGTTAAATTTCATCTTTTTTTGGTGAGAGTGGAGTATTTTTTGAACTTAATACTACCCTACAGTCTCCACAAATAAAGCCAGAGAAAATTGCATTTAGTATACATACGACATTAGTATCAAATAGATGCCCCTTTGGTACTTCATTTTTATACCATTTCACTTTTGATCCTTTTATCATTATTTATGTTTAAATTTCACCATTTTCACCATAGTTAAAAATATCCTCCGGTTTTTGATAAAATATATAGAACACTCGGAGATTTGAAATTCTGCACGAGGGTACTGGTGGACAAAATTTCAAATTCGAATTTAAATTTCTCTAGTGACGTCCGAATTTCGGATTTTTCGCACGTATTTTTTCGTGTCATAAACCGTGATATCATTAATACGGCCACACAGTAATGAAGATCATACGAAATTCGAGATTAAAAAAAATTTACAGCGAAAACAAGCGTGATAAATGAAACGGCCAGTGGAAATAATATTAATGTTATATCGTTATCGTCAGCTATATCAATGAACCGTGTCCGACTCACACGAACGCGCCGCCCACGTGTATAAGTAAACGACTCGTAAATAATCGTCGATAAGGAGCTTGTCTTAGGACGGATTCTTGATATAGACGTACACACCGTGTAAAACGGAAATGCAAATGGTCTTGAAATTGAATTTTACACGTAATATTTAAAATTATGTACAGCGGATCTAGTTAATATAATCCTAGGTTCCGGGGAAGAATGGTATATAAGTAAATTGTTGGCTTTTCTTTTGTATATACGATATAATTTGATCTTGTGTTTATATGACTTTCCTATTATTATTATTTTTTAATTAACGTAAAATAACTATTTCAAGCAAAATGTTTGAGATGGGAAAATAAAATCGCATTTATATTTAAGTCTCTTGTATAACAGATGTTGTATTTCTTCGGTTCCTCGAAGTTTCGTTATGGCGTGCAGTTTTCACTGTTTTACACCAACGAGTACCGCCAATAATAATATTGTATCGTGCATAACATTACGTATACGTACTACACTTATTATCGACCTATTTAAAACACGGTGAACGTACATTATCGGCAGTTATTATCTTTCTGAATATTATTTAAAAAAAAAAAAAAAAAATCAAACACCCTCGAGTCACCGCCACCCGCTCCGAAAGAAAAGTTATAACACAAAACGACCCGAGAAACGCGTTAAAACAAACGAAATATAAACCGTAAAATAAAATATACACTCGCCTGACTCGTGTTGAAAGTGAATATTAATATGTTTACCGTGCACACTAAATAAACAGCAGTATTCACTTACGCGGAACATACACATAAGGATTATGTCGTCGTCGTGTACGCATAATAACATTATTACAAAATACGAGTACAATAATATGGGTCCATATACAATACGGATTTTGGTTTTATTTCGTTTTTCTACGGGAACATTCGAATTATATTTAAAAAAACGAGTATTAAAACAGCGGATACTGCTGATGGGCGTACCACTGTTGGGAGTGGAATGTTGAGCGGGTAAGATACGTATGGAGTTACCTAATTTATATCTGTACGCAATGATTAATCATTGCCAACGAAATATTATGATTCTGAGTGAAATTCGGTTACGAACACAAGACTCTAGTAGCAATAATTCCAAAAAAAAAAAATAAAAAAACTTTAAAATACCGAACGGAAAAAAAACTATTGTACGTGTCAAATCTCCGACGGGACACTGTGTATAGCATCGAATATTATTAAACGTGGTTTTATTTTTTGGAAATTTCGTACAGTAACATCGCTGCGTTATTATATATTGTAGGTATTAGGTACACCGCGGGGGGCTCTGCTGCACACTATTTTAAAAGTCATATTATTTTTGATGCCCGGTTAATGGCGTCCAGTTTATACATAATAACGTCTATAGGTAGCTGCGGGTGAGTTTAATATTATTGTTATTATTATTATTATTATTATTATTATAATACAGGTACGTTCACTTTGGAATGTTTTCGCAATGATCGCGTGCGTGTCCGTTGATCGATTACCGCGTTAACACACCACCTACGCGACTCCATTATAATATTATGCGGCGCAGGTGTCATCCATTACGGCCGTTCGGAAATAAATTTTATTTTTATTTTTCACCTTTATTAAACAAATAATAATAATTAAGATAATAATTTATAATATACCTATCGGCGAACTCCGTGAAATATTTTTAAATATTATTTCTAGCGATTATACTGAACCCTTTTTTTCCTCTCTCTCTCTATCTCTCTCTCTCTCTCTCTCTCTCTCTCTCTCTCCGCCTGGAGAGAGTTGGTTTACAACTTTTATTTTCCATTCTAGTCGTGTTCTCACGCCTTTGCTTAAGGTTTCTTGAAGGTTTTGAGTTTCGAGAATGTCCTGCAGTTCTCTTTGCTTCTATCGGATTATCTATAAATTATTTTATCATGCAACTCTTCTGGGTGTATTAAAGACACTTCCAACCATTTTGCAACGCTTTACTCTAATCACATCTATAAATGTATGTTTTGCTTTTACAGTTCCTAGAACCTCTTCGTTTAAACTTCGTATTCAACTTATCCTTTATGTACGCTTCCAATGCCACATCTTAAAGGCTTCTATAGTATTTATTTTCGGCATGATTTATGAACTACAATGTTGCACATTCATATATTACGACACTCCATCCGTAATGTTTTAATAAGTCTCTTATTGATGTCGAACTGTATCTTTTTTTAAGTGAACTGTTTTGATTGTGTACTCTAAAATACTAGTAATACTGTAACCATCACCTACCAACCTATATTTAGAAATAGTATCTTAGATACAAGTGTCTTATTAGACACAATTGCATCTTGTATAAGGATATAGTTCTAGAGAGTATTGTATATTGAAATACTCATTTTGAAGTATATATATATTGATCCTACATATTAAATTGTAAATGACTGGCGCAGTACTAGTCTGGCTCATGATTAGACTCCCGGGAAAATATTTGCAACGCGCCAAAAAACAACAAAATATAGAAGTCAAGTTCAAAAACTATCAACTAAAAAAACAATTTCCTCATTTCGCTCGAATTCTATCAGAAATTTTAATAATATTAATTAGTTTTAATACATAAATTACATTGTTTTACATTTATTTGTTCGTTCTGTACTGAAACCACACGTATATATTAAGCATGTCGTATTGATTTACTTAATTCGGTTAAAATACTGAACGAGCTGTATATTACATCACTGTTCTTATATGCCATAGAGATCAAATTAATTTAATTTTCAATATAAAAATATCACGATTAGGTGTTTTTCTGTGTCAAATCGCAACAATTTATCAATTATTAGGTAAAATCCAATTTTTTTTTCAACTTAATTAACTGTATAAAATAAATTAAACAAAAAGTAGATGACATAGACTTTTTATAATCACATAAAATAAAATTAATCATATAATAATTAACAGAATCAAAATAATTTGAAGCAATGCAACTAAGAACATAAGAAGAATGAGAAAATTTAGGAAATATATTATGTTTTCAATTTTTTTTGTTTTGTTTTGATTTAGTTAAAAACATTTGTAGAGACTTGAAATTTGGACAGAAAACATATTTAACATTATATCCTACCTGCTCAAATTCACATCTACAACAGTGGACCACACATCATGTGAAGTATATCCATTTTTTTTTTTTATTGTTTTAAAAAAAAAAAATTTAAAATAATTAATACAATTTCTATTATTGGCATTATTCCATGGGGTCCCTATTTTAAGAATAAACCTCACGGCTCCCGACAATTCGGTTTATTCTGGTGGGCCAGACCGATACTAGACTGGCGAATGAATGATGGAAGACAACTTTTGATGGTGAAGAATGTAATTATTAGAGAGTGTTTGAAGCTTTGGTAAAAATGGTGTTAATATTTTGCTTTGAGAAATTTGATCTATTTTATTTGTGAATACTTATTAGTATAAGATTTTATTTAATTTAATAAAGTTTGATAATTTGATCATATAGTTGTGATTTTATCGTAGAAACGATGGATTTTAATTCGATAAATTTGCGAGCCGACTTTACACGAAGCAGATTGAACAATAATTTACTGTAGGTAGAGAGTCGTAGTTAACGCGTGTGTCTAATTTCCGTACTTGCCTAATATTATACTTATACTCACATTGATCGGCACGAGAGACTTGCGACTTATGATTTCCTGGCGGATTGTTGCCGTGTTCTTTTTATTTATATAGGTACCTATATAATATAGATAGATTAAATCTTTATTTTCGTTCGACTGATCCGCGGATAGACTGCAGGAAACCCCGATACGATTTTCCTTTTACGATTCCACTCTCCGAAGTCGTCCGTGTCGTTTTTACGACGGAAAATGAAAATGAAAAAAAAAATGTTTTATGACGCCCATCAACCTCCGTTCGCGGGCGACAGGCAAATATTGGATTCCAATATAGAGGACCGTCGGAAACGGAAGAAGCGGGTCAGGGGGATAGGGAACCTCATCAAATATTTAGGCGATTTCCCGCCGAGAAGTATATAAGTACATATCTGTATGCGAACGCGCGTGCCCAAAATAACCAAATAAAACCAATACGCATCCGCGCGTTCGCATAAGGTCACTAAACTTCTTTTCGGGCCCAGTACCGCGGAGAATTCGTTTTTACGACAATACCGTGCAGCGGTTATTGCGTTACCGTTCGATAAACCCCTCTACTCTCCCGAGGACGAATATATACAATCATTTATTAGAGTTTTCTTTCTTGGAAGCACGGCTGAGTTGACGCAGAGTCGAGGAGTAAAATAATATTATTATGTATAGAAATCAATAAACAATAAAATAATGCCGAAGTTGTTATTTGTTTAAAACAATAAATATTATTATAGATAGTATTATTAACGTGGATATCAAACGATACGTGAAAACTCCGGTGGCGTTTGTTTTTAAAGAAAGTATCGTTAATCATATTTTCATTATTTCGAATAAAACTTTATTAATCATTATATTAGTACACGGCTGCAAACTCATTGCAGTCCTTTAATCGTAATTTTCTCATATCTTCTCAACGGATGTATAATGCATATTAAGTACCATTATCACTTGGACTGGAATGTGATCCCACATTGTGAACGCACAAGTAAAACAAAATTATGTTTATAATAATAATCATTAGGTATATGAACTGCTAAAACCACCGATCGGTCAATATAATGATCTTTGAAATAATTGTTTATTTATGTAGGTTCAAGTTCTTATGATATAATTAATACACAATGATATTATTTGAATCACCAAAACAAGTGAAATTGCGGTAAAAAAAAAAAGAAACCCCGCTGTCCTTTTTCAATTTTAATTTGTTGCCTTTTTTTATCCCCGATCAAATTCTACTAAATATTTCCGATTTCCCGTGGCCCTTTTTCCGATTCTAATTTATGAAAATCAACTAATGCGATCTAAACGGATATTATTCTATAATATACTATGGTGTTATCAGTTTTAACGCCGTTGTCCGTCAGCTATTATCGTTATCACGGTATTGGGGTTTTTTTTAATTATTATATCAGTGATTTTTTTTTTTCGACACAGGCGAAAAACCGTTTCGGACATCATTGGCGATTAAGGAGTTGGTGACGAGTTGAACAAAACGCGTCGCCTCGGGTATAAATCCCTCGTTAATTGAAAGACCTTATGTCTCATATAAAGTATCGAAAGTTGTTTTCATTTTTCGCCGGGCGTGATAAACACCGTAGAAATCATATATACTTGTTAAATTTATTTTTATTTCGTTGTTTTTTTTTTTTCAAACACGATGAAATGCAGATACGCGACTGATTAATTCGTAAATGTATAATGCGGTTTACCAATAATTGAATACATTATATTATTATTATAATTGGCGTATGGAAAATGTAGGTCGTAATTATTTAATATTATATTGTATGGTACTATCGGTCAGCTATAGATTTTATTTATAGTTTGACATATTATTGAGAAATACGTTCGACTCGATCGAGTAAATCATTATAGTAAAATAAACTCTAACAAGCGTATAGAGAATACGACTGGTATACAAAAAAAAATAATGACGTTTATCATAATTCGTGTTATTATTATTATTTTAATTGACCTATAAAAATCGTATTTTGTAAGACCGCGTTTAAAAATATTTTTTTAAAACGTTGTTAGAACGGTTCTATGTTTACGGGTTATGAAATTATATAACAAAAAAAACCGATATACTTTGCACCGTGTGTAGGTCACCGTTGTAGGTGATACGTTCGGAAGGTATTATATGAATATAGATTAATTTAGTTAATATAATATTATAAGTCACAATACGTAATTGCAATCAAAAAGCTATTCTGAACGTAGCTAAAAAATCTGAGGTTAGGGCGAGGTATTGGTCGTGTTGTTCTTATAGCCATTTAGACAACTTAAAAATAAACAAATATAACGCCAAATCGTCATTTTGAGATCAGTTTTTTTTTTTTTTTTTTTTAAACACTTTTAAGAAAACGTATTTAGGCTGAATCTAAACAGATTTTCCAGTACAGAACAATCATCAGGTAAAAAATCCGTATATTTTTGGGTAGAACGAAAATATTAAAGCATTATTTTTACTAACCGAAAAATTGTTTTCCGAGAAGAAGAAAACTCATCTTAAGTAAAACCGTATAATAGCTTCTGCACTATACTCGAAATGTGAAATTTACGTGGAAAAAAATACCCTATAGAATTCAGTTTTGATCGGAGTTCATCAAAAGTCCCGGCTCGGAGTTGAACGAATAGTCCCTTGTAGGCACAAATATCATTATGACGGTATAAGATCGTGAGATTAAATACTGTTTGCCAGTGAGTTACTATATACATTAAAGGCGGAATTCGAGGGCATCTGAAAGAGATGGTCCAAATGATAACGCGAATTAATTTGTATTAAATAATACATTTCCATTGTTCCGAAAGTTTTAAAGGCCGTCCGGACCGAGTGGTATAATAGCGGACTGGTTGAAATAACGTTCCATAAAGCTATCGTTTTAATCCGCGCACTAGCCATAGTCTATTTACAATAATTAATGAAATAAATCCCCGAGTATAATATAGGTACGTATAGGTAGTTATACGGATATGATACAGATAAACGCAGTCGGTATAAACCACATGAATCAACCAATGGCGTAATTTTGACTAGATCTTGGGACAGGGGAGAATGGATAATTTCCAGAAAAATTCTTGGAAGGAGCCCGTGAACTTATCGGCTAAGGCTTATTTTTAGAGTATTACTTTCGAGTATAATATTGCATTACATTTATACAAAATAATTAATAGATAATTGGTAAATAGAATTATAGGTATTAACAACTAACTATATAGAATACGTAATAAAAAATTGACTCTTCTTGGTTTCAAAACCATTTTATTCAGTATACATCCTCTGGATCTAACACTAAAATGGCCATGTTAGCCAGGATTTTATCTAATCTAATAGACAAAATATTTATTAATTAGGTACGTACAATTTGTAAAGTATCTATATTTTCAATTTTAAATATACCTCTGATATCGTATTTCGCAAGTATTTTGATCTAGATTAACCTAAGGTAACCTGACCTGCAGTTCACCGATCTCTATATAGATTCATCTTTGGTTGGAATGGTTATTATACATAAAAAGACCTTCTCTTAACTTCTCAATTACATCGTTGTCCTAAAAATGGTGCGAAAAAGCTTTTATCGATTAAAAATAAACGATACAATTTATTATATTAAAAAGGATTATCATTATTCGTTTTAAGAATTATTTTTTTACGTTTGTCGAATACGTGTTATTAAGTCGAATTTATTTTGAAAATATATTCAATTCATGATGTGGGTATGACTTAACACAATATAATGAAAATAATGTTTTGCCAAATATTCACGACAATTTATAGTTGTGACAACGCCCCATATTATTATAGCCATCTCACAGTACTATATTATAATATTATAAAACCCAAACAATTTAATTTCCTTTAATTAACCAAATGGTTTGATGTTTTGTTCGTCATAGTGGAGAAAAGTAAAAAAAAAAAATGAATTTAAAATGGTTATAAAAAAAATACTACATTACAATTTTATTCACAGAGTAACTAATCAAATAAAAACTATGTAAAAAAAAACATAAAATAATTATAAAAACTCAAAAATTGTCGAAAAATATTTTAAAAATTTTACCTGTATAGAAAATAAAATATTACAAGTCTATACGAATATGTTTAAGTGAATTACAACAAAAAAAAAATTTAATTAATAAAACCATTATTTCCATAAAATGTTCTGATTTCTCTAAGTTTTTTCCAGTTTTGCAAAATTATTACTAAGAAGAATACACGAAAAATCAAAAAAACAAATTACTTTCTCAGCAACTAGATCCAAAAAAGATCTGTTGGCATTTTTTGATTGGAGCAAGTTTTCTGTTCAAAAAGTAAGAAAGAAAAAAAAACACTTATCATAGTGAAGCCAGTGAATTCTTTGCTTCACTCCAAATCAAAAAAACTAAAAAATGTCGAATGCTTATAAATAATATTGATAAAAGGTTGGACTACGTCTAGAACATAATATTTACATTTTGTATAATAAGTTTTTATAGTTATTTTTAACCAAATAACAACAGAAAAATTAAATAGAAAATAGTATGAAACTTAATATTAGCTTAAAATTGTTCTATTTTTCCTGAGGAAGCTACCAGGAAAACATTACCTCCTAGCAACGTTGCCAACTAACTTTATAAAATTTACCTCAATTTACTCAACTAGTAATTGGCCAATGTACAACAATGGAATGCACGTCAATTTTATACTGCCTCCTCCAAAATAACGAACTTTAATTTAATATTTAATATTGTATTCTCTTAAACTGTACACGTATAATACAAAAATAATTGAACTGTGTGCAATTTTATGACGTAACATACTTATAAAATGTTTCTAATACATTTATATTTTTGACATACCCGACCAGTGAAACTGTTTTTTATTTTTTAGTGTCGTTTGATAGGCCAAGAAAATCACTCAACAAGATCAAATATTCTACAAGACAGTTCCTAAAACGTTATTAATTGGAGCGAGATTTCTGGTAGCAAACCCGTTTTGTACAGAAAAAAGAAAAACACATCGTAGTAAAGCTCAGGTTGTAAAATATTTATCAAAACGTGTTATAGATAATATATAGTTCTGTATTGTTGTAATGGTTCTACAACGACGTTTGAATAATCCGCACGAAGTCGATAAATTGTAATAATATAAGTAAACCGTGCAGAATCTATGGAACATATTATTATTATCATACACATAGATATTAATTTGTTCTTGTTATTGGTTTTTTTTTTTTTTTTTGGAAAACGTTCTATAAAACCGATATAATATGCAGTGTTGTTCGGATGAAAAACATCGGTTGGCACGCGAACAGAACAAATATTTCAAACATATTATAATGCCCGATTTGTATTATATACCAACATTTATCAGAAAATCTGACGTTTTTTGCATTTAAAACATTATTTCTCGACAGTAAGCTCGGATCGCGTTCAAATTTATGAGCGTCGAGAGTGCTTTATAGAATTCCGATCCTCTCTTTACACCGTAAAACGCTTTAAAATGCGCGCGTGTTCAAACTTACCACATATACGCGAGTGTTGAGCCAACACGATAGTTATATAAAAAAAAAATACGCGACTTATACTCAATGTGAAAATCATTTTTAGTAAAATATTTCTCTAAAGTCTATACTCCGGAAAATATCTTGGAGTTTTTTTTGAACGATTCCATCAAATGTGATTTTTTTCACGAATATAAGCTATATCCTGCCCGGCGTTGCCCGTGCCAAACTAATGTGTAATAAAAACGTTTTAATCCCGAATTCACTTTTTCAATTTCCGTTACTGTCTCTACAGTTGACCGTTGTTTCACTTAAACTTTTAAAAATGCATATGCATCTTTCGTTTTCTTTTGAAATTTACATAAATTAGTAAGGTATATGGCTGTTGAGCAAATAAATCACCTGTAAATTGTTATTTTTTATTCAGCGCAAACTACTGCAGGTTAAGTCTACTACTACTACTAGTCAAATCGAGGATTTTAAAAACTTTTAACCTTCTCTAAACTACTCGGACCATTCAGAAAAACCGCATGTAAAGTGATCCAGTAGTTTCGGAGGTTACCCGTCACAAAAAAAAAAAAAATAAAATACCATCCAAATTTCCAAATTTTTTGACCATAAGCGTGCGCACAGGTGTACCAGGTGTGTCGTCACAAACACCATGGCCGTTTTCATTGAATTCACAGTCTGAGCGTAAAAAAATCGTATAGATAACATTCTATATGCAATGAATTAATAAAAATTCAAAATAGTAGCTGTGTAAATGGAAAACTCTCGCAGTTTCACATATAATACCTAATATTGTATTGTCTCGTCACGAGTTTCCTTTTGTATTGCAATTATTATAAAACAAACGATCTGAATAATATACAATCATATTCGGATAGAACAAAACCGCTGAAAATATTATAATACTGTAAGTGAAGGGAATCTCATTACATATTCTTTCGGTTTTTATGTTTGAAAATTGTAATATAGTTGCATATAATAATAAACAGTGAATGACGGTTCAGTTGTACTAACGCAAAAGCAATTACCATACGATAATGTTATAATAATAATAATAGTAACAATGTAATCATCTCGATGACTTACAGCTATAAACAAACGACAACGTTGTATTATTATATTATTCTATCGGTTTCAAAAAACTCGATTTAAATTACGAACATTGTGAGTCTGAAAGGGAACATTTCTTATTATTTAAACCGAATATTTATTGTTACCTACCTACCTACCTATTATGTTACAATATCTGTTTTTGATAACTCCGAGCGACAATCATTTTCTCTGATCAATTTTTACTTATATAATGAATTATTTAGCTTTTAGTTTTTTTTAATTTCTATCAAAGATTTAAACTGATTTTTCAAGTAGAATATTTTAGTTCAATGTTAAATACTATAATAATTAGCCAACATGACTTTCTTCTGATACTCGATACACCGATTCTAAAACATATACCCGATCCGGTATTTAAAACCGAAAAGCTTTAATTGAACTTGACCGATATATCGGTTAAAGACCCTATTTTTAAACTCTTGTTTCATATTTCAAAGACATTTGTTCTCGAAAATATCGGGTTCGACAAAAACACTATATCCGATTCTCCGATATACGTTACTTACTTACTACTACGATATTGCGTCTTTTGTCGGAACTCACCACAATTTAATAGGTGTTCGACACGATTAAATCATTTTGCCGAAGATGGCTATTTGTCCGAACTGATCACAAATAAAATGTGTTTAATACAAAATCACTTTGAATGCCAATATTTACATTTTAAAACAATACTTTCCCGACAATGATGTAATAATAATTTACGAAATATTTTCTTTCATTTCTAGTAATATGGGTTAATCGTTTTTCTTTCGTTTCAGAGAAAAAGGGATTAAAACCAATTTTCGGAATTTTTTTAGAATCGCGTCTTATGTAATTTATTTCCCATTATTTCTTGATCTAAATCGCGTAAGTGTATTCTGAGTTGGTAAGGAACTCGTTTCTCTCATAAGAACGAAACGTGGAACGCGTTCCTTTTCAAGTATAAAAACGAGGACGAGAAAGAGTTCCATTTTTTGAGGTACGCGAACGCATATTTCCGTTTTAAGTTTCCTATTATGAAAATAAAAATAAAAATGAAACGCACATAACATTAATCATAATATTTTCTAGAAACGACTTAATGTTGGTATCACTTCGCCATTTACCATAATATATTATTGCAATTATACAATCCCAACGTTTTTATTTTTATTAACATACATGGTATATTGTATGATAATATTAATGTAAACCATGGTCGTATTATACTTGTATAACCGTGATATAAACGGTGTATTGGTGATAATGGTTTAAAATGATAAAAAAAAAAAAAAAATAAGAAACGCTTAAATAAACGAGTTCCCTTTTTGCCGTAGGATCGAGGAACGGGAAAGAATTCTTTTTTACAAGGAAATCTCCTAACACTGAGTATAATATGCACCTACACGTACCAATAAAAGTCATATTGTTCTTAATTATATGACTTGGACCATTTAGAATCTCTAATTGTAGGCGTTAGTACGTTTAATAATATTTAACCATTTAACATTGAGAAATTTTCAAAATTTAATTTGCTCATATTGAAAGCTATACGAAATCGACTTAAGCCGTTCGTTCCTAGGACCATACATATTATTTCACAATAAACAATAAAGGCATTGAATACCGAATTTATTTGTTTAAGATGTTTACTGTAGGTAATTATACAAAGTATAAACAAGTAACAATATACAACTTCGTGGAACGTTTTGTTGAAATGTTATGAAAAGAGACATGTATAATACTAAGAACATCAAATAGAACGGTTCAATTTTTTTAAATAGTCGAAACGGAAAAAAGATTGTACAATATATTTATATTGTAGGAAAACAACAAAATCGTCGTCGGTTTCGGATTTATTCGGTATTGTAGGTGTAATTTTATTAAACAAAAAATAGAAAGCCTAATAATATAACATTATACAGAAAAATATGAGATGCTTCGTCATAAAGCGCGTATTTTTGTTTTTTCGTCGCAATTCATTTTTCACGATGAAAGTTTACGCAGCGCGAATAAAAGTAAAACAAATAGTAATTAAACTATATAATACCTTTGTGTTTTGTAGATAGGCTGTAGGCACAAAGCGTCAAAAATCCAGTTATATATTTTTATTATTCTTGTTATTATATTTTTTTATAATTGTGTTATGTTTTGTTTTTGTTTTTGTTTTTTTTTTTTTTTAATTACCGGTCTTATGTCTTCTGGGCGCGAATTTCTCGGAAGTCGATTGAAATCCGACAACGGTCTTTCCCCGCATATAATACGCCCTCTGGTCGCTATTAACACCGTAAAACAAAAAAAAACAAAAAAAAAACAAAATCAAATAACAGTAAAACAAAAACAAACAAATAGGTGTTTACAATATAAATCCATATTAAAATGTAGATTGTATAATTTGTATTATATGCTTGTCACAAAAGATATCGCGATTTCACTTTTTTCATAAATTCCGTCGGCGAGATCCGATTGTTTTGTTTTTGTTTTTTTTGTTTTTTATACTATTACACCGTAAAAATAAATAAACATTATCAAAAATAAAACATATGTAAACACCACGAGCAGTTTTTATAACGGTTTACGAGCAACAGCAATTTTAAAACAACAAAAAAATCATAAACAGTATTTTTTTTGGTAAGACAATATTTTAGAAAAACAACTATATAGCAACGCAATATTGTTACCATTACATATTTTATAACTCATATTGAAACTTTAATATCAATTTATTATAAACGACATCAACTCAACTTTTAATATTTATTCTACGTAACGCGATTTCGCAATGTTGCTGGTTATAGTTAACGACTGAAACAGTATAAATGCGTTTACGGCGACGCGGTCGTCTTAACAATATAATATTAATACGGTTGACGAGATATGCCGTCTTCGTTTACATTTAGTTTCGTTTGCGATGTCTTTTTTTTGTTTTTTTATCTTTGATGTACCCCAATACAATCCATTCTAATATTGTTACTTTCTATCCGATTTTACTACAGACGTTGCTAAGTTTAGTTAGAGCTTGGCCGAGAGCGCAACTCGGAAAAAGCCGTCAAATCCAGAATTTATTCTTAATAGAAATATTAAATTTCAATGCGAACAATTACAGATATAGATTGTACGAGCTATAGAACTATAGACAATAAACAATGGGTGTCATAATACGTCAGAAAACGTCTCGGAAGAGTCGAAAATGTTTTTCAACGAATAAATTATTCGAATAACGAACAAAAATTGGAAAATTATCAAGTATTGACTACGAAATAAATAATGCCTCGTCCGTGACGCGTTACCTATCCGTTTCGCCCTCTCCGGAGTCCTTACGATTCATATATCGAAATATCCCGTTCTACATTTTTTGATTGACGACATAACAGCACTTTACAAGAGTTAAAGCCAACACTGTTTCCACTCCTGTTTCACACCATCCATAAGCTGCTTCTTTAGACATGCTCTAAATCTCTTCCCTGCAGTTTCGCTGATCGGTCGGCTCGTCACATGCCCGAAACCGTTGAATTCTATGTGTAACTGAAAATTTATTATCTTCAGTACTTCCGTCATTTCTCGGATTTTCTTGGTTTCCACCTATACACCAGCACTGGGAGTTGATTTTCACATTAGCAATACCGATTGAACATATTTTTGAAGCACTCATGAAGCCTCAGAAACTTGCCTCGCCATTGAAAGTAAATCGTTGTCTTGTGTTTAATAAAAAAAAAAATGTCTCATATTTTTTAAGTTAAATTATTAAATTTGACAATATTTATTAGAATTTTTACAACTATCAAGTATATTGACATTGAAAGTAGATTACCATAATACATTATGAACTGAAATTAAGCAACGGTTGGTTCACACGATTTTCAACAATTACTTGGCCAACTCGTATGTACTCCTTTACAGTACCTACACTTTTTCTGTGTTAAACGGAATTTTTTAAGAGGTTTTAGTGGTTTACTGTCTAGAAACCTAAACCATTTACTTACCTCATAATACACTGAGGAAGCGAATTTTGAATATTTGCCAAAGTAAAATGTATTGCTATAATATCATATTAAACTATCCGAACATACGACAATACGTCATAATATTATTGTTGCCATAACGGTTTGATGTTTCGATTTATTATTGTATACAACAATATTTTATATATACACCGCCATCTGTTGGTCGTTCAAAACGTAATGTTATTATTTTCAGAGAACAGAAAAATAACATTGTTCTGTTTATAAGCTCTTTTCAACTTTGACAGAATTAACTTCGTGTACTGACCAAATAAATATTATTGATTACACAATGATGAGTATTTTTTCGTTTAAATGTGCGTAAATCGTACTTTTGTTTTGACGTGATAAAACAGGATTTTGTTCAAAAGTATTACGTGTTTGCGGATCCTAAATTGTGTTGAATAATTGTGCTCACCCATAATACGACGGGATTTAAATAACATACGTGTATACGTTTATAGGGAAAAAAAATAAGTGGGAAGGGCATTCATAAGTAAAAACAAAATTATAACGTCATTATAACTAATTGTAATTAGCATAACATTATAATGCGTTAAAAGTAATATTTTTAATAATTTCGAAGGGTGGTTGAATCTCTCACTCCCTCCCTTGCATACGTGCCTGAAATAATATATAATATAATGGCGTTCACAATTAATAATTTGAAAATCTGTAATTATTTTAATCTGTTGCCGTAAACTCGTAATAATATTATCACGCTATATATAGAAAATACGTGGGTGTTTATTAATGGTTAATGATTATTATGAACGTTCATAAATATAGTAGTGGCCGGTATACGGTAAAATTAATTCAATTTTTTTTTTCTTCCACATATGCTGTTCAAAAATAAATTAATAATATAGATAGTTCGTAAAATCGTACCTGCATAATAACAGGTATAGGTTTGGGAGTAATCTAATCGAGAAATAAGAGCAATAAACAAACGGCGGAAACCATGGTTTAAGATATACTGGTACGAAATATGATAACGTGACCGTCAAACTGAATCCGTTTATTTGAATCGTGCGTCAGAACTGATCATGGCCGCTCCAAGCGAGAAAATGATATACTAATATAATTTATGTATAATTGGTATATCCTAGCTGGACCGTATTCAGATATTCGCCACTCGGGGCGACAGAGGCCGTGATAAGCAAAAAAAAAAAAAGAGGTCATCGCGTGTGTATGCGTCCGTCTCTCATCCTCGCCCCACGAACGTTTCAAGATCGTTCGGAAATTTTTAATTGTTCAATTTGTTTTTTATAATTACAAATACAATGTGTAAACAATACAAATAAACTCGCCTTCTAAATTCAATCCACATAAGCAACCGCCTTCTGTTGCCCCTACATAAACACGGCCTAGGATATACGAACAATAGATAATATGATTTATATCTTAAATCGTTATGGGACAAAAACGAGACGAACAGGTTAATAACAAAATACACACCGGGAGCGCCAATGTATAGTTCTACAGTGACTGATTTGGCGATTGAGTTTGTCGGTCACGAAAATAGCGATCATCATTACTCGTCATCCAACCAATAGGTCAATATCTTGAACCACGACGCCAACTTATAGGTAAACCTTTCAACAGAGAAACGATTTTCATTAACACTGTAAAAACAAACGGACTTAGGTATTTCGCACGATGGGTAGGCCACAGTTGTAGATCAGAAGTTGGAAAGATAGCGGGAAAATTTATTTTATATCTGTACGCAACGATTCATCATTTCTAACGAAAAACGACTCTGAGCGGAGTTGTACATGTTTTGAGAGGTCGTAATATTTACGATTTGGAAATAATACATTTTGTACATTTTCCCATTTACCCTGCGTTTTTTCCCGGTTCTTCCCATTTATTATGAAAGCCCCTAGGACGATTATAAAAAAGATCTCTTTAAAGTACCACTGCAGTCAGATTTACTTTTTAAAAAAAGCGCTACACTTGAAAGTCGGAGCAAAATTTCCGGTAAAAAAGTCGTTTACAAAAAAAAAATAATAAAATTAATAATAAATTAACATCATTGTAAAACCAATACATTCCTCGCTCCGCGCAAAATCTAAAATATTTTTTCAAAACAAAACGTAAAATAAATATATCAATTTACATGAAATAATATGCGCTCGAGGCGTTCCCGCACGAAACGTTTCACGCGCATAAATTTTGTTTGCCGGTTGTAATAATATAATCGCAGTTGTGCAATATATTACTAGTTGCTTTTTTTTTTTTTATCTTTTCTATTATTAAACGGCCATTAGCCCACAGCGCACGGCAGCTATAATATGATCGTTTGCTTCGAATACAATATCCGTTGGTATATCGTTAAAATGTATTATTCAAAATAAATCGTTTCGTTTTTTTTCAATCTCTCTCATTCTCTCTGTGTCTTTCTCATTTTTTTTTTCTTTCACTCATCGTGTTTCCATCAAAGGTCATACCTACGATATTCGTGTTTAATGATCGTTATAATATTATACGTGTACCCATACGGTCGACGATAAAACGTCTCATGTTGTGTATAGGTACCTATGAAAAAAAAAAAAATAAAAAAATATATGTACATATATATTATAGGCAGGCCCGGATCCCCGACGGTTGAGAAAGTACCGTACTAGAGGAACGTACAGGTATTATACCATAGTGTGTATAGGCATACACAATTTCTGCAGAGACGCAGATATTAACTTACTATAATACGTGCTCGGAACGCGATTTGTACATCATTTTTTTTTTTTCCAACGGGAATACGCCGAAATCGTTAAAAACACAATTACGTAAGATTTTTCAAAATAATAGTATCATACATTGTAATTATATTAATTCAAATGATTTTACCGTGGTATAGATAAGAGATAAGAGATCGTTTTTAAAAACTATATGATTATTTACATCATTTGTTTATAAATATAAAAATATATTAACACAATATACAGGGTGTTTTTAAACGTGTTCACCCCATTGTTATCGTTTAATTATGCGGCGCACATTCAAATTCTTATTTTCGGAATTTTTAAATGCAGTAAACGACGATTTTTTCACATTCTTATATTTAGAAGAGCGGCGATAACAAGTCTACATTTTCAAATGAGATCCTACATGTTTTAATACAAATTGTAAATAGAATGATTTTTCTGAAAATGTTTGCGTATTTTAATAGGGATTGAACACAGACTTTTTCATAGGAGTGATGTGCAGGTGGTTCGCGCATTTATTATCATTTAGTATTTAACGTAAAATCGCTCAGAAACTTTTTTTCCAAATTTCAATTACAGTATGTCAACGTATTCAGAAAAATCCTCTGATTTATTTATTTATTTATTTGCATCAAAACCTATGTGTATAACAAAAATTATTATCGTAATATTGTGATTGGTATCCGCGCGTAAAAAACGTTTTGTCGGCATCGCGGCGATAATAAGTTCCCGGATAGGTTAGTCGAAAAATAAGTAAAAAATGTAGTAAATGTGTTCACTTTTTACGTCCGAACGAGCATCGCGAAAACGCGAGGCGGGAAGCGAGTGAACATCGTTGCCGTTCGATAAACAAATACGTATACCACGGGTGTAGTGTCCACCGAGGAGTAAAAATATTTTTTAATTCAAAATAAACAATTTATTTTACGAAACGTTTTCCCATTAACTCTTCCGTCACAATTCCGTATAAATTATTCGGGTAACGCGAATCATAGGTACGGCTATAGTTACAGGTTACAGTTATAGTCATAGCTCGTAGTAGGAGACGATTGTATACACATCCGTATATTATAATATCGTACATAATTATCATAATATTATACGAAAACCGACGAAAAGAACCAATACGGCAATCGGCGAGACGGCGACGGAAATGCGTACACAATAACAGTATAATGTAAAAAAATTAAACGTTTTCGATAATTATTCATGAATATATTTCAATAAGACGTTGCGGTTCTTTTTTTCATAACGTTCTTCAGCAGACGAGCATTTTCCCTATAATATACGCGTTTATAATAATATTCAAAACACGAATTGTATACGATATAGTATAACCTGACAAGTATATGTATTTTACTGCCGTCCCGAGGAAACAGTCAAAATATATCGTCGAAAATCCAATTGTTGAGAAAATTAGTTTTTTTCGATTTATACGTTTTTCGCCTTGAAACAGTTATTATTATTATTTTTTCCCCGTCTTTATTTGTGCATTTACTATCGTCGTTAACACAATATAAGCCGCCGGAATAATATATTGGTAAGTTTTATATTCTCCTTCATTTTTACGGTTTTTTTTTTTTTTTTTACCCCCGCATTGTTTATGGGGTAGGTACTGCATTTTTTTTCTATCGTACGGTAGTGCGTTAAAAAAACAAAAAAATAATAATAAAAATAAAATTATGTTCCGTAATAAAATCCGCGAGTGTTTAAAATGTTGGGCGTGCCCTCCACCGTACCGTTGACGGAGATTACGCGCGGTCATCTTCGGTAACGTGTCTCCGTGATTCGAAAACTCCGCTGCATCGCGCCGCGCACCCGGGTGTCCCGGTATATGTACCCGGGGGGGCGGGGGGAGGAGGGCCCTGTCGGACGCCTAACGGATATTTCGTAAAGGCCGGCCCGGGGCGAAAAATATTGAATTTACGAGGCATCGGTGTTTTAATAGTGTCCGTTCGGCGTGGCCGAGAGCGACTTCGTCCGCGGCGGCAGACATAAAATAATATTTATTTTTTTATTTTTTATTTTTTTTTTTATCGGGTCCCAACCGCAAACTGGTTTGACGTCGCCGCGCCGCCGAGCTGTAGATTTATTTCTTAATCATAATCCCGAGACGGTTTACGCGCCCACGTCAATTTATAATACCAAAATAATAATATTGTTGTCGCTGTACGACGGCCGCAGAGACGTAGTTATAATATTATTGTAGCGAAGACGTATTTTGTTCTGGGACGCCGCCGCCCATTCCGAAAGTCCATTTCGGAATCGACTGACGGACGTTATGAATCCGTTGAATTTATTTTGTTTGTGCACGCACGCGAAGAAATTCTCGAATTTCGCACGTACTATACGATCGTCCGTCGTTTGATTTATTCGACTAGTTATGTCGGTTCGGTCGAAAATCGAACATTTGCATCTACTTGACTTGACTATATACAATATCGGTGTTGCTGAAGGCGATCTGAGCGCCCGGTGAAACAAACTGTGAGCAAACGTATTTTACTGGACAACTTCTTTGGACATTTTACCGGACTTAGGACTGGTAGGATCGATAGGGAACTTCAAAAATACACGTTTGAAATTCGTTAAACAGTAAGAGCCGTAAAGTGTGAAGAAAAAGTCATCAAGAAAAACACGTTTACTCTGTAGTTTTGTTTTGTCCCTTTATTTTTTTTTTTTTTTTCCGGACGGGGTTTCGGTGGCGGGATTTCGCCATAGATTCCCGACACTGTATCGAGTTGGGACACGAAACACGCATCACGGTGCGCATCGATTTTAGACATTTTTCAATGCTAAATAAAATACAATCTGTCGAATATACTAATTGAATATAAAACATCGTACGAAACATATCATTTTAGTTTTCATAATATCGTTTTACTCAATCACTTTACCGAAACCGCGAACGGTCGTACCGAGTAAACATTCTAAACCCGTCTCGACATTTCGTATTTCCGACTAAATATTGTTGATCATTTTTACGTGTCCGGCACTACAAACGAGAGTTACAGGCGTAGCGCTCACAATCGCGTAGCTTAAACTTTATAACTCGCGTAAAATTGACGTAGGAGTGAAGGAACACCGTCGTAATGCTACTCGCTCACGTCGATCGAATAAAAATTTTAAATCCTTATAACTAAACTATAGTTGGTTCGGAATTTCGGATGTAAGACAACGCATAAAACTCGGGTCGACGCAGAAAAAAAACATAGAAAGGTGCGGGTTTTCAAAACTTAATGAGAAGTGATAAAAACCGAATTCGAGTAAGTTCCGAACGGATTACTGAAACGTACGTGTCGTGAAAAAACGACTTTCTACCGGGCGAAACGGCGGCGACTGGACGGATCGATACGATTAAAAAAAAAGAAGCTAAATCGCGATAGAACTTTGTCGTCGACGGACGTGTTTTTAATAAATTGTTTTCCCGTTGACGACGACTACGAGAAAAAAAGATGGTGTAAAAATAACATAAAACTATACACAACACGTTGTATGTCGGATAGTCGTAGTCCGGTTAAACGATAAAAACAAAAAGAAAATAATAATATTTAACACAGTTACCTATGGTATTATAGTGTTATTCTCGGTATCGATTTCGGTCCGCGCGAAATATATGACGACATCTGTCGGAGTGTCGTGGATTTATAAGGTCGGCGGTACGACGAGCACGAATCTCTCTAGCGGACGGAGCACGCGTGACAAATAGATTGACTGGCTATAATAATCGGCTTGTTTCGCGTTATTTGTGATTTGATATTATTATAATTATTTTTTTTTTTATTGTTCGGACCCGGCATTAGATAGTATTTGAAATCGGTCAACGTTATAAAACCGCCCGCGTCAAAATATCACCGTAACGCGGTTCCGACGTGACAAATACTATTGCATTGAGAACAAGAAAAAAAAGATCACAATCCACCGGCATCGGGAATTTCGACGATCATATTTGTGCGACGTTAAAATTCGAAATCCGTGTCACGGATGCAACTGTGTATCCGGGCCCGACTCGCCCGGGTTTTCTTGGCTCGGTAGTACGCGTTTTACATCGGATTATCGGTCGAAAAACGACAAATTATTAACCGTTATGTAACAACGCCGTATATCGAACGTCAGGGCAATTCATTATCCCGTGGCGAGTTGTCGCCTTGCCGCACGGCGCGGCCGTGTTCGGTAATTTCCATTCGGCGGGTAGGTAGACAAATAAATCGAAATTGCGCGTAACGTGATAAACGAAATGAGAAAACGGAAAAAAAAAAAAAAAAAATGATCAATAAAAATAACAATTAAACACAAAATGCAAATAACAAAACTGACCGGAAAACTTATTCGACGGCGTCACGGCGTCGTCTGAGCGCGGTTCTCGCCCGGACATTTTACGGATTTCGCGATAATCCGCCTGGAAGAGGACAGCGTGACATCCGAACCGAGGCATTTCCCGCGGACGACGCTCGTGAATTTCTTTTCGGCAGCCGTCGTCAAGTTTTCGAAAGTTTCCGCGGGCGAATCGCTAGCCGTGACTGCGAACGTTATCTACTCCGGAGTCACGACGCTCGACGACGTTCCCAGCCGTTTTGAAATTTTCCAATCGAGCACGCGGTACGCGCGTTTTAGAGACTCCAGAAGTCCGCGGGTTTTTTTCGTTTTTTTTTTTTTTTTTTATAGCGTCTATTAACATTCTTCGGCGATGTCGTCTGTCGACACGGTACGCTGAGGTCGGACCGCTCGGCTCGCGGCGACCGAGACCTGCCGCAGTCCGTACCCTTGGAGCCCAATGTTTTCCCACCACGGGTTTTCATCGCGCGCGCGGTATCGTCTCCTGCGCCGCTAATTTGACCCTTTTTACAATTGATAATATTAGAGAACACAAATATTCGTATGCGTAGAATAAATTGTCCGAAAGAGCACACACCGGGACCTAAACGCACAGTAACCAATTATCAAACACACACAAGAAGGAATCGAGGGGATATAGTTTATTTCCAACCGCTTTTATTACCGCGGTGAAATAACGAACCGTAAGGCGAAGTGATGATAGCAGCAACTATTTTTTCGGGCAAATTTTATTAGGATTATAGTTTACATGCGCAAGGATTTTAGTTTGATTTACCTACGAATACGGGGCGGACTGGCTCAGAATCTAACGGCCTAATGTTTCGTATTGGTTTTTCTACAATGACAACGCCTACATCCTTTCTATTCTTTATTTTTATCTGTAAATCATAAAAAAATTTTCCTAAATCTATATACCTACTTAATATGTTTTAAAATCGCTGTTGTAGCAGAAAGCCAACTACGAAGTATAATTTTAAATTATTTGTTATGTACGGAATAAAAAATAATCATAATGCACAATGTTGTATAAAGACATCCGAAAAAAATCCGTTTTGAATTTTAAACCGTAGTACTATTTTTCATAGATTTTACATGTGACCAAATTGTATTACAGACATATTAATTTGCCTATACTTGTCTCCTCAGAACATAAAATTTAGCCTAATTTGATTGCGTCGAGTAAACCCCCTTAAACTTAAAATGAAATAGGTACTCACGGAAAATGGTCATAGATAATAAATTATAGATTTTTAATAACAATAATTAAAGAGGATACATAGGAAACGTGACGTGATGATTTTCTTTCGGGACGGTGGAAGTTATGCTCCTAACAAAATTGTTCACATACCTATAGATGATCCGTTTTTTCTGGTTTTTCGAATTTGAAGAGAAAATCTTGGAAAAATCGAAAAATGACATATTGAATGACTTAAAGTACCTCCCCACACTGATTTTCTTTCGGAAAAGGTGCTACACATAAAAATCGGAACAAGATCTCTGGTAAATAATAAAAATATATAAAAAAAATAAATATCTTTGTAAAACCATAAGCCTCTTCGGTCCACTCAAAATATAGAAAACATCATAGTTTCGCTGCCCTCAAAATCTGAAATATAAAAAAATACTATTAGGTATATTATTAATTCATAGTGATACAAAGGTATAACCACATACCATTAGTTTAATAAATATTAATTCAACTACTCCGAACAAATTTTATCCTCGCGTCCGTCCTTTATAAGTTATTATTTATTCATCCTATCACGTTATTTAAATTGTATATTTAAATCTTTTTTTTCTTCTTCGCCCTACTCAAAACTACAATGTCCCAATTGACATACTGACATTTTCAAATTGTATTATTAATATTTTAATTTTTTTTTTTTATGTAAATATTTAATCTATAATTCGTAAAGATTTATAGGTCTGTGATATTAATATTTCCCTTCAGTTGAATTTACCCAATAACTTTGAGATTAATGAGACTTAATTTTGTACATAATATTCGTTTTGTATGCTATGGGTACTCATATTTGTATATTTATATACAATTCAATCCATAAATCCTTATAGTTTTCAAATTATAGTGATTTCTTTTTTTTTTAAGTTGGATACAACTTTGTATTCTGGTCCACGCAAAAGAATAAGTTTCAAAAGTTTCGGAACCGGTCGTGCAAATACATGTTAAATGTTGGCTAAAAAGAAAATATGGAAATAAGAACTATTAGCATGGTAAAAGGAGACACGCGAATACAGTCCCCTCCTCTCAACAAGTTTTTGATATCACGCCTAAATAAAACGCATGCAAATATTACCAAAGTTTGCACAGAAATACATGCATGAATAATTTCGTATTTGCAGATTTGCAAAAAAAAAAAAATTTAATTCCAACGGGGATACGTACGTACGAAGAATTCGTTGATTTCGCTGAACGACGTCTCGTTATAGTAAAGTTAAAATAGTTATGGTAAAGTTAAAATAGATAAAAAAAAAAAAAAAAATTCTACCTGCAAGAAACCCGTCTTGATGTTTTTTTCTTGTTTTTCAGAGTGAGTTGTCTGTGGGTCGAAATCTTATAAACAGACGGAAAGGAAAAATATCCTTACTTAAAGTGAAAAAAAAAAAAAGTAAATAAGGGAGAACAAATCATATTACTGTACTACCGGAGTCTAGTATTTCCGAACGAAAACCTCACATCCGGTATACATACGCGACCGTATAGATATAGTAAATAATAATAATATATTATGCACACGCCCCGACGAGACTTTGCGGGTCATGTTTATTTGAACTCCGAACGTACCTAAAACTTTTAGCCCGACCCGGTATATTATGTACACGGTTTGATTGCGTTGGCTCTGACGTTTTATCGGTTCTATCCTGTCAGCGTTTTATACATATTTTTTTTTTTATTTTTTTTTTTTTTCGTACTTCGCGTCTAGGTTTACTTATTAACAATGCCGGCGTATACGCGTACGGTAATGATGCAGACCATTCGGCAACCGAAAGTCAGCCATTCAATAATGCATGCGTCCGGACGTGTACGTACGTGTGTACGCGTGTTCAAGACCACTTTACTGATGTGTACGCCGGGGTGTTTTTTGCCGTTGTATTTTTTCGTTATTATTTTATAATGCCGCGGAAAACGAGTCAAATATAATATCGCCTGCCGGTACACATTATACACATACACATACATATAAATATATATACGACGTTTGTATTTCGGCGGGACGTAATTGATTGGATTGATTTTACGCGGAGTGGACTCTCTTGTTATACGCGACGGACGAGAGGGGACGTAAACGAGATTTCGGGGTAGCGGCCTTGTTTAAATTAACGTTTATTTTCGCTCCGATATACGGCGAAACCCTGCAGGAGCCATAATATATCGGACGCGAACTGTTTACACAACGATAGACGAGCCGTTGTTTGTTCGTTTAATTTAATCATCTGTTTATGTATTGCGTTTTCTGACAATGCAATTTGGCTGCAACTGATTTATTCGAGCAAAACGAAAACCCAACAAGGACCGCCGGTATAAAAAGGGAACGTCGAAATCCGTACGCTATTATATCAATATAATATTGTGTGCGTATATATATATATATATATGTTATATTATATACAGTAAATAACGTAAAAAAAGCCGAATATACTTGGGACCGTGGATTGGCCCACTGTTGGCGGTGCGGGGAATTCGACGGGGTAGGTATAGGATGCACGGTAATTTAGCTGACAATATACTGTGAGCGCAACGGTAAATCATTGGAATCGAAAAAAACGATTTTGAGAGGAGCTCAGTCGACTATAATTAGGTTATCGAATTAGAATCAGTCGTGTTCTTTTGTATTACAACAATATTGAACAACAGATATTGAAAAAAATATAACACCGAAATGTCGTCATTTGTTATCAGTTTTTTTTTTTTATATACATTTTCAAAAGAAAAACAGCCGGGAACCTAGAAAAACGAACGTTCACCGAACGAAAAATCGCATATATTTTATGGTACGATTTGCGAACATTTCTCCATTTTGGAATATTCTCGCTAATCGAAAAAAATATAGCGTTTTTAAGGAAAAACACACCTTACCTACCCATAAGCTAACAAAAACAAATTTTTTCTTTTTTTCATTAAACATATCCCGGCTTTGTTTGAAGTCAAGTTTATCATTTTATAACACCAATATTCCAACCACAGAATATTCAATCTAACGTGTTAAATATAATGGAACTGTCACTATCAGACCAATCTACATTAAACACGCGTTTAGTCTCAAATTCAAAACATATTGAACAAAGTTTAAGTGAATATTTTTTTGGGTCATATAATCTCTAGACATACAGCTGCAAAATTTAGCAACATATAAAAACGACATGTTTGTTTCGTGTAAAATGTAAAAAAAAATATGTTCGTTAAATGAGAATTTGCACTCGTACGGTATAACCATGTAACGAACGAAATATTTGTATAATGTATACTTTTTATTGGTTTTTTTTCGTGTGTACGACCGAGTTCAGCTAGTGCAGTACTAAAATTTAATACCATTTACAATTGAAAAACAAAAATTGTTTACCAGAGCTCTCATATTTTATAAAAAAAATTAGACACAGGATTTTCTCAGTTTGTTCAGACACAGGCGAAAAGAAACACTTCTAAATATACAGATAAATAAGTTCTTTGCATAGTCACGGTGTAGTAGATGAAGCAGCAGTATAATAATAATTCGACGGTGTTTTATTAAAAGGGCGTCATCAAAGGAAGCAAAATAAAAAGAACAGCAAAATATTTTTTAATGGCGTTCATCGTAGAAAAAAATAAATTTACTCGTACAGACAATAAAACCTTGTGCACATAGTATTCATGACTTGAATGTAGTATATGCCTTTTTAACATATACAGTGTTGATTTAATTATATTTTAAAAGGACGTCCTTTTTACCAGTTAATGCTTCTAATTTTTCTGAATTTTTTGATACCGAAAATGTTTTATTCGATTTTTAGTGGTATACGCCCTTTTAACAAATCACCATCGAATACAGAGCAAATTGAAAAATTATTCATTGTAAACATTGACCGATAAAATATTCGGACAATGTAAATTATAAATATTTATTTCCTATACAGACTAGCCATTAAAGTGTCTGGTCATATTATCATCGTTCGGTCTGTCTCAACGTTGATGTTTAATGATAATGCCTACCGAAGTCGCGGTCGGCGTTCCGGTGCGACGGTGGCCGCTGGGACGTGGGAAATGGGAACGGGACTAGATGAAAACCGGAAGGTATTTTCGAACGAATCGCACCGCAAAACCGACCGGAAGTGGATGTTAACGCATTTTAATTATTTACCTACACACGGTCGACGACGGCGGCGGCGGTGGCGGTGCGACGTAATATTATTATAACCGTAGATACGCTAAAACACACGGGTTCGGACGACGGCGTCGCGTAGAATTCGACCAGGTAACCGGTAACTACCGGGCCTGTTATAATAATAATAATAATAATAATAATAATACTATTTGTAATGACACGACCGTTACATAATTTACACGCATTGGCTATTCAAAGTGTGTTTGCGATATAGTGCGTACCTAGGTGTATATTATACAGTTTGCGGTATGATACGCCGGTACACGGTCGGTCTCGGTTGAATAACATTGCGGAATGAACAAACGACAGCCGATATCAATAATAACGCGCCGAAAATGTACACAGCTCGAATCGGCGGAAATATTTCCGGCCGGTGTTTATATTTATTAATATTAAGTATTGTGTTGAGGTTGAAAAAAAAAACCACGGAAAACGACCGAAAACCCAGGAAAAATTTCGAAGTTTTGTGACCGACCGATTTTAATATTCGTATCCTAGTATTTTATCCTCTTAGGTTTCAAACGAGACGATTTCCGCTATTAGACAAATAATAATATATTTATTCAACCTAATGTTTTTGATTATCGTTACTCGTGTACTCTATGGATATTATTTAGGCCTATAGAGATATTGAAATCTGTAACCTAAGTAGCTGTAATGTTTTGACGAAAGGGTACAGCTGCTATATCCTTATATCAAATTTCAAATATTATGTAGATTAGGTTGCTCCTTAGTTATTATAGAGATGAAAAATAAAATTACGTTTCTGTTCATTCTCACGCGGTTAATATGTGTACATTTTTAGTACAACTAAATAGTTATCAGATAACAAAATTAAAGTATAATTTTATTCTTTGAAAAAAAAAAAAATTAAAAAATAAGAAATGTTATCTCAGAATGAAAAAGGATTAAGAACGTAGTTAATAATAATATAATAAATAATTTACAAAAAACTTACAGTGGGTTATAATAGAACAATTTAATAATAATTTTAATTTCATTTAAAAATTAAGTGAACACAAAACACTAGAATACAAATTGAAATCTGTATTCGACATCTTCTCGTATGGACGACAAAACTTATATTCCTATCTCTGACCTTAGACATTTTAGACCATCAATTCCCAATCCTTCATATTATTTCTGGCCTATTTTTGTTCTTTTTTTACATTTCATAATGCATTTAATTATTTTCGATTAGTTCAGCGGTGCCATTAGCAGTACTGCGAGTTGCTTATTATTTTTATAGCACTACTCACTAATTTTCATTAATTAATTGAAAAAACTAAAGAAAAAAACCGGAAAGTTTATAAAAAGCTAGCTAACATTAATTGTATATTTAATGTTAATAATAAAAAAAAAAAAATAAGCACGCTATGGGCACAGTTCTTCTTAATTTGTTGGAAAACTTTGGTAACTCTATAATACAAATACGGAAATAATTAATTTGTCCCGTGTGAAACAGTTTATTTCAGTTTATATCATAATAGTATAAAAAATATTTGTGATACTAGGTATTGCTTAAAATAGTACATACTTGTACATTTATTTGATAGTAGATTCGGATATTTCTTAGTTGATACATTTTAATTTTATCAAAAATGTCGTGAATATTGATGATACAAAATGTATGTATTATAATATTGTCGTAGTTATATGATAGTATATAAAATATATCTGATACGTTGTTTTACAGTATATAACAATGATAGATTTTATAAGTGTTTACTTTTGTATTTTTTTAAATAGGAACCCCACTTTTTGAACACAGATTCGAATAAAGAATATATTTCTAGAAATTTTGTTATGCATAGCACTAATCTTTCAGATTTATTGTTTATGAGATATAGATTTACAACCGTTTAAAGTTAAAACTGGAAGAGTATGTAAGGATAGTAAATTGTATATTTAATTTTAAATGATAAATTAATAACTCCTATATATCCGGTCTAATTTTTTAACGATTGTAACTCATAAACAATAAACCTGATATTAATGTGATGCATTTAAAAATAACTAGACAAATATTTTTTTTTAAATCTGTGTTCAAAAAGGAGGGTTTTTATTTGAATAGCAAAAAGTATATACTTATTTTAGGTATATAGAGTAAGGGTACAAATTAAAAGTGGTTTTAAAATATAACTTAACCGATTCCACAGTGATTAGAAAAAAAACAGAAACCAAATAAACTTAAAATCCACCGATACAATTGCTAGTTTATGATAAAAAACAATCCACGTAAATTCCTGTATTGTAGTTTAATAAATTATACACCTTTACAAACACAATTTTTAGATTCTTGGTGAAGCAAAAGATTGGTTTTACTACGATGTATATTTTTTTTTTGTCTATAAACAATTTTTCTCTGATATATGTTTCCCTAATCAAAACATGGCAAGTGTCCTTTTTTGTTGCATTTTGGTTCTATAGCTGTTATTTTTTTAAAAAAAGGTTATTTTTGAAATTCTCATTAATATTAAGAGATTATGAGGAAAAACTGGTTCTTTAGGCTAAAAAGGATTAAAAGATTAAAAATAAGATTGTTATTAGCAACTGTTTTTATTTATTTTTTGTTATTAGATTTTTTAAATTTTAATCTTTTAATATTTTTTAAACAATCGTTTTTGTTTTGAAACCGCATATTGTTAAAAAATCAAACTGTTGTCCGAGCTCCACTTAGAATCGTTTTTCGTTAACAATGATTAATCGTTTCGTACAGATGTAAATCAAATTCTTCTCTGTATCCTACCTTTCTAACTTCTCACCTATTACAGTGGTATGTACGTCCGATTTTTTTTATATTTATATTAAAAAAAAAAAAAAAATGATTTTTATTAGTGAGAATGTAATGCGGTCTTACAATAAGCAGTGAATTGCACGAGCGTATAATGCGACCGTGAGCAGATAGGTACTTTTAGATTTTTAGTGTATTAAATATAAAATACAAGACATAATATATTTATTATATACAGGGTATGAACGAAATTTTTGTAAAAAGTTTTTCGATATTTGACGTATAAAAACGATAAAATATCGAATTTTCCGTAAAGCAATAACGTTTTATTATATAGCCCGGGATTCCGAAATAGATAAATCGAATACATTATTGCGGATTGTATACGTTAGAACCGTTCGAGTAATAAACGTATAATAAAACCGCGAAAAGTAAATACACTAAATGTAATGAAAATTGAAAAATATTTATTGTCCCACGAGAATATTGTGTTATAATATATACGCAATACCTAGTGGATAATAAAAACATTTAGCTTTTTTCTTTTTTGTTCGTACGGCAGACAGTGATAAAATATAGCATAGGACTAGTAATATTGACTTTTCGAGAACACACATTTTCGGGAAGGTTTTTCATTTCCTGTCGAACGCTGTCAAACCATACACGCCTAAACTTGACTAAAAAAAATGTAATAAAAGAACCATTTCCCATAAGTTGATAAATATGAAAATCAAAATAGTTATAATAACAATTTTTACCATGTTTTTAACTGCGAGCGATAAGTCGCCACAGGCGGAAATTATCTCTCTGATCTGGCGTAAATCGTCTTGGATACCTTAAACACCGTGAAAACACAAAGTATGATTTGATTTAGACACGCTATAAACCGGCTATACCAAAAATACGAAAACGTACGTAATACGCGTATTTATGTATTATATTAGCAGTTTTGAACTATTAGATTAAAGATTTAAGAAAGATAGGTAAATGAAAACTTGGTTAGTTACCATAATAATTTGAGCAACGACAACTAATTTAGTTTTAATAACGAGATTTAAATTTAAAATTTGTATTTGGTAATGTTGTAAGAATAATACAGGAAAACAAACAAACAAATGTTTCTTTACAGTTAGAACTTATATCCACATCAGAATTTATTACATATTTAAAAAGAAATATTTTATATTGTATATCTTTTTGTAAGATGTACATTCGTAGATGGTTTTTTTTTATAAAATTGTATTTTTTTTATTCGCGTTCCAACAATATCTTAATTGAAAATAACTATACTAGGTATATAATATTATATTACATATATATGTTTTGTTATTTATAGTGGTGATCAATGACCGCTGACAACATTACACTCAGTATATTTGGGGGAGGGGGCTAAATGCTCTGCTCAAACTTTTTGACGGTGCTCAGACCGAGATGGGAGTCATTCTCCGACAAACATAAATTTGATACCACAATGTAACCTCAGATATTCTCCAATACCAATTTTCCGCCTGTATAAGTTGCACTTTACTATACAAATGTTTGAAAAAGCAATCAATTAAAGATACAGATATGGGTAACTCCCCGTATCACGTAGCGTATACGTAACACCTACGTATCATAAATTTTACGAAAAATCGTCTTTTAAAAACAAAACATTTTCGGACCTTTTTTCGGTAATTGTTAATTGATAATAACAAAGGTAATAATGATAATGATAATAATAATAACCGCCGAATATATGAACCTGGGCCCAAACAATTTTTTAATTCAAATTAGAATACTGGTCGGTGGAAAATATCGTCAAACAAATAAATTCAAAAGTACATTATTGTCGCTCTCTAAAACATTACTGAGAAAAGAGACAGTATATTCAACCACCTCTACTCCCCCTTCTTCGAATATATGCCATTGGTGTAGTACACAAATGTACGTACGAATAAAACTACCCCCCCCCGCGTACAAGTATTATTATTGTTATTTCGGAACGCATATGGCGTGATTCTTTGTGGGGGATGTAAACGTCGCGCCGCCGATGTCGCTGTTTATCGCCGACGACGTCGCCAAAACAGACAAAACGCATTACGCCGGCGGCGCAGACGTTCGTCCTCTCCTTTTATTATCATAAGTATAAGTGATACGAGCGCAAAAATATAATACACACATTCGTGGACCAAAGGGCCAAAGGGTATGCAATAATATTATTGTTATTTCTACGAACGTCCGTGTGTATATATAGTCGTAAGTCGTATAAACGCGAAACGAACGTAAAATATTTGCAGCGCCATAAAATCACGAACGGGCAATATCGATATTGGCAATTTATCACGTCGAAGAACGTTATTATTATTATTATTATTGTTTTTTTTTTTTTGCCCGTTCCCGGAGATTTAATCACGTAAAAAGCTAAATTCTGGTACGGAATTCACAACGTCGAATATGCGACGCACAATTTATCGGGTATGAGAAAAGTATACATCATAATAGAAAAGTAATAAAAAAAAAAAAACAATCTGAACTAGACATAGTTCGCATTATTGAGTTACTGTTGTTGGTGGAAAGTTGATAAGGTATATACAGCTTTGGTAATAATATTATTAGATAACATACCTATGTAAAAACAAAAACCATTTTGAACTGGGAAATAGCTGTAGTTACTTTTATGGAGCCCACTAACCGGAGAGAACACGGAAATAAATGTCAAAAGTTGTAAATTCCAGTGCTATTATATAGAAATATAAATTTTCAAAATCCGACTTTGTAGTGTGTGTGTTGTTTATCAACTCCAACACTCCCCCAGGTATACGTCATTGTCCCATCTACCAAACTGTCAGATGTTTACGTACTAAATTAACAGGTTTTGTCCGCTATCAGTGAATCATCATCAGGTAAAGTTAGGTTAATTTTTTTGAAAAATCTACGATATCGGGACAAATGTTTCAAATAAAAAGTACCGCCACCATCGTACCGGGTGGAAAACTCGCGTTTTTTAAGATAGAGCTAAGGGTGACTGTTGTAAGTTGACGACTATAAGGTTTTAATGACTCTTAAATCATGGATGTGAGATACAAAACCTTAAAATAGTACACAACTATTTACAATATACCATTATACAGATTAACTATCAATAAGATAAAGTTTTTATATTTTTTAAGTTCACTTTTATTTGTTTTAATAAAAATTCCAAATTTTCCAATTTACCTTGTACGTGACGTAAGTTAGCATTTATTTAGATTAAGTCAACTTGAACATAAATAATAAAAGATTTCCCCACAATAAGAAAAACATTAAACATTATGATAAAAAACTTTAATTAATAAATTATTCCCATTCAAAGACAAACCAATTTGAATTTGTCATTCAATTTCTGTTCGTCCATTTGCCGTAAACAACTTGACCTACAATTAATTACTTTATTTTTGAGTCATGTAAAAACTGAGCTCATTGACCTCGTATATTTTATGATGTGTTACATAAATATGTTCAAAATAAACGTTTAACATGCACTTTAAAAATAACTAAATCGAATAAAAAATTTAATTTACGATTTTGTCAATAGCCTTACATTCACTGAACGTTTACCGTTAACAGAACGTACGTTAAAAAAAAAAAAAAAAAACTAAACTAAACCATTTAAATCTTGTCAGACTAACAACAAACTTTTTTAGCTAATTTTAGCTATTCCGAATATCATACACGCAGTTAATTTTTGAACAAGGTCAATATTATATTTAGTTATATCTAATAAAATCGATTTTTCATATTACCAAAGTCGTTAACACAGTTTCTCTTCTTATACTGTGTATAAAATTCCGGGACAAAAAATGGTCACATACTCAAAAAAAAGTGCACACGCCCAGATTAGTAAAACCAATATTTTTTTCACTCTCCCCGGTGTCTAAAACAGAAAAAAAACCCTTTACAACATTTCCTGCATTCGTATTACACACGAACACAGAATAATATTATAATTATAAAATAACCTACGTCTGCAGGCCAAACCAAGTCCACGAACCCTGCATCCCTCTACCGAATAATACACATCCGCATAATCTTTTTCCACGCGCAATTTCCAAATAATTAATCCGACCTTTTCAACTCATTAGCCGAACTGCGCTGCAACTATACTATTATCATAACGTAGGATGCGCGTGTAGGCGAAACCGTGCAGGCTTTGAGAGCAGTAGTCGGCCATTTTTTTTTTCACTTCCCCTACGTATAACAGTGATAATAATATATAATAATCCGACTTCCGGTTTAGTGTATAGTATTATAAAAAAATACTTGCGGTTTTTAATCTCACGACCCGCGACTTTATAATATAGCAGCAGCATTATATTATAGTAATTATTATCATACCTGGTATTATTTTTTTTTTCTTTCAGCTCGCGGTTAAAATATTATATTACGAAAATGACGTAGCAGCTAAACGTCACGCGTCGTCGTCCTCCGGCGATATTATTTTCCGACCAGCACGAAACGACGTGTTCGAAAATTGATAAGCGAGATGAATAACACCAAACATAATTGTACTATAATATTTTCAGAACTGACCTAATTCAACGTGGTACAATAATAATACTCCGTAGTATATATTCAAATATCTCCGTTTGAGCGCCTAGCTGTTACCGACTCGAGTGCATCTATACAATATTATAACATAAATCATAATGACGTTTATAAAAAAGAATATATATATATATATATATATATATATATATACATTATAATTCTTTAACGTCGTAGTGCTTTTTAATTTAAATTAAACGGGCGAGAGACGTAAAATGGAAATATTTCACGAAATATCGTAGTATACGAAATACTATGAAAATATTATATAGAAACTCGTTTTAATTATAGAAATATTTAACGAACGCGTAGCTTTCAGATGTCATCCTTTTAAATAAAATGTTTACTCTATTCCTTCTGCATGCAATTATAATATTAAAACGCCATGTAAATATGTATAGGTGTATATATATTTTTTTTCAGATTCCGAGTGTCGGTTTTATTTAAACGTGATTTTTCTCTGGGAAAGTATTGTTTTGATTAGATAGTGAAAATTCTCTTCTTGTCATACCTAAAAAGTGGGAATTTTCGCATCTTATTTGAACAATTATTTTTCTAGATAACCGATATTTTTTCTTGAAAATTAAAAAAAACACATAAAACTGGCGACAGCGGTTATCACACAACTTATAATCTTATACTCTTATATACCACTTTAACTCCATCTACAAAATTGGCCCATAAATGATACAAATATAATTTGTCAATTTAAAATAAAATTGGATAGAAGTTATAAATGTATTATTTCAATGTAGTTTTACAGTGAGTATTAATTCATTTTACGTAAACAAATATTTCACAGTTGTACAAACGGGAGAAAATAATAATTAGAAAACACGACAGCGAATAAAAACATTTATCTCTAACCATCATTAATGTGTTGATGAACTTTTATAATTTTCTTTCCGTAAAATTAATTTCTTATTAAAATCCTAAATGTAAACTTTCAACTGTTAATCTGGCATATTTCCTGGAAATACACGCGCATTGAAAATCTACTCTGTCGGCTAAAACATTTACATTATAATCTTTTTAATGGAATATTCTAAAAGTTGGTAATTAATTCAAAAGAGCACTAAGAGAAAATTATAAATGTATATTATAAACAATGTCTCGGAGTAATTTAAATAATAATTTTCCGGAGAAAAAACAAATCGAGGAACCATCATTCTGGATATTGCGGTTATCCAGTCGTTGCGAAATAATTACGTTTTGCAGCATAGTATTATAATAATAATTATCAATTATATCTGCGTTGCACCGCGTTTGGTTCACTATTTGCAACAGTTCAGTCGAATTATTGATTTTGTAAATTTAGTTGCCAAAGTTTATTACAAGTATAGTTTTTATGATCAGAACTCGGAACTTATAGAACTTAGAATCCAACAGGGTGGAAAAAGTCTGGATTTCTGTCAGTAGCTTTTGTATATGTAAAATAAAAAATATGCAAAATAGAAACAGATAAAATAGTAAAAATCATTATTTTTTTCATTCGAAAAATATCGAAATAATAATTTTAAAAAAAAAAACCATCACTTTCAAGTATCATAATATTAGAACTCGTTGTAACATGCCATAAATCTCCGTAGCGCACTGCCAGATTTAATGCCAAGCCAAAACAATAAGATAATAATATGAACACGAATGTCAGAATTGGAACGACGACGGTGGGGAATCGTATAAGAGAATATTCCAGTCTATAAAGGTCCAACCGCACACAAGAATTAATTAAATATAAAATCATCCGGAGGGTAAATTATCCCCTACGGACATTAGATCGCATTTGTTATCAAAGACCGCTGACTCTTTTTTGCCCTCGGGATCGGACGGTTTTCGGTCGTGACGTTCAAAGGGCAAGAAACAAACGTCCGGTATAATCGTACATCTCGCGGATATATTTTGATACTCTAATAAGTAAATGGGTTTTCTAGAGATATATCGGCCGTCTTGTCGCGGTAAAATCCATATAAGCTTAAACGACTTTATGAAATTTCATTAAGTCACATAATACCTATACGTTAACGACGGTAATGACGACGGCTATAGTCACAGTATAGTTACCTATTGCAAAAGCGCCCGGAAACTTCACGATTGCAAACCCGAAAGTCGTGCATTAGTATCCCGTGAAACCGTGTCCTAGGAATTTGGTGATATTATGTTCCACATGCAAAGACGTTATTAATAAAATAATAATATTTAAAAATGTGCAGAGAAAAGCGAGAAATGAATTAGTTACTATAAATGTGATTTTTCCTTGTGTGTCTTTACTACCAAAAATCTTGCTCCGACTATCAAATTCATTGGTTGTTTTCGGTAGATAATGTTGTTGGTTCATGGACAACGAGTGGTCATTTTTTATTTTTTTTAGAATTTCGTAAATAATTGGAAAAACGAGAATGTTTACGCAATAAAGGTTTCTGATTATATAATGGTAAAAAGTTGGAACTTTCATCGAATACTTCATTAGCATTTTCCAAATAATAATCAATTTTCCTAAATTATAAATCTAGCTGCCTTCCCAAAATTATACAATTGGCGAATATGGTTATTTTCTATAACTGGGAACTGAATTCAAGGGCCTCTAAAAGAAATATTTGACTATGAACCAAAAAAACAGAGTTATAATTCATTTAAAATATTGTGGCAAACGTACAAAAAAGAGCTAGGTATTCAAAAAATATTTTTTTTGTTCTTGTTTTTTTAACCCCTTCCCCTAATTATTTTTACCTGTGGAGCACCTATAAACGAATTCAAAACTAAAATAATAAGGTCTTTGGACAAAGTAGCAAGGGTCCCATAATTACGTACGGACTGGAGCCCACTGATTTCCGATTTCGAAATTCCGATTTCCCGATAAGACTATCCGCTACTGCTTCCCAACTACATAATTCGGTGGTACACTCGTGGTATTTTAGTTCTGATTTTCTGATGTTGCACCTGGCAAAATAATGTTAAATATTGGATACACGTGCTTGAAAAAACGACACGAGAAATAGCCTTTTAATATTTTGTCGACGTTTTCCTTTTGAATAAAGATCATTAATCATTATCGTTTTAATATAGGTATAATAGGTATATTATATCGATCGTTTAAATACGCACTCGTTCGGCGTCGCGTTTCAAAAGTTTCTGTATTAAACGCTAAAGTTTATAAGTATCTACTATGGTTGCGAAATCACGCGTGAAAATAGTTGCCCGCGGCAGATTTGTCGGTCGTAAAGTCGGTGTGCCGATATTCACGCCTCCGTCGATTTTACGCGTCGATATATTTGCGATAATATTGCACCCGGTTAGTTATAAATTATAATAATAATATGCATTGTCGAATACGTATACGACGTTATATGGTGATGATAACTACAATAGTTTCGATTTAAAAATGTTAGCATCACGGCCAGGGGCGGAGAGCCCAGGCGGAAGAGCGGAGAAGTCCGCCCGTGCCAGTAGGATTATTCACGATCCAGGCTGGTATGATACTTATTCAAATTTTTTGTTATTCATCTTAAAATCAATACTTTATATTAATACATGTATTAGTATTTCGTGTTTAAAAATTAGAACATTGTTGAATAGCAACGTTTTTATACTGCGGTCTCCTAACCTCCACAGAGACGTAGAAATTTAAAGCTTGAATATATTATTGTGCGAATAAATAAATCGATGTATTGTCTAACAATACAGATTGCGTTTTAAAATGAGATTAAAATGCCGATTGATACAAACGATTGGAGTGATTGTCAAATTTATTGAACAAAATGGGCAAATATATTGGTTACGGGTGAACTACTGTTGTGGGTAGGCATTCGCGAATGTTAAAAACAAAGATACTCGCAAATGAGATAAGAATGCGAAACTCGCAGAATAGTCTCATGTAAATAGATTATCAACATGCGTTGTACCATGGGTAAGCCAATAAAGTGAGTTAGAATATGTTTTAATAATGTAACTCTTCAATGTGATGGCGAGCTATAAAAGTCGTTTTACAAACCTCCCAAAAGCTATTTATCCAGTATACTTTGCTACACAAAGGCCGACACTACTTGCAGGTATCTATATCCTATCTTATATAGGTACCAACGGGATTAAGGATTATCGAGTTTAGATCAAAATTGTCCTCGGAACCTCATATTTAAAATAATCTTCTGCTACCTATGGCAAACAGGAAAGCGTTATAGGCATATAAGCATGGTAATTTTTATGTTAGAAAATTATGTTTCTAATGTTGATGCGATAAAATTTGTATGTAAAGTATATAGAACATCTTATTTAATGCTAAATTATTTGTCATTATATTTTTAAATTGTATTGATTCTTCTCTTAAATCATTTCCTAAATATATTATGTTCAATCAATTCAATCAAATCAATTAGATTTAGATTTTAGATTATAATTTGGTTTCAATATTTAATAAAAATCCAAATTCATTATTATATTCAGTGAAATTTTCGTTATCCTATTTAGTTCAAAAATAGATAAATCGATAATTACTAAAAATGTTTCATTTTTTTATATTTTTTATTTCACGGAAAAGTTACATCCGAAGTGTTCTTATTATCATCGAACAATACTGGTCTAATTCTTTTCCAAGAAGATTCCCGAACAATCAAAAACGATGAAAAAAGTTTTATTTTATTATTTAAAAAAAAATATAATATCTGATAAATCACGGCCGTCATTAATATATTTTCTTTCGATTTGACAAGGCCTCCTGGTTATGCAAAATAAAATACACGCACGTTCACAGTCCATAACCGGGTAACAGGATTGCCGTGTTTCATAATATTATATTATAATTGTAACTAATATTGGTATACAATATTATTATTTCTGAAAGGTGAGTTATTTGAGCCTAAACATTTTCTTCCAGTGAACTAATTAAAAATCAATAAACAAGGCATGATTTTAAAAAATAAGTTTTTATCTTCCGACGAATCGTTAATTAAAAACAGTATAATGGTACATTAAATGTCAACCCCTCTGTCACAAGTATATACTTCAAATTAAACCATAAAACATTGGCTCCACGAACCTAATTAAAACAAACCATACATATATTAATTTATTAAATAAATACAGATACGTAAATAATTTAAACTAACATCAATGCAATTGAAGATTAAAATAAATTACATTCAAGTATTTAAATTCAATTAATATAACTTTTATTTCTGTTTAAATGAATCGTTTCTTTATGTCTTCATTAAAATTATCAAGCAATAGAATCTATAATGACCTAAAATAGGATTGTTCTGTAGAATTACACGATGGGCTAGGTCTGAGGTTCTGACGTGTACTTATTCGAGGCAGGTTTATATCAATATCATATTCTTTCATCACTTCAGAAGCTTCATTATATACCGAATGCAATTAGATTGTTAACCGTGATAACAAGAAGTGAAGTTTTAATTCTTCATTTCATTCGAGGCTCACGGGTTTTATCATCTATTTACATATTATTTTAATTTATAACCGTTATATCTGTATAATATCGTTAACAATCACGGTCTTCGTCACTGCGTTAATAATGGTTACCAGAGGTTATCACTTATAGCAGAGATTGGCAGATTTCCGACCTTATAATCTAAGACCATGTAACAGAATAATAGTGAAATTATTATGTTATTAATTATAATATAAATTATTATGTTTAGTTTAAGGAATTATAAAATTTATAAAACCAAAAAAAAAAAAAAATAATTAATTATAAATAATCAAAGAAGAAAACGATAAATAAATATTAGGTAATGTAAAGTAAAAAAAAAATTCAAAGCAGGGAAGGGGTGATCATCTCTATCACCTGCCTCCTAAAACTCCCTCCATATTTTAGGTCACCCCTCCTCGTATTTTCTTATACGCCACTATTGCTGACTAACGACGGCACATTTGAGTGCTACACCAGGCAGTGGCGTTCCTGACGAAGCACGCACGTGCCCTTTTTTCTTGTCTCAATCGTGTTTGCACTCTCGCACAGCCATCGTCGTTATATTATTATTATAATCATCAGTGCCGTTTAATTAATGTCGCTGGGAATGTAAAACGCAATAAACTACGGAAACTGTCGCCGGAATAGGACTAAATATTATATGTATAATAGGTATCAACGAGTATATATGGCGAAAATTAACGAGATGCGCCCTCCCACCCCGGTTTAATAACAATATTATACGACTGACGACGAATTACGACTGTGGCATCGCCCGAATTGCCCGGCTTATTGCAGTCACACGAATTATAATATTACAAACCATCTAATACCACCGGTACAGTGCATCGCGTGTGGTGCTACTACACGAACTTTTCATGAAGATTTACCGCGAATCCACGAGATGGGCTTTTTCCCGCCCGAAATTCGCTTGTAAAAACTGTTTAATGCGGCAAAAACTACTCGCGTTATAGACCTGTTAATTAAAAAACCTCCATATTTTCGACGAAAATTCATTTAATTTTAATAATATATATAAGTTTGTTTATTGTCAATATTGTCAACGAGAAAACAATATCTACGACTAAACGTTAACAGCAGTTTTGTAACCAAAAGTACAAGAGCTAAAGAACTGTTGCTAAGTGAAAAATCAATTTAACGTAGTGTGTATTCTCAATGAGTACATAATTATTACTTCCTATATTATAATATAATAAAATATTATCTGATTTATGAACTCATGGGTAGGTCTATATTTAGCAGAGGTAGGAGGAAACAGCTGCGATTAATTTTGAGGTGATGGAAAACTTTCTTAACATATGTGTATTTTACTAAAAAATTTTGTTTTTTTTTTTTTAATTAATAATTACATTTTTTTTTATTGCTCTGGACAGCAAAGTCCTTAATACGGCTCTGTACGTATCCAATCGTTAAATATTATTATTATTTAACACGGTTGATTTCGTACACTATATTCCATCAAAATTAGTCGATAATGTGTGGGACAATTATTTCACCAGATATCGGTGATTGTTATGTTTTTTGACAGAAAATATTTTCCTGTAGTTTGTACATTGAAAATATCATTTAAAATGCTTCATTAATTTAATGTTTCAATAAAAATCAATACGAACCGTAAAACCAATATATTTCTTAGGTGGTAGAAAAATGGTGCAAAAAGCAAATATATTAGTGAATTACAATGACAATTTCCAATTATATTTATTCAGCAATAGTCCTGACTTGTCTTTATTTCATCATCAGACCAATCTGTTATATTAACAATAGTGAATTTCCCTCTCAATGCCATTGTGCTCATTGAATAGGTACATTTTTGTGCCTTGTAAATTCTCACGTGAATCAATGCGTTTCGTTTTTGCGCTTGTCGTGCGTTTTTCACCCTCGAAATACCAGAATAAAAATTAGTTGTGTAATACATCGATTTGTATGAGAACCCGATTACATGATCGACGGTGGTGAAATTTATTTCCAGTCGTTTACCGTGCTTGAATACTGAACACAGTTTTTACACAATGCACTTTATTTGAAATCAATTTTTATTTACAGAAGTTATTTAATCCGGTCCCCGTCAGTTTCGATGTACTAATTACTGCACGACGATGTAATGAATCCAAAGTTCTTTCCGATCGATTTGATTTGACGGATTTTATTATCTTACAGATACATGCTAATTTAGTTGATCTTTTAGATGTTTAACTGTAATATTGTTATTATTTCATCGTTAGTGTTGGTAGACGACGTGAAAACTGCGCGCAATAGATAATATATTGTTTTAACGACACGGGCCGCGACCCGTTACTATAATATTCGATACGTTTGAAAGTGGATTTTAATATTTTCGAACTGATAAAATGTTTGTTTTTGCACAGCCCTCTTTGAAAACTGACCGTACGCGACCCATTAAACCACCCGAAAGTTCGTGGCCCGTACTGCAACGATTGTAACGGCCGCGGAAAATACAAAAAAATTAATAAATAGCGAGAGCAATGATCGATAATTCCGTAATAATCGGCTAAAACAATAATAATAATAATAATAATAATGATGATAATACGTTTGTTAACAATAAGCACATTTCGGAGGTACACGCGCACGTATATATGCGTATACGTATATATAAATATATATATCTATATTATTATTATATTTCGACGATCATCAGAATTTACGCTGACGTTTAATACCCTTGTTACGACTTTCCGTTACCGCGCGGCGGCGGCGCAACGTCGGAGTAATGCTATTATCGCCGCGACCGCAAACGGAAAACTCGCAGTAATAGCCACTCGTCCGGCTTATCTATTGGTTTTAGTTTTCGGTACAATAATATAATATAATGCACCAAAGTTCGTGTACACCGCAAAACCGGCCCGGTCAGCGGGACGTGTTATTTCGCTCGAATTTCGTCGAAACCGTGTAATATTATCATTACTCGGCAACGTCGTTCTATACACGCGCATACGTTTCGCGATAACGTCGGTATCCACTTACAAAGAGTACGCCGTAATAATAATTTAGTGTCGAATTATCCCCGGGAATAGAGACGATTATTGTACGCGCTATATCGCGTGGATATCACCGTAACGCCCGTGTATAGTATGTGTGTGTGTGTGTGTGTGTGTATTAGGGCGTTTCTTATTCGGGTCGTATTATTTTTTTGGGAGTTTAAAGCGGTCGGCGCGGACAAAGTCGTTCGAATTGATCAAATGAAATCCCGTGATATTTTTCAAATTTAGACTCTGAGTGGGACGAAGAATGTATTGGTTTCACAATGATGTTCAGTTTTCGTTTTTACTTTTTTTTTTTTTTATGTAAAATACTTTTTCTACCAAAAAAACATACCCCGATTATTAAATATAGCACAAAGGAAATGTTCTCTGGGTGGTACTTTGAAGAGGTCATTTTTCGAAATTCTCATTAACAATCGAGATAATGAGGAAAATCTCGGTCTTTAGGTTAAAAAAGATTGAAAGATTAAAAATAAGGTTGTCATTAGCGACCGTTTTTTATTTATTTTTTTTTTTGTTATAGTTAAGTTTTAATTATTTTATCATTTTTAAACAATCATTTTTGTCATGGAAAGGGACATTATCGTAACCATTTTACCATAATATGGCGTATACCATATTATATTGTATTTTTGGCAAAGCAACACTATCAACTGAACTCTCCTTAGAATCGTTTATCGTTAGCAATAGTTTATCATTGCTTACAGATATACATTTAATTTCCATCTGTAACCTGTCTTCCAAACTTCCCACCTGTAACAGTGGCTGCACCTAAGTGTGAAGTATGTCCGTCTTTTTTTTATTTTGACGCTAGATGGGGAGATGTGAAAAATTTGCCGTTTAAAATACGCGGAGTTTTGTTTTGTTTACAACGGTAAATACTTAAATTTAATCCTTTATGTACAGTACATTAAACCGGAAGAAATTAACAAACAAATACTACCCTTCTTCGAAAAAAAAAAAATACTGATTTTAACGGAGTTGAACATTAATTATGTTTTCTTCGAAAAAGAAGTCTGTTAGTCAAAAAGGTTTCTTTTTTTGTTATTTTTATCGGAGCGATATTCCTGATAGAAAATATAAGCCATAAAAATGCATAATACTGAAATCGTAACGCCGTAAATTTGTCAGTTTTTATTTTACGTTTATTTTAACAGTTTTATCTAATCATTATGACAATTATTGGGAAACTCAAAGAACGTCATTCTTACTCGCCGAATAAATATAAAATGCAACAAAATAAATAGCTGTCTTAGGATAAAGGGAACGGGTGAAGCCACTGTTGTTGGTGAAAAGTTGGAGAGTTAGGATATACAGGGGAAATTAATTTTAATTTGTAAGCAACGATCAACCATTGCTTACTAAACATACGATTCTGAACGGAGTTTAATTAATAGTGGTGCTAAGTCAACAATATATATATATATGTCATATTAATAAATTACGGTTAAATAATTAAAAAGGCAGTATGTATATTCTTTAAAAATATTGTTTAATATTGTACCGATTTTCCCGTTTCCTACGTTTTCCCGGTTTTCCAACCCCCTTAAAGGACCTCCCCAGTCAGGGTTCCTTTCAGAAAAATTACTATTATGGGAAATCGTAGTAAAATTGCTGGTATAAAAGTTTTTTACAGGAAAAAAAATCATTGTATTTTACTAATATATTTCGTATATATTTTTCCCGTTTTTTTTCGATCTTTCCGTTTTATTGGGAAAACCACTGAGAAAAGCAGCAAAAACTGACCTTTTTAAAGTACCACCCCAAGAAAATTTCCTTTCATAAAAGATGCTACATCGTGTACGTCGGAGTGAGCTTTCTGGTAGAAAGAGTGTTCACGTAAAAAAAAAAAAAAAAACAAACAAACATCTTTATAAAACCAAAACGTCTCTTCTTGTTTTTTCTATAACATAAATACTGCCGGTAGTATACGTAACCCTTAAAAATTCGAAATAACAGTACCGTCAAAAAATGGTCACATACGTTATTTGTCGGTTTTAAACCGTAAAATATTCGTACGTACGCGTAGACACGGAACGAGTCGAAGACCGCGACGACGACGTAATATCAATACAAGTGCCGGGATTCCGGTTCGCTTTTCGATCGTCCCCCGTTTCCGGAGTCGCGGGTATAATGTCGTCGGCTAGGACGTTATTATTAGTTGGCCGGGTATTAAGTATACGGTTTTCCCGAAAGTCGGTTGTGCAGAGACGGCAAAAGGACAATATTGTTTTTGACTTTTTAATTCTGTAATATACAAAGCGAGGCGGTACACGGCGTATTATTATTATTATTATTGTTGTTGTTGTACGGTACGGCCCGTTGCCCTCGGACGATATTCCCCGGAGGCGTTTCGTTGACGGGAACCGTATAATATACGTATACAATGAATATAAATTTGCGCGTATATAAATGTACCTATTGTGTGTGTGTGCGTGCGTGTGTGTGCGCGAGCGTTCGTACTGGTAATGTCGCCTTGTAAAAACTCCGGACGTGCAATGTGCGTTGTAGACTTAATTTCCCCGGGAAAAGGTTCCGCGAGAGTTCAATTCGATTATTATTCCGCGACCCTTTGCGCCGGGCCGCGGCGAAATCCGTTTGAATTATGTATTAATTTGTCCGAGAGGCGACCCGTTATCGGGGATACGCATTTATATAAGGCCCTGCACGCACACGCGAGTATACCGGTGTACCCGGTGCAGCAACAGCAGCGGTACAGTTCCACGGCGTGCACTCGTACGACGTGTTCGTACGGTTTTTGTTATGCGCGGCGCCGCCGGAGGATAAACTGCGCGCCGCGCCGCCGTCGGGGCGGAACGCGGTTCTCCACGCATTGTACCCCATACGCTTTCCGCCGATTCGTTTCGCGGCGAGCGGTTTTTTTTTTCTTTTCTTTTCTTTTCTTCCCTTTTCCGTGCGTTTTCGTTTCGGCCGAGCGGACGCTCCGCGCGTCCGCTCGCACGTGATTTCCCGAGTCGAATTTATTTCGCGTTTTGATTAAAACCCGCACAATCTCCCGCGCGCGCGTGTGTGTGCGTGTGTGTTTGCGCGTGTGCGTGCGTGTGTGTGTTTGCGTACGATATACATAACGTATCGGCGCGGCTCTCTCGTGTCTCGTATAATTGTTTCTCACCGGCGCCACAGACGCGTTGTCCGTCCCGGCAAGTCTTCGGGCTCACGAACGGCGAGCCGCGCGCAGCGGACGCCGCGGCCGCAGCAGCCTGTTCGTTCCGTCCCGGGAACACAACGGCCTGCGAATCGGAAATAACAACACGGCGGTCGACCGGCGTTCGTACGCCGGCGTACGGCGCATGCACGGCGACTCGTTGGCGCGCGCGGCTGTTCCGCGGCGGTACGTCGGCGGCACCCGTTTGACGTGCCGGAATACCGTTGTCCGACGACGGGTTCCAACCGTACGGCCGCGTGTTTCGCGCCGTCGTCACGTGCGGGGAGACACGGGTGGTGGCTGCGATGCGGCGGCGAAGGGGTAGTGGCCGCCCGGCCGCAACTGACGCGAAACCGTCTGCGCGATAACGGCACGACAACTGCGATATTGTCGCGCGTTTTTAGCGCAACGACTTTATACGATGTCTTAACGCGCGTCGGAACAATTCAAATACATATTACGATAATGACGCCGTAAAATATCCTTGTAACGGACACCTCTAACCGCCCGCTCCCATATACGGTGAAAATCCCTTCGGAACGGGAAACGGCAGCGGTTCTGCATTGCCGATATCCCGTATACGTTGTCAAATCAATAAATAATTTACAAAACCGGTTGACACTGAGCGATTTCGTCATAACGAGGTTTTACTAGGTCACAATAGACGGATAAAATTTATAGACCAATCGGTTTGTCTTCGAGGGGGACGTCGATTTGGAGAAAAATTGAATATTCATTTTCATCCTCTAAAGACAAAAACAAATAACTTTTAATTAATTCACTTTAGAAAATATTCAAATTATAGCCATTTTGTAAAAAATACTATTAAAAAAAATTTTAATTTATCACACGAGTGTAGTAAATCCATTTTAACCATATAATTACAAGCACGTCGAGGCCGATAATCACGTCAATAATACAATTTCTGGTTATCACAGAAGATCTCGACACGTGTTATGTGCCAATTCTTGTTTCTTATTGCGTCCTTATTCTATTAAATTAGCCTTCAGGAATCACGTAGCGTCCGCTAGATCTGTATATAAACGGGTCCTGTTGTACATCTATGTCATAACGGTACAGAACGGTCAAAGTTACCAGATCGTCGCCACCGTCTCTCGGTAAAAGACCGGTTCACGTTCAAGCCCTTGCGGACGAAATTCTGTCCCTTCTTTTTAGTTTCTGTTTTGTTAAAATATATGAGTTGTTTATGAGTATTTATAAATTTTTTTTTATTGTCTATCTCAATCCTCTACCACCAGCAGACGTCGGCGATGCCCGTCATTAAATAAATCGTATGAGCACAGAGCGTCAGCCCTGAGCTCACTACACGTGCATGGCCGATGAATAATTTCTTAGCTATAGCCGTTTTAATTAGCCGTGCAAGTTTTCCCCGAATCGATATCCCGCTCGAAGACAAACCGACTGAAAAGGAAAAAACGATAAACAAAAAAAAAAAAAAAAAAAACGAAAAATATTTAACATTAACACCGCTGGAAAAATCCGCCGAACGTGATTGGAAACGCACTGCACACGCAATATACAGTATAATATTATGCCAATATGATAATATTGTCAACGGACTGTTTTCCAAAACGACTTCCTCCCGGTTCGATTGAATTGAAATACTCTTTTTGTAGGTTCGTACGAGAGTGTTGCGCAGTAACGTTCGCGACACTTTTTCCCGCGAATAATAAATATTCACGGGGTCCCGCGTGTAATAACCTCGGTGTCAGCCGCGTATGAATATTAATAGTTTTCGACGGACGGGAACGACATGCCCAACTCACCTACTGCGTTACGGTACACGCGTATGTTATAATATCATTTACGATTGGCTACATAAAATTTGCGCGCGCGTATACGTCCCTGCGCACAGCAGCGGCGGCGGCGGCGCCGGTAACGTAATGTTATTAACATTATTGTTACTTAGTGTTTAGCCGATGCGTTATTTCGGGTCTAGGAGGTTCCGCCGAAACCATCGTCATTTCGCTGTCGTACCCTACAAAAAATCAAAAAAAAATCCGACTTAAATACTTAACAATAGGCGCCGATGATGTAGCTCCCGTCGACAATAGTGATCCGGGATTCAGACCCTACTCTCCCCCGCAAAGTTCTTACTGACGAACATTATCGTTTGACGCTAACGGTTATGTAAATCACATTGTAAATTCGCTTTCTTACGGTATCTGTGCTAAAACTTTTGAACCACAATGGAGCTTTTAAGGAATTTTAATTTTTGGGAGTTTTTTTCGCTGTAATTCGGTTATAAATACATGTAGAGACTTGGAACTTGGTAATAATAATTATATTAGTGATATATATATATATATATATAGCCAGTGATTACCTTCTTTTCGTCAATAACATTAGTTGGAAATGACACGCATTTTGGCCTGTGTTTTACTATGGCTTTATTCACTTGATGGATGTATCGACAAGCTAAAGATTTACTGATTTAAGCGAAATCAGAAATACTAACAAAAACGAACCTGTAGCATGGTACCTCAGTAATATGTACAATTAACATGGTGCTAATATTGCTCTGTTCCTGTAACAAAAAAATATCTTAGATGGAAGAAAAAAAAATATAATTTAAAATTGGGGGCTTGAGTCGTACCTGAAATTATTTTTTCATACGATAATTTTTTTTTTTTAGTGTTTAACAAACAAATTGAAAATGACTTTTTTCGTCCATATTGATAGGTAAGGTTTTTTCATCAGATTAGACGCCTTCTTCCCCTCCCCCTTCCCCCTTTATGTATACGCCACCAAAATTCGGCATATCTATATGGTAAATGCTGCGGCTTCGTTTGAAACCCTATATTCAAAAACGTGACTGCGCGGGATATTGGGAAACGATTTTATCGAGTGTTTAAATAGATTTCTTATGTAGTTATTTGAAAAAAAAAATAAATAAATCGTATTCTTTTATTTCTCGACGACGACGGAGTTGTCACTTGACAGTGAGTTTTATAACAGAAATTTCAGAGTTAAACATATATGTGTACATGTATACATATTTATCATACATTATCCGGTTGGGTATTAGTATAAACTTTCACTGTCCGAGTTTTTTTTTTTTTTTGGCAAACGAGAAGTGTAATAAATGAAACAACCTCGCAACAATATATTTTCTTTCGAGTTAACACGGCGTCATGGTTATAAAAAATAAAATACACGCACGTTCGCAATCCACAATTGTATAACAAAGCTTCGAAATTATTTTATATATTAGCTGTAGGAGTATTTGATAATTATTATTATAGGATATAAATAAAAATATCAAATTGAGCTACGCATTTATTTTATGCACCAGGGACTCAAAATATAAAAATTCATACTGTTCTTTTTTTCCACACATTTGAAGTATTTTAGATTTTTAGTGCTATTTTAAATTTTTGTTACTGTAATAATATTTTGGTAATATGCAAAATATAGTCATTTGTTTGTACTTTTCATAAATCGCGAATATGTTGAACAAAAAATAATAGAACAACTTGTCATTTATGTGAATCCATAAGACAAATACCTACATTTTCATTTTATATAAGAATCTATTTTTTAAGTATGCCAGCTCATCAAATAATATACATTTATAACTTCATATTGGTTGAATTTATGTATTGTTGTCTAGAATGTTCTGTCGTATGTATTTTTAATTATTAACAGAAAACAAAATCATAAAAAAAAATTGATACATTTTCTCTTTAGCTATTTTTTAAAAATTGTTTATGGCATGAGGTTTTAAGTTCATATTATAACAAATATTTCAGTTATTTTTAGTGCTATAAAATCCGAATTCTGCTCATAATAATAATATAATTTATAATTATTTATAAGGAATAAGTTTTTTGTAACGACTTTTGTAAAAAATATTGTTTAATATAATGGAGGTATATATTTTTGAAGTCTTGAAGTTTTACTTTATTTATATTTTCTTTTTTCTTCCCTGCTGATGCAATATACAATACACCAGTGCAATACTATTAACTGAGCTTCGCTCAGAATCATTTTTTTTGTCAATGCTTAAATTTGCCTACATACAGATATACATTAAATTTCCCTCAATATCCTACCTTCCTACTTCTAATCTGTAACAGTGGTCCATCCATCGTGTGAAGTATGTCCGTCTCATATTCTTATCAATCATTAACCTTAAATTTAATTATTTCGCCCCCCCCCCCATAGTCAAGGCCTGAAAACACCCCTGAACATGACAATGTTAATTAATATAAATTTAATTGAAATAAAACATGAAAATGTTAGATTCGTTATTGTTAGCTTGATTTAAAAAAGAAAAAAAGGATTATAATAATTTCTAATAGTAAATGATTTGAAAATGTTAATTGAAATATAATTTTTATGCAAGATGAATCGATTATAATCGTTTATAAATAAATATAAATTTGGTAATAAATGGTAATAATTGAAACAATGTTCATTGTTAATTTATTTTACTATTTTATCAGTTTAACATATTTTGAAAGTCTTCGAAACCTAAAAACTAAAAAAAATAACCGTTATTTACATATAAATAAAAGTGTTAACCTTATCATTTATTTATATACAATTTGTTTAGTTATTTATCTGTTGTAAGATAATTTTAAAGTTTAATTGTACAACTCTGTTCGGGAGATAAATCCTCCACACATCGGCATAAAAGTACAACAACATTATGACTATGTATTTTGAATAATCGAATCTTAAAATATGTATGGGTATACACGATACATTTCAACCGATAAACATTGAACTGTTTGATTTATTAAATTCTAATTTACTTTTTTTTTTAACCCGGCTTTTTAACTATTTCATAACCATCGGGTAAGTATAACGTATAGAAGAAGATTCTACGATTTATTCTCGATTATTACTCGTTAAACATATTACATTGATATTTTTAAAACGAAATTTTAACGCTACCCTAACGCCCAAATAATTATAAAACTGACACTCAGCTGAAACGTCATGTAACGTGTTTTTCAATATCTCTTGTCGGTACAATATTTATATTTCGTCGAAAATATCAATTATTTCATTTATTTGTACACTATATAATTTTAGATTCAGAGCGGAGCATTTTTTTTTTTTTTTTTTTTTATTGTGACCACTTTTCCTACTATAAAGCTTTCTTCGGTGTATTTAATGTAGACCTTTTTCTGAATGAAAATTTTCTAAGGGTGGTACTTTAGGGAAATCCTTTCTACACTTCCCCGGGAGTTTTCCTAATAAATGGGAAAAACCCATACGTAGAAACGTAAGAAAAACTGGGAAATAGGTACAATATTAAACAAATATTATTAAAGAAAATATATAATGCATATAATCGTTACTTACAGATCTACATTAAATTAAATATAACAGTGCCTGCACTCGTACCCATTATCCTAGGACAGACAATGTCCATATTATATATTGCTAGGTTTGCCCGAAATCGATACGATTTCACGAAAACGCCGTAAAAGGTTCGTTGACTGTTATAATATTACCGTAACGAACGTCAAACCACCCGTTACTCACTGTATAACATTCGAATCGATACTTATAATACAAATTGTTATCGTTGGCGTTCCGGGCGTAAGTAAACGTAATATTGTCGTCAGTCGAGTTTCTGTGCAAAACGTTTTTGGCTGACGCGATATTCGTCCGACAGATGGCAGTGAACGTACCGAAATAATGATAATACTACGACGATGTGCATAGAACGAATTTCATAACAATAATAATAATAATAATATCATTATACTCAGTGCTTGAAATGAAAAAGAGGGTGAGAGTGTATTGAGTCTTCGTTAATTTGATTTCATTTACTTTATAGCATATATGCTTCAATTTATTTAACCCAATAAAACTAGGAAATTCTTTCGGCTTCATATTTATTTGTTAGAATTTATTATTTTCATATAATCAGTTAAGAAATAAGTATATGCAAGAGTTAAAAAACGTATGCATGCGTAGGAAATGTTCGGAATATTAAAAAATATTTAAAGAAAATGGAATTTATTCGAAATTATTAATTATGAAACTTACTTATCAGTTAGTCAGTCAGGAACTTCACGAAAATAATGGTTTCATAAAAATTCGCTATCTACTTATAAAAAATTATGTTTTTTCTTTTAGACTCTAAGAGTAGAATCGTTTAGATCAGATCCAGTCAAATGTCAAATTACCCAAACGCACGGGAAAAATGACGACTGTTGATTTCGTTTTTTTTTTTTTTTTATTATTACTAATGAAATGCGCGTTTTAACCGATTAAAAAAAACAATTTTTATTTAATTTGTATTTTTTTAAAACTATCAAAACGTTTCACAATGCACGTAAAATGTATATGTAACGTAATGTCCGCCAAAAACAATACGTTTAACAAGAGTCGCCGAATGACTCGGAACGCAGGTTTCTCCTAGTAAATAAAAAACGTTTATATTCCCGTTACGGATTTCTTGTCATTCTATGGTGCGGGATGCTTGATCGCACCTAATCTCCCCCCCCCCTCAAATTGCGCGCTTTCGAGTAGACTTACAATAAACAATGTAATAACATACATGGAGTTTATTACGCATTTTACCACTGGTATTTATTTGGTACGCCCGCGTAATATCGTAATACATTTTATCATGGCGAATATTCGTTTAGCGTCCGAACAACAACGCGAAAGCACCGAAAGTCGATGCGCATAACATTATTATTATTATTATATGCGACGTTGCGCGCAAATAAATTTTCGCAAAGGACGAGCCGGTAGCGGGACGTCAGGAACGGATTTACTCGGTCGTATTTCATTCGATATTACCGCTCGCGTCACGTATATACGTACGTATTACATAAAAAAAAAAAAAATATATATATATATATATAATATTCGAAAATCTCAAAAAACTTGTTATACAGCGAACAAGACAAATCTGGGTAACGTGCCCGGTATTATTTATGATAGGCCGTAAAACAAAGGGACACGTCCGGGGGCACCGCCGCCTCCTGCCGCCACCCTGTATAATATAATATGTGATATTACAAAGGTCCGACCGTGAATTTTCGGACAGTCCGCCCGCGTGCCGGCCGGTTTCGGGGAGACTTCCGTGCGCCGCCGTCCGTCCACTTAACTTTATTTGTTTTCAGCTGTATATAATATCCGTCCCGTTTTCCCCCGCACACGCCGTCACACCACTCCGGACGATTCCCTATAGGTCCTCTCTCTCCCCCCCCTCCCTGAACCCCCCCCCACCCCCCGGAAAATCCGTCCGTTCTCCATTATGTTTATACGCAATACTGTATGCACCGTCCGCGCATCGATATAAACGTAACGTAATATTATACCGGTGCCTTGCGTAACGTCCGCAGCGATATCTATTTTCTACATCGGGTCTACATAATAATAACAACGGCAACGACAGTATTATGCGAATGTTAACGCCAATGTCGGAAATCATTTATTATCAGTAATGACCCGGCCCAATTACTTTAATTGCGTTAATAAGCTCGAAATACATCATAATGTCTTTGTTCGCAAGGCCGGGCATTAACGAGTAAACAAGTTAAATTTAAGTAAATTTAAATTTTTAACTTCATTAATTATTTTTTTTTTTTTTTTTTATCTATCAACTTTATTGTTGACTTGAAGAATACAGAAAAATTCACTTTTAGTTATCTAGAGTTAATTTTATATATTAAAACTAATTAGGTTGATTTCAATTTTTATTTATATGTTCAAATAAATAAATATATACTATTATTATTATTATTATTATTATCGATATATTATACAAATTTTAAAATACGAATTATTATGAAAGCATGTTACTTTTACTTTTGTCGCCGGTTGAGGATCGTAGATAGATTATTAGGTCATTATAGTAGGTATAATTAACATGTGTACATTTTTTTTTTATTTAAATTCGTTTAACTTGAGTTAAAATGGTAATTTTTCCTTTTGATTATTTTCTGACTTAGTTTAAATGACAGATTAATTAGATTTAACTTTTAATTATTAACTTTATTTAAATTTAAATTTAACTTAACTAAGTTGAAACAAATCATTAATTTGCCCGGTTTTTGTTCGTTCGTAATAGTGTGCAATATTTTTTTTTTAAATAAGATAACATCCTATCTCGACCACGATAGCCCTAGAAATTTGACATAATATATTAAAATATACAAATATATACATAAACAAATCTTCGTTAGCTTTATGGAAAAAAACCGTCCAATGAACTATATTTTCACCCTTTAATAATATATTTTGTTATTTCAACGAACGTTTTTAAAATCTTTAGGATTTTTTTTCGAACCCGGTTTATTTAAATTTGATTTGCAGTTCTTCACTACTCTCAACCTTTTATTATATTCCACTATACGATGCTCAAAATTTATTATTATTGTCTCTGTGTTTTTTTAACGAATATGTAATCAATTTATTAAATTTATCACGCATATTAGCAAAATATCTATTGTTAATAAATAGTATTAATTGAGATTACATACACACACAAACTAAAATTTGTCTCAAAATTTAGTAGAGTTATTTTGTTTGAAAGAGAAATTGATTAATGATAAATCGATAACCAATTTAGGTAATACCGATAAATTGACTGTGTAGTATCAGTTAATTACGATAATATACACCGATTGTCCACAAAGAATGGAGAGCATCGGTACTATTGACATCGCCTAATCATGACCGGAATAGTCGAAACGTACGGAGCAATTTGTCCTCGACAAAACTTTTATTATTACTATTATTTTTAGAATTGAAACCAAGTACAACCATTTAAATTTTCAAATAGCAACCTTTAAAAAAAAAAAATCATCGTCAAATAGATAGAAGAGTTAATGCAAATGCATTTGGTGTTGAAATATGTAAATGCCGCCGACCTGTTGGTGTGATATTTCACTTTTAAATTTGAGTAGAGGAAGTTTAGTGGGACTCATTTATTTGTGTGGCGTGCGGCGTTTAAACAGTAATAATACGAAAGTATAATTGCATATCAATTTTTAGACGATCGTCACTTCCTTCCTCCTTTGGTCCAAATTTGTTAATGTTATATGTTCTATAATTCGTAAATATGCTAATTTATATTGGAGTCATCGATATTATCAATATTTAAGAAGAAAAAACCACTGGAAATGTTACAAATAAGATTATTAATTAAAACCGATTGTATAGTTCTAAAATCAATTCCACTCAGAATCTATGTGAATTCACGATAAAATAAAATATCGACATGCATTGAGTTTTATGAAAATCGATCTTCGTCACCATAACGTCAGACTGTTCATCGGGTTTTAAGTACACATTATGGACTGCTAAAATCGATGCCTTGTGGCAATCATTATAATATATAATAATACAAACAAAATATATTCCGCCAAGCGGTTTTCGGGTAGTTTTGAATAACGTGAAATAGTGTCCCACGAAGATACCCATTGAAATATCACCGGGGACAATAAAGATAATCAAATTTTGTTTTTTTTTTTTTTTTATTATTACTCACGGGGACAATCACTACAAATATTTAGATTTCAATTAATTTCCTATGTTTTCGTAAACAAATTTAAAATTAACTTTTTATTTTATTATTTTTCAAACAATTTAAAATCACCATTTTATATAGTTTATTCTTCTGAATATGTTGAGTTATCAACTTTTATTTTCATTGAATTCTTGATTCTAAATAATTTGTTTAAGTGCCGAGAAAAAAAAGTGTGTAGTCAATAAGCCATAATAATATTAGATAAACAATAAGCGAATGCGATTACAGTCTGCTGCATAATTATGCGTACTTTTCTCTAAACTCTAAAAAATGATTAAAAATAACGAATTTAATGAAAAGAAAAATTTGATACGTCAAAATTTTCAAAAGAATAAACTCTATTAAATGGCTATCTTCAATTTTTTCAAAAATAATAAAATAAAAAGTTACTTTTAAAAAATAAAAAATAAATAAAATGTGATTATCTTTATTTTCTTCCGAGATATTACAATGGGTATATCTTCGTAGGATACTCTGTATAATACATTATATTACATTATACAGCGTTTTGTCTGTTACGACATTCGAAAGACAAAAGTGAAATTTTAATTCTGAAAAAAAAAATATGTATTGTAAAATATTCCCTCGGCGGACACTTCAAAAACAGAAAGTCCAAGTATATAGGTATAGGTGCTATACACAAGAAAAAATATCGGAGTAATTTTCGCCTCTTACGATTTTAATATAATATTTTCAATAGGATGTCGTTTTTCATAGGAGAAAAAAAAACGTCACACAGTTTCGGGTTGTTCGGGTCACCAGGGGAAAGAGTATAATATTATACACGTAATACACATAACATCAACTGGAATAGTTTGCCCGGCACAAAGCCGAAGGCGAATTTCGTTTTTATGAATTATGTAATATGCTGTCATTTGTGCCGAAGTCTCGTCCACGAGAGATTCTTTATTTTTGTCAACGTGTTCGGCATTTTTCATCGTCACCGCCGTCGTCGTCGTTGACTCTCATAGAAAAATATCCAGTGAAGTAATGTTCCCGGAAAATAAACTATATAATATTAAATTGACCTAGAATGGATGCTGTCTTTTCTGTACACCCGGTTGGCCGGAAAACTGGCAAAGTGCGAGTAATTATAGTAAACGCGAGAACAGTGGCGTATTGGGAGGGGTTATTAGGGAGATGTATCTCTCCCTCTGACTATTTTTTTAGTATTTATTATATCCATTACTATCGATTTCAGATTTTGAGCGGAACGAGGTGAACAACTTTCTACAAGAAATTTCCCATCGATTTTCAAGTATAGCAGTTTTTTTGAAAGTAAATTGGACCGGAGTGGTACTTTAAAGAGATCAGTTTTTTATTTTGCCGGGAGTTTTCATAATGAACCAGGAAAAAACGGGAACAATTACGAAATTTTATTTTCAAATCATAAATAATACGAACTTTCAAAACATGTGTATCCGAACTCAATCCGCCCAGAATCGTTTTTCGTTAGCGATGATTAATCTTTGGGTACAAATGTGCATACAATTTCCTCTCTAACTACTCAACTTCTCGCCTACAACAGTGTCCCAAACACCGTGCGTGATAAACCGTTTGTTTTTAATACAGTGTTTGTGAAAATCATATATAATCCGGATACGCATTATACAGTATGACACAATTTACAAACTTACAACAATATCCTTGGCAAAATCATACATTACACGACTCTGCTCGAGAAAACCGAGTCAAACGTTTGAAAATACTTTACGGGTACGCTACGGTATTGTAATCACCATCATAATAATACATAAAAATGTATATCTGATTAAATTGATAATGAATTAGTAGATGCGCGGCATAATATTTCCATACCGTATACTTTGTATTTTATTATAATTGTATAAATTATTCATCGCCAAAGTTCCGTCGGCGGCGGCGGCGGCGAGAGAAACAAAACAATTTAATAAAACGGATGCGCCGCCACCGCCGCGTCGCCTTTAAAATACGCAAATTGGCTTCGTTATTCGAGTTAAAATTTGATTTGTATATTTTTACGGAACACGAAAAAATAGACGGGAAATGTGGTAGGTGGTGAAAATATGAATATCAATTTGTACGCAACAAAATTTTTTTTTCTACCTATACTTATGCGTTGTTTGTTAACGAAGTTTCCGACAAAAGATCAATCGCGATGGTTAACAAATTTTAAGAATTTGTATAGGTACCTTGAATAATATTATTATATTGTGTATTATGTAATATTATGTAAACCCGACAGTATTATTTGACGCATACGAGCATTGTGTATGTACGCGCAAAATAATAATTAATAATATGATTTACGAGTACATTAGTTATTATAGAGTTACATTTTCTTTAGGGAGTTCGTCGTTAAATGAAAAGTTTCAGTACCTTGGGCAGTACACAGTTTTGATATTTCAGACATTATAATAATAATAATATACTTAATGCAGTTCAGCATAGTATAATGTGCCGGAATAATTCTAAAACTATCTTAAATAGGAAAATCTACCACAAGTTCACCTCACTAATATCAATAAGTACAATATAAATAGCACATTCGCACGATACATTTTAAATCCGATTGATAGCCAGTTATTGTTAATATACAAAAGTTAATTTTTTTTTATTTCATTAAAATGGATGATGACACGTAACGTGTGTTAATAAATGTTCGTGTAACGTCCCATAAGTTCATTACAATATATTATGCGATTTCGGGACAGAGCCGGATTTGACAAACGGCCGGATTAAAGGGTCTGTTACCGTGGACCAGTATTATGAAAACGACAAAATACTTCAGCAGTTTGGGAAACCTGGAATTGGGCGCCCTGGATTTGGGTCATAATGAATCTTTTTTCAAAAAGGTATTCGGTAATACATTAATTTGAAAAAAAAAATGAATAATTAATTGACTAATTTTATATTGTATTTTATATTTGTTTTTTAAAAAAAAAAAATGTATTATAAAAAAATTGTATGTAATTACTATCATGTATGAGGAGAAATTAATAATTGTTTAGCTAATTTCATATTGTATTTAATATTATTTATTTTAATATATTAAAAATTATATATTTGTGTGTTATACATTTGTGGCCCAATACCCGGGTAATAAAACATATATAAAAATTGTTTACAATGTAGATATATAAAATGTGGCCCAATTCCTGACCGTCCAACAAAATTTATCCAAAAAAGCACTTTGCCATGTCGATACAAAATGAGACCCTCATTCATCAAACAAACAAGACACATTTCTCCACTCTTTCTCTCTATGTCGCCACGCATCAGGCTTTCTATATATTAGCGTGTATCCGTTAAAAGCGCCTTTTGTTTTTAATAAATTTTAAAAGCTCTCCGAGAGTCTTACACTAGCGCACATATAAGACGAAACCATTTTCTGATTAAATTATAGTGAACGTCTGCCGGGTGTCTTGTTTTTAGAGAATAAGCAAACAAACCAAAAAAAAACAAATCCCAAAAAGAACAACGTCTTTTGTAAAACGTTTTAGCTCATCTGAAACCAGTAATAAATCGCATTTGAGAAAAACAATTTTGATGGGATTTCATGGGTCAGTACACTGCAGAGTATGCGCCTATAGTTGACTATAACTGATCGAAATTTTGAACGGTTAAAGAGGAAATTCCTGGCATAACGTCCATTTAAAAATAAGGACTTCGAATCTGCGAGTTTGAATTTAAAAAATAACAATTATTAATTTATACATTTTTTTTTTTCATTTCTGTAAATAACTTTTCCATCCGAATCTTACTTCAATATTTTTTAAGAACTTTCATGTATCATTGTTTGATCTAGTTAATGTATTTAGAAAGTGATTTTTGGATTTTCTTTATAGATCTTAATAAATCGGAAAAAACTAGAAATTATACAAAACTATTTTCGTTGATATCTAGGTTACCATCAAAACAAGGAAAACAATATTACTGATAATGCTCTGTTAGAATCATTTTTAGTGGGTAATTATCGATGCGTAATTTTATAAATTAAATTGCATCATAATTTAATGCCTCCTTCCATTTTTATTCTTAACATAATGGAAAACCCTAACCCAAAACGATGCATCAACTAATCCGTTATTCGAACAGATAAGTGTTTTATAGTGTTATCTTAGATCTACGTTTTTGGGTTTTAAAATATTTTAGTGAATACTTTTTACTGTAGAAATATTATAAATATTTGATAAAATCAGAAATTAAAAATATAAACTATGTGGTTTCAGATAAACCTTAAGACTAATTTTCCATGTAAATATACAGTGTATGTACATAAAGGTGTTGACCATATGTTTAATTTAAATTTTTAATCAGGATAGGGGCTGGTCAAACTTATACTAAACAGATTGGTTAAGGGCTTTTAACCTACGTCCTTTTGCATACTTTTTGAAATCTTGCTGGATTTTTTTGTTATATTTTATCAACACATTATGAATATTATCCAGACTTTTCCAGATAATAGGTACAGAGGTGGTTATTTTACACATTCATCCACAAAATAATGAAAGACACTATACATTTTTTTTAAACATTTGAAATAGCGAAATTGATAAATTCACATTAATATTTATTTATTTGTTGATGTTTCCAGAAATCATTAACAAAATTATTGTCGATACCACCAAATGGGGTAGTACTGTTTATGTAATATGTATTTTAACAGTCGATAACTATAATATAATAACTTTCAGCTACAGAAGCAGCTATTATTACAGACTGTGACTTGCTGTCTTAGATTTATGCTGTGACTTAAGTTGGTTTAGGTTTTATTGATTAATGGGAAACAAGATTTGTATCGATATTAAAAATTGCATACGTTAAATTTAAAATAATATTGTTAATTATTATGCAATGTGTTTATTTATTAAAAAGATCGTATCGTGATAGAGGGAGCAAAAAAAGTATTTGAAGGGCTGAGCTTAAATCCCCCAAATTGTGCTTATGGTGTTGTCATACTGCTATTATACATAAATTGTGCGTATGCAGAAATTATACAAGTATATGCGGAATTCTCATTACGTATAATATGACGGTATTTATAACACAGTTAGTGACATACTGACATGCAGTTTCTGTTAGATTACCGTAATCTTGTCAACATTGTATTATTATAATATATTGCATATAATTGGGTAGAATTAATTTTGACGACTCCGTCGTTTATATAGTAGGTAGATAACAATAAAACCGTCGACGCCGACCGGATTCGCGGAGATAAGTTTAACGATCAATTTCCTATCACATGATTTTGCATAAATATCTATAATATGGAAATGCGTATTATAACTGACTGTGGGTTGTACAATAATACTGGAAAGTAAAAGTACAATAGGTTCGTTTTTCTAGATTTTAAATCTTATAATACCCGACATGATAGCTATCATCAGGCCCCTGTATTGTAAAATTATATTATATTTGTTTATCAAAATAAATATGCATTGAAATCAGACTTCCCAGTAAGTTCATAAAAAATACAATTAAAAAATTAATAAGAAAATGATTTTAGTTCGTTCAAATGCAAATATACGAGTAATTCCGTATAATCTCACTGTAGTTTCTCGTTAATATATAACTTTGTTGCATTTTAACTGTCTGGATTATTACAGTAATAGACACTGCATATTATTATCTATCTAACTTAATCCTCATTATAGTGAACTCAGGATTAAAGGTTAAAGAGTTAAATATTTGAGGTTATTTTAAACTAATTATTTTAAATCTTTTGGAAAGTTCAGCCCTCGAGTTCAAAAACGTCTTAATCCGCGCTCGATTACAATAATAAATAAAAACGATACACGAAAAAAAAAACAATTAAATTAATTCTTATTGTATTTAATACTAAAACAAAAATAAACGTTGGAAATTATGTACTTGCTGGCTACTTGTGTTGCACCTTATTATATATAGTGCGATTTTAATACAAAAATAAATATCAATAATCACTTAACGTTGCGTTGACAAACAATTAATAAATTAACAGCAACTAAATATAATAAAATAAATTTAAATATATTTCTAGTTTCAAAATTTACAGTAATATTTCATAATATGAGAAGATACACAGAACAATCGAGCTGTACCAACTGTAGGTGTAATGGTAAAAATGACCAGAAGTTTAGCGGCATATTGATATTGTCTCCCGAAGGTGAATCCAAACAAACTTGCAGTGACAAAATATACAAGATCTATGAAGAAAATCCACCATGGGTAGTGAAAAAAATTCAGGCCACGGACTCTTCTTTACCGGAAAAACAAATGGATTGGAATATACCAGAAGATAACAACTCGCAGGATTCATTCATGTCAGTGAGCAGCGAAGAAATCGATTCCTGTTACTCCGACGTTTCTGTAATAGACAATCAAGATATTATAAATGAGAAAATCGCTCGGTTTCTCGAATGGGGTATTAAAGAATCGATTCAGAAACATATAAACGAAAGCTACCCCGGTTCATTTAATCCAGACCAGTCTCAACATCGACTACTTAGTGGTCTAGACGAAAACGAGTATGAATTAATAAACTATCTAAATTAAATCTTAAGGAAAAATCTTAAAACCCGTGTGGAATACGTTTTCGTGTATTTTATACTAAATATTAGGACGAGTTTGGTAAATTAGTTAAAAATAATCGGTATAAAACACGTAATAATTAGTCAAGTGCCATGATAAAGTGAAAACGTAATCAATGTAATTGAATAAAGTTTAATATAATATGTCTATAAAAATAATTATTTCAATCAATCAAATTACAGTAAATAGTAAATCGAAATTCATTCGGCGTACATTGAGGAATAATAGTTTCGAGTCAAAATCAAATTACTCACTTAAGATTTATAGGCTTTAGACTCGTAAACAACGATAAAATGAATGCGTCGCAAAAATTATTTTATTGCAATTGAAGTTTTGAAGTTGGCACGTGTCTATTGTACAAAAATGTATTATATAATATATAGGGACCGATAAAAAAAAAAATTACTAAAAAGCGAATTTAAACTTTTATGGTTTATATTTTACTTAATAAACTAATATATATATATTGTTATCCGAATAACTATAATAAAAACTATCAGCTGTTTTCACAAAACGCGTAATTTAAATTTTTTTTATTAACTCCACAGTTTTTTTTTAACCAAAATTGTCAAACGTAATGATAATAATAATTTAAAACGATCAATTATTCAAACAAAAGTTGTTAAACGTAGACTTCATAATTTTGGTATATATATATAGGACACATATTATACGTATATACATCGCGATAATGAATTATAATGTTTGGGCTCCATTATCATATTTTATTTGGGCATTATTATTTTGTAACTTTATGTACCGTAATCAATATCACTTAGAAAACATGAACAAATTATTTTTATGATATTATTAGTTCAAGTGATAAATTTTAATAAAACTCATAATTAATTACGCAGCCAACACCCAGAGGACAAAACGAATAATATAGAAAAGACCAACTCTTGCCACGTCAATTGGAATGAATATGTAGAATATTATAGATATCCAGTCGAATCATCGTTGAGTACAATCGATGTAAATACTCATCCGCTCAAAAATGAGGAAATTATCAGAACAAGAAGTCAGCCTAATTTATCGGATGATTACAACTTCAATCCCAATGATACGGATATACAACAAAAGTAAATTTGTTTTTCTATACCTATATATACTAAAACTTAATACTTTATTGTGATAACCGTGGCTTAAAACTATACTTTAACAATTTAAACGATATTGTTAATCAACAAACCGCATGCGTTCCAAATAAACTAAAAGTATTAATCTAAAATAGTAAAACGATAAAAAAAAAAAAAAAAAAAAAAAACACGTAATTGGGAATCGATTTCTCTGCAGGGTGATAATTTTAAACGGCGTATAATTTGAATATTGTGCGATATATTCGTATACCTCATTATTTTCTCCGTCGGTTATAAATTTGTAGACTATAATATATTGGCGAGAAGTTACGAGTTTCAAAATATACCGTTGTCATCTATCAAGGTAGCTACAAGTTTGATTTTTTAAAAGTACTCGAAGTACTTAAAAATTGTACTCACCCATCCATGATGATGAAATATACAATTATAAGAATTGTCTTTACATAATAAAGTAAACACTTTAGCAATATACCTCAACAAATAGTTAATAATACAATAATTTACAGTAATAAAGAGAACTATGGCAGGATATAAATGAGATATGCTAGGATACATATATACATTAAAAATAATTTTCACTATGCAAAATCATTTTAATAAATATCATTTATCGTATTCAATCATAGAATTATAAATAGGAATGAGTTTCATTTTAACTATTATGTCATTAAAATTGTAATTTTTAACTCAATTAGTGACATTTTACCAGTTGCGCAACGAGGATTTATTTTCGGGGGGAGGGGGGGTTGGTTATGAAATTTAATTTTAGATGGTGTTTAGTGGAATGGAAGTGGTAAGGTTAATTTAGGTTAATGAGTAAAATCTTTAAATTATTTAACTTTTATTTATAGACAACGCATAATGAAAAACAATTTAGACTCGTATTAATTATGTATTTAAATCATACTTTACTCATAAATCATAGCATAATAATTTAATAGCTTTTTTTTTTGTTGAAAAACGATAAAATACTTTGATTTTTGCTTTTCACACTCGTTTTAAATAAAACATTTAATTCGTAATAATAGATATAAATAATTTACAACTTAAGGCGTCATGTGCCAATGTCGTGTTACCTACAAAAATACACTCTACTTCTCAACATTTATAATAAGTTTTTAAAAAAAGTAAAATTCAAGATTTTATTTGCCATTTATTTTTTTTTTTTTTTTTTGGCATTATTTGAAATCGAAATTAAAAAATCGGAGTTCAATGCGGTCTGTATAATGTTGTTTATCGATAAATAATTTTTTTATGGAAATATCGAATTGATAACAAGATATCATGATTTCCGTGAAGTCATTTTCGTCAGTAAAACCAGCCTTACCCTTTTCCCTAAATGGATATCGGGTAATAGATCAATTGGAAATGTTTATCTTTAAGGTGGTAATTGAAATGTTAAAAATAATTTTCAAATTTTTCAAAAGTGGAGAAAATTTGAATAATTGGCACCGGGTCTCTTAACAAGTTGCAAAATTAAAAATGAATGATTAAATTGTTTATTGGTTAACAATACATTATTTCATTTTTTTTTTTTTCGATCTTTTAGAAATTTCAGAAAAAATCACAAAATTTCTTACATTTTCATGGTTTCTTTAACAACATACTCAATTATTTAAATTTTTGTATGAGAAAAAACAGTCGTTCCAGGTTTTATCATTTCAAATAGTCTTGCGGAGTCCCATAATTTTAAATTGAATAATATAATATTATGTATTATGGCCGACCGAGAAAAAACAACCATTTTATATTATTTACATCCGACAAAAAAGATTAAACAATAATATTAATGATACATGTACGTATGTACCATTATAACATGATTAACATAAATGTATACAATTAAAAAAAGAACTATTTCATAAAATATAAATTATTTTCAACAAAATGTATGTACTTACTTCAGGATAAATATATATATATATAGTTGATCTTAAAATAATTTTAGATCATAAATTATGATAAAATAACTACAATAATATATGAAATTATTTTTTTATAATTGGTTGTTATATAACAGAGTTGGGCATTATTCGAATAAAATTTTATTTTGATAACTTTTTATATAAAAATTCATTCCGAACATAATATTTAGCTCTATACAAAAATACTGCACATTCAGTAATAGTCTTAAGTCTAAATCTATACAATGCGATTGAATCACACGAGTGATGCTTACATTAACTGCCTTAATACCGGTTTATTAGTAACGAAAATAAAATTGATTATTTTTAAATTACCGGTTGGTAAACAAATAAAATAAACGAAAATTATTCGAGTTTTGTGTTAGAAAATTATTCGAATAATTATCTAGATAATATTTTTCTCAACCCTGATACATACCTATATTATACGAGTACATTTATAATCAGTATATTTGCCACAGATTGATATTGTATTATTTAATATTATGCTGATAGAGGTGGTTAACAATAAATATATTTTTTAAATTTGTATTAATTTTTTAGTAATTCTGAAGATGGTTTATGGAACAATCATACTTATCACACAAATTCATTCAAACATCAGGCTAATTCAACGCATTTAAATCAGTGCCTTTGCGAATACAATAAATATGGTGACCATCTAAGCTCGCATTCTAATAAGAAAGACGAACAATTTGATTTTAATCATTCGAAAAAATATACAAATTGGCACAAAGACGATTCAAATATGAATCGAATTCCCTATCATAACAATTCAGAAATTCCAAAACCTTTCCTGAATAATCAAAATAGTTTCGACAGTTTCATTTATACAAACGCAGATAAAATTAATAACAACAGTAATAGCTGCCAGTGTTCGACTAGTACGAAATCGTCTATCGAAAAGTACAGTATAAAAGAAGACCAGAAGATTAATCAACATAAATTTGATAATTTGAAATCTGACAGGATCAAAAAAATTAACAATTCCTCTATTAATATTACATCAAAAAAAGAGTAAGTAGAAATCATTTTGGATGTTAATTTACTTACCTAAAATTAATAGTTAACCCTTAATCGTGAAACCTTTTCTTTTAAATCTTTTTTTTTTTTTAGTCATGATTGTCACTTGTGCGGTTATTATCATAATACAGATAAGAATTCAGATGATTCCAAAAACTCTATAAAATCAAGAAACAAACAATTACGTCAACTTTTAGGTTTAAAACCAGACGAAAAGAATGTACTTGTAATGTTGAAACTATAATAGTAGTATAAAAAAGGAGAGTTCAAACTCAGGTTCAGGTATGGTAACAAATTAAGTGTTATTTTAGGTGATAAATTAAAATTATTTTTACCTGACAGATTTTTAAATAATTTTTCTCATAAAAAAATTGAAACATTCAATAAAAACACACAAGAGCAATTCTTCCAAAAAAAAAATTTAGATTTAGTTTCTTGGATTTATTTAAATTTCAAAATTTAGTTGTCGGTAATTCTTGACTATAGAAATTTCCTTCAATAGTTTCATTATTTAAATCTTTAATTTTATAAGTAATTGGATTTGTATTCAATACTTTTGTAACAATAAAAATTTCTTGTATCCAATTAGAATTATATTTGTTATCAAACGTTTTTTTCAACTTCTTTATTCAAACCCTATCAATAATCTTAAATTTAATTTTTGATTTAGATATTTCATTAGGGAATAATTTAATTAAAACTTTTTCTTCATTAAATTTGTTTACTTCAAATGGTATCATTCCAATTGTTCGATGAATATCTTTGAAATTATATTACATGTATTACACAACTTTCTTAAAGTGGTTGCAATATTATTATTTTCTTCCATATTATTATATATATTTTTTTTATCTAAGGTTCCATTTTCAAATTCAATTTCTTTTTTTTCAAATTCATTATTATAATTGATTTGTTCATATATTATATTTTTTTCATTTACAAATTCAATAACATTATGTAATTTATTACGAATAAATATAGAAAAATTGGTTAAATTTTAACAGGAGCTTATATATCAAAAGAATTAATTTTAAATTTAGCTTCTTGATTTTATTTTTTTTTTTCCAACATATAAAATATATTACTTCTTTTTGAAAAAACAATACTCATATTTATATTAAAATATTTAAATTTCAAAATTTAGTTGTCTGTTATTCTTGACTATAGAAACTTCCTTCAATAGTTTCATTATTTAAATCTTTAATTTTATAAGTAATTGGATTTATATTCAATAATTCTGTAACAATAAAAATTTCTTGTGTACAATTAGAATTATATTTTTTATCAAACGCTTTTTTCAAATTCTTTGTTCAAACCCTATCATTAATCTTAAATTTAATTTTTGATTTAGATATTTCATTAGGGAATAATTTAATTAAAACATTTTCTTCATTAGATTTGTTTACTTCAAATGGTATTATTCCAATTTTTCGATGAATATCTTTGAAATTATATTCGTTCAATAAATCTTGTAATATATCAACCCATCTTCTATTTTTCTAAACTTCAAACTGTATTTTCATTTTATCATTTAAAGTTCTGTTGAAACGTTCAATAATTGCAGATTTCTCTTCGTTTTGTGTATGATACAATTTTATATTGTATTTTACTAACATTTCCTTAAACTGTTTATTTACAAACTCTGTTCCTTTGTCAGTGTGAAGTTATGTTGGTTAATTATATTTCTGTTTTTTAGCCCTTTTTATTANCGATGAATATCTTTGAAATTATATTTGTTCAATAAATCTTGTAAAATATCAACCCATCTTCTATTTTTCTGAACTTCAAACTGTATTTTCATTTTACCATTTAAAGTTCTGTTTAAACGTTCAATAATTGCAGATTTCTCTTCGTTTTGTGTGCGATACAATTTTATATTTTATTTTGCTAACATTTCCTTAAACTGTTTATTTACAAACTCTGTTCCTATGTCAATGTGAAGTAATGTTGGTGAATTATGTTTCTGTTTTTCAGCCTTTTTTATTATTTCTTCAAAACCTTTAGTAACATTTTTTTCATCTTTTTTCTTAAGGGATTCAGATTAAGCCAATTTTGAAAAAGTATCCATAACATTCAACATATATAAATAACCTAAATTTTCATTACCATAATTTATCATTATAACTAAATCTGCAGGCCAATAATCATCAATACCATATGTTTTTATTTTCCTTTTTAGAAATTGAGATCTTACTGGTTTATGAAGTTTTTTTGCAATACTTAGTTTATCTCGTTCTGTTATTTTTTCAAATTTTATTTTTGAGATTGTTTCTTTTCCTAAAAGAGTTTTAATAAATTTACTTTTCTTTGTTTTATATTTTAAACATTGTGTTGAAATTCTCCATAGACCATTTGTTGTTTGAACCTTGATTGGTTTAAAATTTTTAGTTTTCTTTTTGCATTTGTAACAGTGTATTAGTTCTAAAAATTCCATATTTATTAACATAATAAATTCATTTTTAATGATATTATATAATAAAAATAAGTATAAAATGTACTATATATTTTTAATATTAGATATTTTTTCTAATTGTATTATTAACAATATCGTATGTAAATTCAGAAGTTGAAACTAAACAAATATAACAAATTGTACCATTTGGTACATCCTCATTAAATTCTGCATTCAAAATAATATTATTTCTATTTCCACTAACATTATCTGGTTGTCTAGTAAGATNCCTATGTAAATTCAGAAGTTGAAACTAAACAAATATAGCAAATTGTATCATTTGGTACATCCTCATTAAATTCTGCATTCAAAATAATATTATTTCTATTTCCACTAACATTATCCGGTTGTCTAGTAAGATTTAATACATACATTGGTCTTGAACTTTTAAAACTTCTAGGATCAAGATACATCAGAGGAAGTTCTTGATGTGTTTTATAAAAAGTTTTCTTATATGACATATACATATCATAAGCAAGTGAAAACTTTTCATTTTTCCAATCTAAGTTTAATGATTCCTGTGGATATCTTTGTCCGTCAATTTCTAACCAAATATTTTTTACATTACAATGTTGAAATATAGAAGCTTTTTTTTCTTGTGTTTCTAATCCATTTGTTTGAAAATCTACAATTGCGAATAATGGATTATGGATATTTCTATATGTACTAGCGATATTTTTCTTGAATGTTTTTCCACTTATGTTAGTTTCATCTATACATTGTCAAGATCTAAAATTTAACCTGTAATTATTTCCTTAAGATAATTTTGTTAATTCATTTATTAATTGTATTTTATACATTTCTTGGTATTCCACTGATGGAATTGTAATCTTAAAACCATCAACAATAACTTTTCCAACAGTTGGTATTGCTACGGTTGTAGAAGCCCATCTGTACAATGCATCATTATCTTTTGTTCTTTTAAAATTTATTTTAATTCCTCCTTTAAAAATCGGTTCTTTAATANTTATTAATTGTATTTTATACATTTCTTGATATTCCACTGATGGGATTGTAATCTTAAAATCATCAATAATAACTTTTCCAACAGTTGGTATTGCTGCGGTTGTAGAAGCCCATCTGTTCAATGCATCATCATCTTTTGGTCTTTTAAAATTTATTTTAATTACTCCTTTAAAAATCGGATGTTTAATATTTTTAAAGAAACCTAAACATAGATTAGATAAATATCCAATAGCTTCCTCTTTTTTCAAATCTTGATTGAAATCCTGAATTAATTTTTGGTCCATTATTATCTAAAGAAAAACTAATACAACCTTTGATTATACTTGATCTACCAACATTTTCAATCTGATCTATTAACAAACCATTTTTTGTTACTTCAATTTGAGAGAATAAAAATGCAACAAAATTATCATCTAATTGCACATTGCTTCATATTCAGTACCATCTTTTTTTAAGTATTTTCCACCAATGATATATTTTGCATGTTTAATATTGAGAAAACTATCAGAACCTTATATTTCAATGGTTATAACACTTCCATCTCTGTTAAAATTTGTTTCTGATGTTGCTTCATATATTTTATACTGTGATCGAATAATATGATCATCATATTTATTAAAAATGTTCTCCATTTATTATAGAAAAGATAAAAAAAAATAACTTTTTTGTAATAAACAAATATGAATAGTTTTTTTGATAATAAAGGAAAGTATGTAGATTATCATCCTTGGGATAGAAATTTACCTTATGAATTTACTAAACAATTTTTTTTATTTTAAAGATCCAATGTGTTTTTCTAATTCTAAATTTGAAGTTCTAGGTGATTATATCAATGGAAAGGTTCAATATATACAAAAAAAATATCAAACATTTTATTCATTAAGAATAGCGAATATTTGTACACATTTAACTATGATAGATATAATATAGATATNTAATGATTGACGTTCAACGATTAACGATTTATGTTCAATAATTAACAATTAACGTTCAATTTTTAATGTTCGCATAAAAATTGATCTAATTTATTATAAAGATGATTATTTGTTATAACCATTGATAAGAATCCAAATGGTTTTTTCCAACATTTCTTACAAAGTAAATTAAATAAACTTAATTTATTATCACTTATAAAATCTTTCCATATTTTATAAATATAATGATCAGACTGTTTAAAAATAATTAAAAAATTTAAATTGTTTCTTATAATTTTTAAATCCACAGCAGTATAACTTTGTGTTAAATAAATACTAGAAATATTTTTATGTCGACCTCTTATATAATATTGTTTCATTATTGATTGATTTTCTAAAATACAATCATCAAAAATAACTAAACTATTCGGTTTACATTCATCAACAGAAACTATACCTTCATTAGAAATAACTGTTTCGATTTCATCTATATCATTAAATACTTCTTTTAATTTCTCATAAATCGGTTGATCAACGGTTTTTGTAAAAATATAAAGATTTTCAAAAAGAATCCAAAAATTTATTATAATATTTCACAAAAATGTAACTAGAAAGAACATTTAAAAATGATAAAAGTCAAATTATTAAAGAAAAAATTGTGATATTATATGGTTCAAAGAAAAAGATATTGCTACTGTTTTAGAATATAAAGATACAAAAAAAGCAATATGAACATATGTTAAATATAAAAATAAAGTCTTATTAGAAAAAATTAAATGGGGAGGTGAAATGCCCCCCCCCCTTACTTATAATGAAAAAAATACAATTTTTATTGATGAGCCATTTGAATTTATTAATGATTTAATAAAAAATAAATTTACGGATATGTATAATTTAAAGAGTTATATTCCTGAAGCGTTAGTATTAAATAATCAAGAAATAATAATAGAAGAATTAAAAATAGAAATTAAAATTTTATTTAATAAATTAATAACTAGTCCCGTCGTACAGACGGGACTTAATTATAACGAATTAAAAACAATTTATATAAATGAATCTGGTTTATATTCTCTTATTTTTAAATCCAAAATGAAAGAAGCTAAATTATTTACAAAAGTGGGTTACTTCTGAGGTTCTTCAAACTATACATAAAAAGAAGAATACAAGTTTTTTAATTTAAAATAAATTAAAAAATGTGTACTAAAAAGAATACAGATAAAATATGGTTTAACTATTCAAATTCAATCAAATAAAATATTTTATTATTATTAAATTGTTTTACACCTTTACAAATCAAAAAGATTTGCTCTTGTGTGTTTTTATTGAATGTTTCACTTTCTTTATGAGAAAAATTATTTAAAAACCTGTCAGGTAAAAATAATTTTAATTAATCATTTAAAATAACACTTAATTTGTTACCATATCTTGTTTTATCAATACTAAAATATTTGCATAAATATTCCTGATCAATTTCTAAATCACTTAATTTAATGAATTTATAATTAAAGGTGACACTATTTAATTTAATTTTTAAGCTTTCCATTTATTATAGAAAATGTTTTTTTTTTACTAAGGTTCGAAAATTTGTTTAATTTATACATACAAAAAAAGACTGGAAATAAAAACAATGTAATTATAGATCAGAAATTAGTTTTTAAAGTGAAAAATATCAAGCTGCGCCAGAACCGGCATATTTATACTACTTATATCGGTTCTGGCGCACTCTCTTAATTCTCGCTTTAAAAACTAATTTTTTTTTTTTTTAATAATAAATATCCGCGGACACTCGATAGCGGTGCATCGTTCGCAATGACACAGTACATAAATATATGTATGTCTACAATGGCCGGTGGTCTTGGACGCGGATTAAAGCTTATTTTACACCCACGGTTTTCGCGTTCTTGCGTATAAGCAGTGTTTCGAAACGCATATTATCACAATGTATACGTACCTACGGGACACGAGCGTATTTTGTGTGCGTGGCTGTGTGTGTGCGTGTGTGTGTGTACGTGCATAAAGAGAAGAAAAAACGCGCGCGCGCACACACACACACACACAATAAACCTTAGATGGTGTGAAAGGACAATCGGAACGGACGCGCGTCTCTCGGCGTTGTCGGCTCGCGGCTTCTGTGCTTCTCCCGCGGAGTGACGCGGCTCACGATTCCCGTCGGATAGGTCGTTTAATAATACCGCGATGCGAAATTCCGACTGACCCGATAAGTATATCGCGGCGTGTTACGTATACGCGTATACGAACTTAATAATATGTGTACAGATATACACCGCGGTGTATCGGGTGGTGGTGAGGGGGGGGNGGGGGGGGGGGGGGGGGGGGGGGGTGAGGGATATGCAAACGGTGCGTATAAAACCCGCTAACGAGTATCGATAAGATTGACGTGACCGGCGCGCGGCGGAGATCGGACGGTCGCGATTATTGGATATTTACATTTTTCCCTTGTAAAGGGTACGGATCGTTGGGCGGGATTCGCTTTGACCGAGACGGCGACACAGCCGCGAACGCCGTAACACATTCGCAATGAATCATACTTCATACGTATATATATATATATATTACGATGAGAACGATTACGTTCGCAACACCTACGTTAATGTCCATTAAGATTCGGGAAATCGCGTCCCAACGTAAATACGAAATGCAGAATAGTAAGTTATTGTGTTTGTAACTCGCCGGCATTGTATTCGAGAACAATACGGTTACCTAACCGATGTATTTCAGGCACCGTGTATAGGATATAACAGGACATACATGTCTCGTTAATAAACAAAATTTGTTCGTCGCTGTAGTCCGGGCTTTATAATTCCCTAGAAATTGTCGAAAAATGATCTAGCGAAATAACACCACACACGAAATTACCTGAAATGCTAACAATTCTCTACTGAAATGGAAAAACAACGTAAAACGTGAACACAAAAGTTTCACTTTTATACTCGTTAATTGTTTGAGCACAACAACCGTTTAATAAAGATACGGTTAAGACGTTATCGGCGTAGACCATTTGACAATCTTTATCGCTGAAGAATGCCAAAAATATATTAAGCTTATTTAAATATCACATTTTGTGTTTGGTCTCTACATTTACGAAGAAAAAAAAATCATTTTTCGCTACACTCAGAATCTAAAAAGGAAAATACAAGATTATCTTTTTGAGTATCTGTTAATATTAAAGTAATAGTATAACAAATTATATACTTGAAAAGAATTAATTGAGATCATCACCCCGGAAAATTCACTTTGCATTGAAATCCGAGACCTATTTATTACTATTATATTTTCCCATTCGACGTTCTGTATTGAACTCAATTTAAATAGGCATACCTGTAATTTAAATAGTATCTACCATTTGTTCAATAAAAAAAACCATTTTTAACAAGTTTTGAGCGTTCTTGAATTTATTTTAATCTGCGATTTGACTTGATTTTCAGAAGATAACATACTGATTTTTCGAACACATGTATGCATCGTAAGCTTAGTTTATTGTTCAAAGCTTAGTTATAGTCTTATAGACGTAATTTATATTCGGAAAAGTATTCTTGTTTGTATTTTTCTACTGCGGATGTGCAGTTTCATATATATATATTTTTTTTTTTTATTGTTTACCTACACATCGCTGTTAACATATATCGATAACAAAAGCTCGTCCGAATCGTGGTAATATTTACGCTGACGTATACCTTTTTCCGGCGTCGTCGTCGCCGGAAACGAGGTCGATACACGGGAAGCGAGGGTCGCAATTTTTTGCCTCCGCTCGGTCCGTTTTACCGGAAATTTTTCCGGGCAGTCTCTGAACATAATATCCGAACGGCGCTTAGCTTCGCGTCGAGCATAGCTACCCACCGTACCAGCAACGCGCGGTAATTATCGCGCGTTATCGTTTTGATCGCGCACGATAATACGCACAGTACGTACAAGGGGCGACGTCAGGTTCGACACACAACTGTTTCGCCGATTTGAAACGTTCGTGTTTCCGTTCTCGTTCAAAAACGCGGTATCTCCTCTGCGACCCCTGCGGGCCCCTGCCGACGCGGCACGCCTGTGCTTCTGGGCGCAGTTTTCGTTCGCGCGGTGCATCGAGTGGACCGCGAGGGATTTGACGGCGGCGCCGGACGGGAAAAAAATACCGACTTTCCGACGTGCTGCGGAATCGGCGGCGGCGGCGGCGGCGGGACGGTCGGCGTCAGAATAACTTTGACGGGAGATCAAACGCCGGGCCCGTCGGCGCGCTCGGCGTCGGCCAGCCGACGCGGCGCGGCGAGGGAAACTCGTGGCCGATGATTTATCGGCTTGGCGGCGGCCGCCTCCGCCCACGCCGGTCAGGGATCATCAATCAGCGGACGCCGCCCGCGAAATTGCCGTTTTGTCTTTCCCGGACGCCCGTCGCCGTACAAAAAGTACAATAACAACGGCGAAAATAACGATAATTATTGCCATTATTTTGCTGTATTGCGGACGCGGCCAGCGCCGCCAACCCGTCGCCGCGTGCCGCGCGACGGCGATAATAATACGTCTGGCTCGATCGCGCGCCGTCGCCGCCGACGACGTCCGAGATTTCGCGAAAACGCCGCGCAGACAGACAATCGGTGGCCCGCGCTACGGCGTATTACGTGATACGTACCGCATCGCACTGTACGCGGACGAGTTACCGACAGTGGCGGATCCAGAGTTGAATTTTCGAGGGTGGGGGAGCTCCTGAAAAAAAAAAAAATTAAATTACTACTGAGCGACAACAAAAATAGAGGACGAGAAGGGGATGATGGTTGCGGCCGGAAGTTAGGACACATAAGGTAGATTTATTTTTGTACACGTCCGTCGACCGTTGCGAAATGGTTTTTTGATTGGAGTACATCGGAATGAAATCCGAGTATAATATATTGATAAGACTTGTGGTGGAAAATTTGTTTATAGACATAATAAAGAGTAATAATGCATCACAGTACAATCCGATACATTTATCTCTCCGGTCCGTTTTTCATCCTTGAAAATCTTTTATTATACACGCATTAACAATTAATTATTTGTGGAAGTAAACAATTTCGTTTAGTCTAAAGTCTCGATCCGCTACTGGTTAGGTTTATATATCTATTTAATAAAGGTTGATGCGTTCGATGTAAATATGGTGGCAATATTTCGTATTAAATCAACCGGAATAATTGATAAAATAAATAACCTTAGACCCTTATGTTAGTGGTGCAGTGATAATAATAAATAATCATAAAAAGACAATAAGAGGTGTAATATAAATTGTATAGCCTAAAAAGCGATTCACGCAATCGGTGACAATATGTAGTGGAAAACTTAATTTTACTCCCGTAACCCCTCCCTCAAATTCGAGCAATGACAATAAATTATACTAACCTACAAACCTATACCAATCGATATTACTTTAAACTAATATATTATAATATATGATTATGTTAATAAATAATGTTAAATTTATGCCAATCAAAAGATCACAATTCATATATTTGGAAATCGTAACAAGGTCAAAAGAAGTTTAAAATTTACCACATGTCGGCAGTGAATTTTTTGTGAACTGATCACTAAAAGGTCGGTATAAGTATTTTTTGCCTATTTCGTAAAACGACCAAGTTACTCGAAACTAAACGAAAAAATGACCCATTCCATGAGTCGGGCCCCGCGGTAAAATATATCCTGTGTAGAGTTTATGAATTATGCAATTTCGAGTTTTAGAACTATTCGACCTAATAAATTATTCTTAACTTTAAATTTTCCACGCATAGTTGTGTAGTCTTACACAGAACAGTTTATAAAAAAAAAAAAAAAATATCAACTACACATTTTTTGTAAAATTAAAATTAAAGTTAAACAGTTCTATACTATGATGGTTATCAAAGAAATAACAATTATGTTTTACTGAGTTAGATAATATTATCGGATTGCGCATTGTTATACTTACCCACTGAGTTTTTGACCATAAAACGGCTAATACGATATGTATCATTACATTATTTTATTACGTGTAAGAAACAAATTGACTTCAATGTAATATTTTGAATAGGGCACGCGGGATAATAGTGATGAATAGACAATTATTTTGTCAAGGAAAGGGGATGTTGTGAATTGCTGATTTTTAACATTTTAGAATTTGGATGGTACGAGGAATGCATTGGTTTTACTATAATAGGGTTTATTTGTGTGTCAGTAAACAACTTTTCCAGCAGAAATTTTGTTGACACTAAAAACCGACAATAGTTCTTTTATATTGAATTTTAGATCAGGCTGGTGCATTGAGAAAGTTCATTTTTTTATTTTTCAAGGGATTCAATAATGATTGGGAAATTAATCAATAGTTATCTATAGTAATTGGTGATTTTTTAGCAGATTTTTGGCATTTAACATTTTTGGTTTAATTAAAATTGTAAAATCAATGGGCTTAACTTCATTTAACTTTGTGGAAAAAAAAACAATATTGATCATGTTATTATTTTTGTGATAAGCGTTTTAAGATCGAATTTTGACAAAAATGATAAAAATCACAGTATTTCAAAATATTACACCAGAACTTGCTCAGAATTGTACTTCATTTTTTTACCAGATATGTTAACTTGAAAAAAAACCGTTAAATTTCTACCGTTATTCAATACAATTAAATAAACTAACAACAAATTTTCGGTTTTATTTTTGTTGATATTTTTTTGGGTACCTACTTGGCTATGGATTAAAAACCACGACTAATACTTTTAATACTACTCCACTCATAATCGTTTTTTTTTTTTTTCGATAATTTATCGTAATATAAAATGAATACAGTAAGTAAATTAAATTAATCTGTATATCCTACCTTTTCAATTACCAACAGCAATGTCAACTTTTTATAACTATATGTTATAATTCATATAATATTAAATATTATATCATGTTAAATATTATGTATACATTTTTTCATTATTTAAATAGAAATACACATACACATATATACATACATAAAAAAACATACTCATACTCATTATAATAATATTACTTTTGTTTTACATTTTAAAGTATTAAAAAAAGTTGACGTGTAGGACGCTAAGTTTTGTAAACTATTTCGTGGAAAACTAAAAAAAAAAGAAAACGATGTTATACCGCGTGTAGATTGTGTAAAGTCACTATGGTTATCGTTAAAAAAAAAAAAAAATTGGCTTAAAAGTCCGAATATCACGAATTGGGTTATTTTTACGTCTGGGGCACACATTTTTATGGTTTTAGAACACGTTAAAATAATATGTGCCTTTGGTCTGTCAAAACAACGGTTAAATACAATAAAATAAAAACAGTCTAATATATTATCGTCTGCTGCCTCCGGTGTTTATTTAATTTTTTTTTTTTTTTTTCATTTTGACTATGTCCATCAAATACAATTGTTATAACATTCGATCAGTATAATGGCGTATACCTACCTTTTTTTCAAAATTAATGAATTCCAATAACACTAATTGATCCCCGTCATACCTACGTTTATTGGATATTTGGATATGACAATATTATTAGGTATGATTAATATGGCGTATTATTGATTAATTATCATTTGTTTGATATATATTTTTGAAATAATAAATGCCTCGTATTTTTTTCATTTTTTGCGTCCCGTAATAAAATATGTTTATAGTTCACTCGGAGACTTTTAAAAAAAACTTCAGTATACGCCTAGGGGATCGTTATAGCGGGTACACCTATATGTACCTAATATGTAGGTACGTATGTACTTTGCTACAGACTTATTTTTTCAGCAAGCAAATTCATTTTTGTTATTATGCTAAATGTATGCCGCGTACATACGTTTGAACGTCACAATTGTACAATAAATAACTTGTTCGAACACCATGTATAGGTTAAGTTTTGAATAGATATTAAATTTCTAATGTTAGTTTCATCATTATATACCTATAAGCTATCGGAACCGCGTTAGCAATGTGCCTATATTATGTTGCAACAAAACAAAAATATATATAATATTTTTAATAGTTTCGTTTCTTACTTTCGCAATGCTGTAGGTATAATCATAAATGTAAAAAAACCTTTAAATATGTTCGCTTATTAGTCAATAATATTTATACTGTATATACCTATATTTCTTACAAAGTCCGATTTGCTAAATATTTAATTTTTATTTAAGCAATTTACAACAATACATTGAAAAAAAAAACAAAACTTTTTTAAATTTCATTATTTTACTTCATATTTTATAAACAACAAATTATTATTAATTCACAACCGCTATGTACATAGCAGAATCGAAAAAAACCCAGTGGCCACATCTGAAACAGAATTAAAATAATCTCTTAAATAACGGTTTGAAATGTTTCGTGTTCATAAAATTTACTTATTATACAACAATTACGTATTATTATCAGAAGCAAAAGTGTTACACGAACGTGTGACTGTTGGGAAAATACAGGTGTACGCGCGAGGAATTCAGGAAACGTCGCTGCACAGTCTGCAGCTTCACGCGGAGACGTAAAATATTGTTCAGTATACATACTTCAACTCGGGTAATTTTAGATTCTAAGCGTATCGAGAAATATGATTGGTTCGACTTTGATGTGCGCTTATTATTCTGTTTTCTGCCCGTTCACAACTTTTGTACCGAAACCGATGCTATTATCAAACACTGGCAAGTGACCTGTTTTGGTAAATTTCGGATTCAGATGGTGCATTGAATGGTACAATACGATAATGTCGCGTGCGCACTCGAAAAAATCCGTTTTTGTACGAGTACATGATACATATACCTATACTGTTACTTAAACTCGAATGCAAGACGCGGTCGTATATTATCACAGTATAGAGCGAATTCGTTATTCCGGACGTGATTTATCGGTAAATTTTCTTTTGCCGACACATGCGCACCCGGTAAATAATAATAACGATATTATTATTACTATGTCCGCCGAGGACAACATTATTATTATTAATATCGCGGGAACCCGCGTCCGCGGAGGAGGAAACGGGTCGACACGGCAAGTGCATTTGCGGGAAAGACGTTGTATTATTACAGTATCCGAGGGAGAGGAGAATATTGAAAGAAGGGTAAAAATAAAAATAAAAAAATAGTATTAATAATATACTATATACGACGGTTGAGTGTACGTCATAAGTATATACTAAAAGAAAATGTTATATACGATATTGTAACATTAGCGGAGAGTGAGATTATTTTAAGGTTAACCGGCGACGTGGTAATAAAAAAAAAAAAAAAAAGTATATATTATATATTTTAACGCGGATAAGGGTCGAGTTAGCCCCCGTGAGCAATATGTCAAAAAATATCCAAAATACGATGTCGCCGCCGCGTATAATACCGGGCGAGGTCAATGGGGTGCGAAAATTCTAAATGGATTTTCGTGGTGAACTACATAATGTTCTGTATAATAATAATAATAACGCACTCGTTTTTTTTTTTCAGATTTTTTTTTTTTTATTATTATTATTATTACTATTCCCGTCCTGTCGGCGCGAAGGGTTCGGCGATAATAATAATTCAAAACCCGAGTATATAAAAAAAAAAAAAAAAAATAATAATAATTCTACAGAAAAAAAAAACCGCGTTCATTTATTTTAATATACAAAATATTATTACGATTATTATTATCACTACTCTGTTATCAGTGTGTATATATATATGTGTGTGTTTACGGTATGGCGCTATTAATATTTAGAAGTACACGTATATATATATATATGTATTTATGTATGCGTGTACGTGTACAGGGGTAACGGCGTAATATTGTAACGGTAGTAATAGCCCGCGTTATTCGCCGTTTCCGTATTAACGCGGTTATTTATGCGCGCGCCGCCGCCGTGTTCCGGCACTTTGTTTTTGGCTAATGAAAACTTTTCCGCACTACGGTATTGCGTTACAGCGCGGCCGCGCGGTCGTAAACGGTTTCCCCGCGGGAGTCGCCGTAAAAATATTACGCCGCGGAAACCCGCGTGCATGCAGGTCCGCGTTACAGGCGGACGGGGTGCCCGGCGCGCGTGTTATCCCGTCTGGTTTCGCCGCCGCCGGGGCTTACGGTGTTTTCGGTTTGTCGTAATTTTCGATGTTCCGGCGGTCGGACGGCAGTCGTAAGCGTACGGACGAAACGGAGACGGCGGAAAAAAAAAAATAACCCGCCACGTTTATGTCAATGCCGCTGCGGCGGTACGCGCCGTACGATATTGCGCGCGCAACGCACCCGGCGGCGCGGGTGGACGGGGGGGGGGGCGAGAGGCGGGGGGCTAGGGGTTGCATACCCCCTAATCGTCGGCTCGAAAATACCCGCAAAAATTATGGGTGAACTAACGAATCGGTGTGTCGGCCAAGTTACGAATGGGAGAACCCGCGCGGTATTCGGTTATTTTTTTTCGCGTTCGCGTAGAATTCGTCCGTTGTACAAATAAATTGGACGGGCCGGGAAGGAGGCGGAGGAGAGAATTCGACTGAGCTTTGCATTTCGCGGGTGTTTTTTTTTTTTTTTATTTCCCGTCGAATTGCACGTGCAATACGACAGTGGCCGCGATAGCGGTCGTCATGTATCGCGCGCGTTCGCGATGAATTGTCGGCCGCGGGAAAAAATCGATTATCGTATCGTAAATAATTATTGATACTGTCTGGTTTTGCCAATTGAACGTTCGCGACAACCGCCGCCGGTCGGCGTTCGGTCCGTCCGACGACCTTACGCGCGATACAACGTTAACGCGACTTTTATGTTTTCGCAAGAACGTCGCGTCTCCGGCCACGTGGCACCACTGCGATCGTATCTCTTTGGAAATCGCGGCACCGCGTCCGCCGCGGTGTTTTTAACATTATACGGCCGGACCCGTCCGTACAATAATTTATTATGTACGGACGCTATAGGCAGTTGGGCGGGTAGGTGGGTAGGGTACCGCGTTACTTATGCGCGCGTTACAATGTACAGTATACGCATTCGTAAAATTGATATTCGCTATAAATCATCGCGAGAAAATAATATTATTATCCTTGATACATACGTAATACAATTGGAATATTAATAATATAAAAATAATAATAATAATAATAAATGGCCGTGCTACTGCAGCAACAGTCGCTGTAGTCGCCGCCGCAGCCGATGGCGTATTATCGAGGACGATGCATATTATTATTATGCATTTGCTGCGTCCGTCTTACCAACGCACGATTTGCGTACAGCAGAATCGATTTCAGCCACTTGATTTTAGTGGTGGAACGAATATCGAGACCTATTATCGGACTCGAAGGTGGACAATTCGTGTTTGTACTTTGGTTTTTTCGTTATTTCAATTTTAAACGAGAAATGCGTGTGCGAAAAACCGTAATTTAAAAAGTCCCATGGTTCGTTTAGTAATTATGTATAACTATCTCAAAAAATCACCGTAAAAACACGTATTCGTTATCTGCAGTGTTTTATCTTAAAGTTTGATATTGAGTCAATTTACTCTAACAATAAAACTAAAAGCACTAAATTGATGGAATTGATTAAAATTATTTCGGTGTGTCGTGCGTTTATAAGACAAAGACAACAAATGCATATTCACTTTACATACCGTACATTGTCTCGGCACTACACAATATGAAATTTAATAATTTAATTGGCCAATTTTCACAGTCGTTAATTTAAAAAAGTATACCTAGTGTCATATATCGTTATGAATACTTTTTTTTTTTTTGGTGAAAAACGTCATGAAAATATTTTGAAATAATTGAAAATTATCAAATTCAAATGTTCAAGCTTACATCTCTAGGTATACCTAATAATAATAGTGTAAATTTTATTAAAGTTTTCGGGTATCGTAAAGACTGGTCATTTATACAGAATAATTATATTACAATTTTATGAACGTAATCAAATTTTCAGAACATTCTGAAGATATTTGAACTTTTCCTAACATTTGACATTTTTGAGTTCATCGTGGAATATATGATACAATGATAATAATAATAATATTTTCATTCAACTCTGGCTTGATAATAATATTAATATTCTGGGGATCTCGTGGGCACAGGTCAAATCGACTCCGGCGTATATTATAGCAGTGTAATATCGTTTAGATATATATTATTGCGATCGATTGTGTAAAGTACTCTACCGGCGTGCGTGCACTACCGTAAACGCGACGTTATTCAGTATAATATATTAGTTAGTTTGTATACGAAAATTATTTTATTAATAATGATTACATACCTATATAGACATTATAGTATCAAGTAAATTCCGATAAAAATCAGTTATCGGCTGCATATGTGGTTAACAAAAAAAAAAATGAATAAAAATGTACGAATTGGTTCCTGATAAAATTTACATAGCACTGTATAACTGTTCGAATTCAAATAGGTAAAAATAGGTTTGAATAAAGAGTTTGATCACGGGAGAATGTATTATAGATCGATTAGGTATTGACAAAATCTAGTTAACTCGTTTAACAAACAAAAATAAAATCGTTTTCAAAAGTCCGTCAAACCCAAAACTTATATTATGTTTTGTCTAGCTTTACAGTCTAAATATTACGTTTTTTCAACTACTGAGTTCGCCTTAAGTAACGATTTCTAATTGGTTTTATAGATGGTCCCGAGAATTCATAAAATAAAAAGGAAATATTGTTGTTGGTTTGCAAGTCTGATTTTATTATTATAATTAGGGTTCATCAGAGTCAATTCATATGTTACCTATAGAATACCCAGGAACCTATTCGGTAATTGATGGGAACTAACCCTTAGGTGTCCCGAAAAGTCTAAAGACGGGAGGGAGAGGATTTGGGTGTTCAAACACCACCTCTACCCCCCCCCCCCCCCACCGAAATTTTTTTTGTATGGCTATTAATTTATTAAAAATGAAAAATATAGCTATATACGTGGTCACAAATCAATAAATAATGGTAAACAATGTTTTCAAGTGTCGGGTGTATTGCCGGTTCCGAAAAAAAATGTTAGTCACTGATCATAGTGTGGCATTGAAATATATTATTATACAATTCGTGTTTTCATAGAATTTTTGTTTCATTGAAAAACTTATTTGATTTAATTTACATTTTTGATTCATACGATGCAATATTTTATTTGTTGCAGTGTAATTTATAAAATATAAACAGTTTTATTTGATTTTCAGGCAACTCACTTTGTACCTCCACTGACGATTGATTTCGTTTTTTATTATACTTTAGCGTATAATATAAAGAGCTCATGAACACATAAACTCGGAAATGCAAAGGAAAAACCTACGTTTATATTCGTGTATAGTATGTCTAGCATAATAATATACGAGTTTTAATATCCGGCACCATTTTTTTTTTTTTTATTTTTTATTTTTTTTTTTGGCGAAATAATAACTTTAAATTTATATACACGAAATGCGCCGGTGTGATATAGAAAAAGGACGAGAAAAAACACGAGGAGAAGTATTGTGTAGTTTTCCATAATATTTACCCTTGCGCGCAAATTTCGCTCTAATAACCATACTATAGTTTTTTGTTCTTCTGGGGGTTTATCTGCGGATACAAATATCGCGTTCTGGAGCAGTAAATAAATAAATAAAAAAAAAAAAAAACCCGACTGAGATGAAAATGTATACAATATGAGGGGAAAGAAAGTCGTTATACAAAAAAATAAAAAAAACACTCCGGCTAGGGGATTTTGTTATTTACGTCGGGAAGCAGTATTATTTTTCGGTTAACTTAAGTTTTTTTTTTCTTCGCGCGCCTTACGAGATAACCAAGCAAAGGCGCTAGATTTTTTTTCCCCGATAACGGCTTTGCCGTCTCGACATCCGACCGCAGATTTTTTTTTCACACGGCGCCAATTCGTTAGATAACACACTAACCATTTCTACGAGAGCGGATAACCGTCGTCTATAGTGTATATGCACGATGCATCAAAGCAATTGCAAGCATTATACGACTATTTTTTTTATGACTTTTGGTATCGGTTTCGGTACGATGAGAAAAACATTGCAAATCATTTTTCATACTAAATATACTTACAAAAGAATATTATATCATATAGTATAAAAATATTAAAAGTATTCGAGCAGACGAAAAAATGGCAATTATTTTCAGGTGGCAAAAGATATAATGTTTAATATTTATACGAACACGTATATTCGTCAGAGTAAACCTCTCATCTCGAGTTTTAGATTATTTGATAATATAATTGTTAGGTTTTTCAACACAATACATTTTAGATTCTAGGCGGAGCGAGGAATGTATTGGCATTACAATGATGTTTATTTTTTTTTAATCTGTAATTTTTCTACCGGTCATTTTGCTCCGATTTTCAATCATCACATTTATTCTGAAAGAAAATCTGACTGGAGTGGTACTTAAAGGAGGTAATTTTTTTATTTACCCAGCTTTTTTCATAATAAATGGGGAAAATCGGGAAAATAGATACAATATTAAACAAATATTATTAAAGAAAATATATAATGCGCCATGTTATGTAAGTATTTTACCATAATCTATATATTATTTAAAGTAAGACGTCTGACACACTCACTCACTCATCAACATCTAACCCAAACTACTGGACAGATCGGGCTGAAATTTAGTATACAGATAGCTGTTATAACGAAGGTATCTACTAAGAAAAGATTTTTGAAAATTTAAACCCTAAGAGGTAAAATATGGGGTTTTCAAGTATTTTCGGTACGAATATCTAATATTGTTTATTTATTTATTTTTGTTTATTCATGGTTACCTTGGTTAATTTCGTTGTTACGGACAACTGCGTGTGTTTGTTTAAGAACTGAATTGATCAACTGTCTGTCTGTCTCTAATAGAATCAGGAACTACTGGACCGATTTTAAGGGGGTTTTTCGCAAAATGTTCCGTGTGGTCAGTAGAAGGTTTAAAACTATTGAAATTTCTAAAATTCCACCCATAATGGATAGCTGACAGGGATTTTAGTATTTAGTGGTATAATTTTTGATGATTGGGTTACTTTAGTAATAAAATAAATATTATTATTATTATTTTTTATTAGTTGGTTACTATGATCAAAACGTATCTATAGTATCTACTGAATATTATTTGTTAATTCAGCTACAAAAAAAAAAAAAAATAATAATAATAAAATCTAGCAATAGCAAAGAATTACCGGGACATCTATGTTAATAAAAATGAACGTTTGTCTGTATGTCTCTTATGCTTTCCTAAACCGTTCATCCGATTATAATGAGGCTTTTTACTCAAAATTTCCCGTAAAAGTTATAGGCTTTAAGAGGGTTTTAACACTCAACTTCTTCACCCTTAAAAATCATCCTTCATAATGAAAACGATATTATTATTATAAGATTTTACATTTTGTTTATTTATTTACCTTGGAGACACAGATCTAGCAACAAAGCCTAAAAAAATAACATATTATGAAATATAGTTCGCTGTAAGACAACTTAATATCTACTTATTTTTTTCCGTCCAATATACTAAGCAAAACTAGAATAAAGGTAAAAATAATTCAGGAAATGGCACGGGCAACGCTGGACGGGGGACAGCTATCACTTTCAATACGATTATCTTTTTCCTATGACTGTAATATAAAAATTGATAAATAAAAGTTGTAGTTAACACAAAAAAAAGCTACACACGAGCGAGGCCAGATTATTCAGCTCGTATGACAAATACCAGTATATTGTTGACAAAGAAACACTATCAACCGAACTCCTCTCAGAATCGCATTGTATCATATATTAATTTGCTTACTATTTCCGTCCATCTGACGGGTAAATATCACAAAGGTGTTAAACGGTGGGATATTTTATAGGTTAAATTTGAGATTAAAATACACATGCCCAAATGAATAAAATGATGAATATTTTTCTGGAGCTCCGTTTTGTAAAAGTTTACCCGACAAAATAATAATATTCACAACTGTGTTTAAAAAAACGGAAATTAATACGCTACAATTTATTTTTACGATAAAATAAAAAATGAAAATATAGGCCGAGTTATAAAAAAAAATCCTTGCTTTAAATCTGGCTGTTATGGTTGTTTAAAAATATAAAATGTAACAATATAATCCAAACGCAATGATATTTAATTTCTGCGTGGTGTAATTTTATTGTCTAATATCGCCCGTTGCATATTACATTAAAGGAGATTATAAATAAATAGGTAAACGTATTCTCTATATTATAAACATGTATATAGAACGAACAAAATTATTATTAAATTTTTTTTTTTTTTTCGTTTTATGTTCTAGAAGTTTATTTAATATGGAATTTAACCAAACAATAATAATAACGCAATATTTTATTTAATCCGTTGAAAATATATAAGGAAGAAAAAAACCCGTCTAATACTGCTTTAAGATTAAGGAATATTACACAAAATACCCAGTACTGAATATATGAATATAATACCTTTTTTTTTTTTTTTTATTTATAGAGAAATATAATATAATAATGTAATATTATTTTCATTGAATTCGGTGTACCGGAAACGATTAACATCCGAATGCCGTAATCGTTATCTTTCATAGGCGTGATTAGAATTTATTCGTAGAATTGGCCAAGAAAAATTCCACGGTATTCCGTTGATCGAGCGAGACTTACGCGGACCGCATAAAACATTTGTATACAGCCTATATTTTTGAAAATAAAATAATTAATGCATTTTAAATTGCCAACATTTGAGTAACTATATATCGAAAATATAGCACAGATAACGTCACATTTTGTGATGAATCTTTTGGCCATGTTGAAAGGCGTGGGTATGTATGTCTAGTGAACTGAATCGGAAAAACTTGACTCGTCGGCGCGAAAAAATAAATATTTTTCTGTTTTTATTTCTTGGGTCATATTTAATATTTATATTATTAACATTATCTCAAACTTGAGGTGAAAGGCCGAATTCACGACAGGTCTGCCCATGGCCAGCAGATTTCCCAGTCCCGTAAACACGCCTATGTTTCAATGACGTCATTTGGAACGGAGAGAGGAACTTTGGAATTTTCGCTGGTTTCAAAATAATAGTCTTGACTTAATACGGCGTTTCGGTCGATCATGTCAAGATGTCGAAAAACGTGTTATATATACCTATAATTGCATGGTAAAATTTCTTCATACTAACTACGAGACCGACTTTATTAAACAAGGCACCCACCACCCACCAATATGCATATGCAGGATCATACTTGTCGCCTGTATAGTAATTTTCAGAAGGGGGGCACAGTGAAATTTCCACCGAAAATACAGGTAGGAATTAGTTAACTTTTCAAGAATTTTAATATTCGCCAAGGGAGAAATTTGCCCCTTTTCATCCCTTATCCGTATTCACGGAAGTGAGTTTCCCGTAAGTTATTTTTAAGCCTCTTGCAAACGTATTATTAATTTCATAAATTTGTAAAATCGTTAATGGTAATAAATTGATACTGTTTATAATAGTAAATTATACTATATATTATTAGCTATTAAAATACCATTACTTAATACATAATTCATTATTATCTGTACAATTTTTGACTATAAATAGATTTTATAGATACGAGATTTCCCAAAGTCACCTAATAAAGGTAACATTAGGTACTATTGGTTAAGTTATAATAAACAGTGTAAAATTACCATGATAATATTTCATCTACCAGTGTACTTATCCGTACCCACCAACCCCCGCCGAATATTCAGAGTTCATGACCTCTGAAAAACCCTCGCATCATGTCAGTATACTACTCGCGGTGTTTGTAACCCCACTGATAATAGTGATGCGCGTATTCGAATGTACGTATTTAAATTCTGAAATACTTATTAAATGATTATGAAAATATATTTTAAGAACATTTTTAATTCATTTTTCGGTAAACAACTCATTTTTTCGTCCGACGGAAAATTCGGCAAGTCAACCCCCAGCAGTCTGTATCAAACGGCAAAATGACGCCACTGCCGTTATTATACGACACGAAGTTTTACGGTCGATCAGTGTTCCGCCACATGTACGTCGTACGTGACCGTTTTTTTTTTTTTTCAATTATTATAATTATTTTATTTATTTATTTTTATTTATTTTTTTTGTCTACGCGGTCGTTTATAATTATTTTTACGCGGTTTCCGGTACGGTTCGGAGGGGGAAACGGGTCTCTCCGGTCTATTATTGTAAAACATAATTATTGTCGTTATTATTGTTGCGTCGATTGAGTGTCCGGCGTGCGTATAGATATAATAACAATACAGTCTGGGGCACACGGTCAACCGGATCCGTCGGCGGCGACGGTTCTCCCCCCGCTATACCGCGAGTGTTCGCCAAAATTAGCCAATCGCGACAACTGCGTGCACAGTAATGATAATGATAACGATAATAATAACACATTCGAATAGTCGGCGGTCGCGTCATTATTATTATCGTTCGGCGGGCGGACTTCGTTTTGCGGTCGTCCCGCACGGAAACCCGCCGAACTCGAAAACACCCGTATAAGCGCGTCCCGGTTTCAGTCACCGTTTCCAATAACATTAACGATTTTTCGATTAACGTTTTTCAATCGTTGTATAAACGCTTTTGACGTTTTGAAGTCAATTTATTTTTACACGTCGGGGCGAAATCAAAAATACGCTCGGAATCCAAAAAAAAAATGGCCATACCAAATTTGGAAAAAATAATTATTGATAACTGATAAACGGCTTAGTATAATACTAGATACGTATTTAATTATAAATTACTCGCATAAAATATTCCTTTATTTAGCTACTCGATCCTATACGATTAACTTATTAGGATAAAGGACTAATTAATGTTTAGGAACAAATTGTAATAAAACGTTGAACTATTCAGATTGAGACTAAAAAAACTATAAAATAAAACGTCACTACAGGTAAATATTTTAACGTAACTAAATACAAATACAAAAAAGTATTTTTTTTTTTTGAGAGGGGGGAGTGATAAAAATATTGGTTTTACTATGATTGGCGATTTTCTTTTTGGACCACTAAGTAAAACTTATAGAAAACCTCGTCAGGATTTGTTGTCAGGATATTCATGCATTTCTGTTTTTTCAAACAATTATTATATCTACCATGTACCTGCTATGTTTACATAAAAACTAAATAAAAACAACGTAAAAACATTCAAAAATAAAAGTCTATAAATAGCTCAATATTACCACATTTTAAAATTTTACCGGATACGGAAAAATGCAAATAAAGGCTTCCCGTTAAAAATTCAAGTCTATGCATAATTTTAACTGAATTACAACAAAAAATCAAAATTGAAAATAATAAAACTGTTATTTCGCGTAAACTTTCTCGTTCTTTTTACGCTCTTTTTCGGTTTTAATCAATTATTAAAAACACTATAAAATTAAAAATCAAAAAACCGACTTTCTTATTAACCAACTAGATTAAATATTCAACAAAAAAGGTTTCTTGTCGTTTTTCGGTTGGAGCAATATTTCTAGTAGAAAAACATAAAACGTACAAATTTATAATAATAAAATCATAACGCCGTAAATTTGTCAGTTTTAATTTTATGTCTTTTTCCGGTTTCCCCAATTAATATAAGGACCACTTGGAAAATCAAAAAATGACCTTCCCAATATTTACTAACCATACAAAATTTCCTTTCAGTGAAGGTGCTACACTTAATCAGTGTTTGAAACATTCACTACAATAGTGTGCCGGGAAATCTCTAGATATCAAAGTATTGTTAATATTGACCTCATTTTCTAAGACTTTGTTCCGGTGTTACATTCGTTATTTTACATATTTTGTAGTAGTGTTATACTGGTATCACTAATTTGTGATTTGTAATCATGAATTGAGATAATTAAATTTTATAAGGTATCATTAATAATATTATTATGACGGTTTTTTTTTATGAAATTAACGAAAAAAAGTCATTCACGCTCGTGTAACAATTGAACGAATTCAAATGTTCTTCAAATGTACTCGTCTATGGATCATTCACGTAAAATTGAACCCGTTTTTTCCAAACACTGCACTTGATACATCGGAGCAAGTTTTATTTTCGAAAAGCGACTTACAGATACACACCAAAAAAAAAAAAAAATAATAATAATAATGAAATCAACGCTTCTTTTTCATAATTGTTTTAAAATCAAATTTTGATGAACGTCGTAAATAGTATGGCCTTTCAAATCATGCATAAACGAACTTCGTTAAAAATTCGTTAAAAATGAGTATCGTTACTCAACTTAGAGTAACTTTTGGTTTTAAGAGTTTTTTCCAATTATTGGTTCAACTATGGCGTAAGTATATATAAGTTTTCTTTAGATATTTTATCAACGTTTTAAATACAGAATAAAATTTACCATACTTAGTTTACTTAGTTTACTCGACTCGACTTGATTTTAAAAATCCAAAACTCGTCCAACCCCTGTATTATAGTAAGAATTAATTCGTTTTCGTGGTTCGTTTTAGTTTTGATAAAACTTGTAATTATAAAATCAGTGACCAGATCATTTTTGTGGGTAAATAAAAACTTACAGGGAGTACTGTTTTACGAAAATTGAACAAACGGAAAAAAAAGGTTATCTCCAAATCAACCACATCTCTACTGGTGACAAATCTGTTAGCCAAACCTTATTTCGATATACGTGAAATATTGTTTACCTAGATATATTTATATGTATAAATAGGTATCGAGTTTACCTAGATTTTATCTAAATACCTTTACTCACATATATAACTCGTTTTAAATATATATAATTGTTTTTTTTGTTTCTCTTAAATAAGTTGTTATACGTGTTATAGTCTATCAACATTTAGCTAGAATAGACATATTGCAATAAATAAAAAAAAAAAATAATAACATTTAGTTGTTCCACACGGCTTTTTCCGTATTAGTATTGAACGAATTTTAAGTATAGATTTTTTTTTTCGGAGTTATTCGATAGGTGTAGATGTTCTAGGTTCTAGCACCCATCTTTAACGCGTTTTGTCATTTTGTTATCGCGGTCATAACGGTAATACGCGTTGTCAACAATATTTACACTAGATTTTTACACCGTTGTCGCCGTATTAATATAACATCATTACAAAACCGTATCTATGTGTCCAATCATATAATTTTATTTCCACGTGACCTTATATTACGTGTGTTGGTACACTATAATTCTGTATTCATTTTGTGTCGCGTTAATGATCGCCGAAAATCGTTTTCTTCGCGACCCTCGAAACGAACGCCGTATCGTATCTGGGCGTTGGTTCGGCCTAAGGAAATTATTAGGTGGCGAGCGCATTTACACCGACACAAATCTAAAACTATTCCACAGCGTTCGGTCTGTCTGGCAGTTTAAACGTCTTCGGCGCACCTGGTCGTCGTCGGTTTCTGGCTCCCCAGACAATTAGGCTATATATACTTAAGGAGAACCGAATTTAATACTACCCAGTTGGGAATTCGACTCGTGGCTGGTATCTATACGCGTGTAGTGTGGTTTCACGATACGGTCTATTTCATATTATATTATTATGTATAGTGAACCGGATAGACCATATGGTGCGTTATTTAAAAACTTGCGGTCGGCATATTATAATAATTTCGGAATAATAATAAAAAGTCATAAATAATAATGTCACTGACATTTTAACGTATATTATAGTCGCGTCGTCGTATTATAGACACAATAATAAAACGCATTAACAAAAAAAAAAACCACGTATATATCTGCATGCAGTATACATTAGCTAGGTACTGTAAATAAAACTACACGGTTTCAGCAGTTTCATACCTAAATAATTTTATTTTTTCAAAAGTTCTTTATAACAACTTTACCTTTATATAAATAACCGAGCTTGAACGTACCGGGAAAAAAAAACTGCATTATAACGAGTACCTACATAATATTATAAAATATATGTATAAAAAAAACCCCATCGAAAAAATGCACATAAATTCTTAAGGTAGGCATTAAATCCATTTATAATATCCAGTCATTCATCTTCTGCTGGCTTACACGGATGATTGATAAAAAAAAATAAAAAAGCAGCAAATTGTAATCGGGTTTCCAAGTCACATTAGCTGATACATTATATAATATGGTTACAGTACCTTTTACATTATTTTTACATTACTTGACATAATATTGCTCGGAATTTATTGCGAATAAAAAAAAAACCCCCCATTTTAACATAATTAAAAATATCTAGTTAAATCGGTTTGTGTTTGAAAAGTCTGAATTTTTAACGATGCGTATCACAGTTCATTTACGAAATAATTTTGCGTATAATACATGAATTGGAACAATACGAGATGTTTGTGTATAATAAGATGCAATACTCTTATAACGCGAAACGTGAATATTAAAATAGTATTAAACATGCAAAATGAAATAATTTAATAGATTAGCTAACTATATTATTGATAATTTACAATTTGTTGCTAATGTGATATTAATAGAATCGTCGAAACATAGCTGTATACAATTAGGGCAAGGAAAACTAAAAACCGGCATTAAATGCATTAAAAAAAGATAAATTATGTTAAAAGAAGAATTTATTTATTCTTTGAAACCGCAAGAAAATGCAATAAATTTGAACATAAAATTGCATAGTGAAATTCCGTGATGTACTCACAATGTATTACATTAATAAATAATATTATTCGATTATCCAATTTGAACGTTTTTGTTGAAACTATAAGAGACATTATGTAGCTACACTATTATTTGCATAATACTTACATGTAGATATTTATTTAAGAACAATCGATTTTAAAAGAATTAGCTTTTAATCTTAGTCTAAAATATAGGTATCGTATAATTCATGGGCACTCATTGATTGCGTGTATGTGATGTTGAAAATTGTAACATGCATTTTATGCAAAATCCGGTCTTTAATAATAACATTTTATAAAAGTCTATTCCAATCTGATCCTTTAGACCTGCTTTACTCGCATAAACAATGGCGTATAATAATAATTGTATTGTGCTAAAATATATGAACTATAAAAGATCTTTTAGATAATTGACAAAGTATTATATTTTTAACCCCAACAGCTAAAGTTGACTCAGTCCTCACCTTAAGTTTCTATACACAAAAGGGCCAAATGGGAAGGGAAATGTATTAGACTTAATGCGGTAGATATTCAAATAATTTTTGGTCAAACGACATAATACAATAAAAGCTCGCCCAAACGATGAACGTAATATTATATGTCCATGTAAATTTCACCTAAATGATACATTGTTCAAATTTGGACAAAAGACATGTGATTTTAGGTTATTCGCCCAAATGAAAACCGTCCGTCTAACGAAACCGAGATGTTCAGCGATAATACGACCCGTTTAAAATATTAGCAATAATGATTTAAATAATTAAATTAATCAATTATTAATTTAATGAAAATTGGCTGTAGCGTTGTATACAGCTTGTTCGTATTTTGTGTGCGAGACGTTTGCGAGTCTAAGTGCGAAATGTGATTTGACAAATCGACTTAACTGCAGTTAGAAGGTTCGCTGCTTTCGGCACCATTTTAATTTTGTAATTCGTGTTTTATTTTATAATTGTTAATTAATACAGGAAAAAAATTATAACGTGAATAACAAAAAAAACTATATAGACCGAAATAAGGATCAGAATATGTAACTCTTTACTATTATTACCGTGGACCGGGATTGTTCCTAATATTATACAGATATAACAATTCTTATCATAATATAAAAATGAATGAACGGTCCTCAAAATAAATTGCAAATTAAAAACTTCACGTAGTATTACATGTATATTATTCCAGGCCCAGTCTCCCATATTAATGGATTTAAATTCAATTAGTACGATGCTTTAAGCATAAATTTACATCAGTTAGCAATGTAATATATATAGTTTATTATATCCATGTGAGCATCATATATGATACCACATTTCTCTCTCTGGCATGGTCAAAAGACGAGGTACTCTCGTACAAACAACTATAATATTCGAATCATTTAATTATTATAACAGAACATCATGGGGCGAGAAAATAAGGTAAAATATTGAAAAATTACTGTTTATCTGTGTAGGTAATCGCTATTTTCATTAATAAATAAATAGGTATTTAGGAAACCTAATGTGCGATAAAACTAGAGTAGTTTAAAAAAAAAAAAAATATTTATGTAATTATGTACGCAGAAAAATGATACACTTACGATTTAAATATTTTGATATAAACGATAGAGATAAGTAGTAGAAGCAAATTATTATTATTGAATAATGTATGCATTATTATTATTATTTTTTTTTTTTATTGTATTAAATTTGAAATGTTATTATATTATTATTGAAATATTATTATTCATTACACTAAGTACATTTTACTCCCAGATTTTTATCGCTCTACTCAACTTAATCTATTTCGACAGTTCAATTTTAAGAATATATATTTTTCTGTATGAAGTAACTGAACACATTTGGAATGAAAATTAATAGAGAAACGTCACCCCAAGTGTTACACACCCGGTTTTTTTTTATGTATAACTGTGGCACTTTTTTTTCCTAATAACATTCTAAACCATATCCCGATTGTACATTTATTGTTTTTTTTTTACGATTATTTTTTTTCGTTTCCCTTCTTTTATCGCCCTCTTTGTAAGTCCCTCAAAACAGTGTAATATTTAGTAACATATATATATATATATTTTTTTTTTCCGTATATTTAATATTATTTATGTAATTTTCTTCGGTCGGTATCTAATCTAAAAGCTAATAAATCGAACCGTCCGCCACAATTTGTTCGAAAAATAGTTATACAAAAGAATTTCAAACGTATATGTATACATAATAAACGTATATAGATGTATGAAGTTTTCTTTTTAATACTGACTTCTATACTACTGACTTTGTATTCAAATATATTATTAAATTGTATACAATGTTTGAAATACGTTATCGTTTTATAACTGCAGTTAAACTTTTTTCCATATATTATTCTTTCTGTTTTCTATGTCAGAATGTTATATAATATATTGTTTTTTTTTTTTTTAAATATTACACTTAATACTTTATGGTATCTCGTATTAAATCAGTGTAGATTACTACTAAGTTCTACTTTCTTAAATATTTTCAGCATTTCTAATCAACGAACTTGTTCGTCTGCTTAATAATAATATGTTATAACATAAGGTCTTTCTAACGATATCCCTCCCACGATGAGACGCGCAAAAAATACGATTTGTATTACTATACCGAATATAGCAAACAACTTTTAAATTATAATGTATGGTTTTTTTTAAAATTTATTTTATTAAAAACTAAATGTTAAACATAAGACTGCATATACCTATAAAATTGCATAAAAATCTATGAAAACAACGGTGGATAGTTAGATGGTATAGTTATAAGCCATATGAACGGACAGACAAATAAACTCCAGTCAGATAGACATAACGAAATTTTTGGCATTTTGACTATGGAACATTGAAAAAAATTAATTGTCACTGTATTAAAAAATTATATGAGAAAATCATTTCGGACACTAAAAACAAATTTGCGTCGTATTAAGCGCTATAAGCCGATTCGATAATAACTGATAAGCATAGCCTTTATAACCTTTAAACATATAATATCATGTACCTAAAGGATGTAATTATAGTTGCCACGAGTTCAAAGTAAACATCCGTTAAGGTTAGGTTAGGTTAGGTTAGGTTAACGTCTTTTTGTTATAAACATACAATATTATCTGTTCATCGGTCAACAACTACACCGTACGGTTCGGTGACGGTCTGATAAAGATAAGATACTATCCGGAGAATCCGTCAATGATATTTATGTTCATTAATCACACGATAATAGTCATAATGACAATATTGGTAATTTTTAATCCGCTTGAATGCGGTGCGCGACCGACCGGTATTGACGGTGGTACACGAAAAACCACGAAAAACGATATTGCAGCCGCTCGAACTGTGTAGTCATGGCGTATGGTATCCCGTCTCGGTCTCCTCCTGCGAGGGGCGTCATTTCAGTCTTCTAATGTGGCTACAAACATTTGAACCCGGTAATTATTCCTTCAGCCGGGCCCGTTTGTCTCGCGGAACCGACACGGCGTTTCACGGCTCGCCCGCGTGTTCGCATTCCCGCTTCCTCGCTCTGCTGTTCAACTGTTGACGTTGCGATCGCGTTGGCACCGCCGCGCCGTGGTTCCTGCAAAATAGGAACTCGTCGCGTAACTCGGCGCGACGCGCGCTCTCATCTCGCGCACGGTCCCGGCGACTCCCGCCTCGGTCGCCGTGGTCGTCGTCTTTACGGAAACGCGTTTTGAAATATTTACGTACGCGACACGACCGCCAAAGCGCACGCGCGTACGCCTGCGGTCCGCGTGTGCCGCGAACGGCCACCCGGGGGTCGGATTTCAGATTTTCGCCCAGCTCGTCCTCGCCGCGCTCCCGCGAGTCGGCGGACCCGCGCCGCGCGCAACCACTACCGTTGTTGTTGTTATTATTATTATTATTATTATTACGCGGCACCTACCACGCCGATAACGATATCGTATCGTAACGCCGTACAGATTACCGTCGCGTAATTAACCCATCGGGAAAACGGCGACAATTTAATATATCGCGCGTCACCTGTATACGTGTACGCGGGTTAGAGTTTCGGCGTCGCGGCGGTTTCCGAGGGAGCGGGAAGGGGCGGCCCGCATATACCCGTAATGTATTATTATTATCGTCGTCGTCGTGCCGCGTGTACGGGTTCTCGTGTGCGTGTGCGTGTGCGCGTGTGCGTGTGCGTGTGTGTGTGTGTGCGTGTGCGAGTGTGTGCGCGCGTGCATATATATAGTAATATTGTAAAACAGCGCGGCGGCAGCGCTCCACTAATTAAGACGGCAAAGTTCGTCGCGGTAAAACCGTCGGCGGCGGCAATTTGTCAAGGAAAAAAAAAAAAATAAAAACCGACCCGATAAACAATATGTACGTCCGTTAATCAGCGACGTTTTCGTACGCGTAACACACCGTTTCCAATTTGCTCCGGGGGCGTATCCGTCACAAACGCGACGCGCCGACGCCGGCCCGGACGTTCCGTCGTCGCAGTATAATAATAATGATAATGGTAATAATAACGATAATGGTAATAACAACGATATTATGTCGCGCGCTTGGGTATGTAACGTTTGCGTACGCGCGAGCAACAGCCCGCGCTGGCCGGCAAACACGGCAAACGCCGTGACAGAAATTAGACGAGAACAAATAACACCGCGGACGAGACGGGACCGGAGGCGACGACGACAGACGTCCAGAGCGGAAAGTAAAGAGCGTTTTTTTTTTTATTTCTGGTTGCCTTCGAAAAATGTTCCCGCCGCCGTATACAAATAAATCCCGACCGCGGCGCTCGGGCAACGGACTCCGAGAATGTTTGGCACGCGAACGCCCGCCCGTCGGGGACGAGTGACTCGATGATTATGAAATAATACGCTTGTGTGCGCGGCGCGATCGCATTATCGTTCTGGCCGTTATTCTAATACGTCTACAATGCGAGTGGCGTACGCGACGCGACGATAAACCGGACGACCGGACCATCGCAAGTAGGTAGTGCGGTACTTTTTAAAGGGCACGGGCTGCTGTACTACTGCTCCCCTAAGCCACAAAAGGTCGTAATATTTCAATATGATTTTCGATTCGTTTACAGTACACCTGGCTTAGCACAAAGACAAACGCGCCTGAAAATTACGAATATTTCGATACGTACGAAGTCGCGAAAGGTCATATTTGCATTAGCGTTACAATAGGGCTACTTTCGTGATTTCCCAAAAAATATCACGGTGTAAATATTTGTTATTGCTGAATTTTTTTTTTTTTCAACTAAACTACAATATTGTTTTAATGAAAATCAAAAAAAAAAAAAAAACAACAGCATAAATGTTTCGGGGAGCTCAATCCCCTCGAGTACACTGCTCTCCTAGTTGTGCCTATAATGAATCGATTGCAATATTATAACACGCATGAGTTTCTCGGTTAATTAAAAGTAAAATTAAAAATCCGTTCAGCGTTATATTATTAAATTTATTGTACTATTTATTTATTGCCATAATAATGTTAAATATTTTCAATATTCTATATTAATAACAAAATACGCCTGTTATAGGTACTACAAGAAGTCTGTGTTGATAATATTTAACTGAATCCGGGTAATATTAAAATTATTATTGTAAAATTTTCCCAGAAAATAGTGATCATGCCCACAATTGTGTCTGTCATATAACTATGTATATTCTTATCTTATACTCGGTACATTTGGACGTTTTTAGCGGTTTTTCCGGACAAAACGATCTCAAAATCGGAAATTGAGTATTTCTCGTAGGCGGATGTATACATATTTATATGTTGTTTCCGAAGGAGAGTAGCTTTTAATTTCTTTCACCCACACAAACTCCTAAATACCACCCGCCCCCCTCAAATGAAACAAAAGGAATTCAATTTTGTATAATATGTCCGATGTATGAATCAAGGATATTCTTTTTGGTGTTTTCTGCTTTCAACCTCGACAATTTTTATGCTTAGATTTCATGTTTTCCCAGGGAATAGCGCGTTTTAATACCTTTAATAGGAGCTCTGCTGCTCTTAATCATTTAACGTCTCGGAAGAACGAAATTAAGTAATAATTTTTTATTTTCTACTGTGTTATTTTTTTGCACTGCTAATGGATCGCGCGAGTTTGCAAATTTCATCCTTTTAATTATGTCTATTCCGGCGCGTTGATTATATTATATAGCTTTTGCAAAATTATCGCAAACATATTTTATAATTTAGATTCTGTACGCTACAAGAAAAGAGCGACTGAAGCTGTTACAGTTTTACGGCATTGCATTCTTTCTCTTTCTCAGAAAAACACTTTTTAGTGCATTAAAATAATGTTCGCGAAAAGTTTCATCCCGGTCGGTAACTTTATCGATGGGTTATACAAGATGACAAAACGCAGATGGTACCTATATATTTTAAACGAGTTATTTTCCGAATTTTCAGTATAGTTTTGTTTGAAAATCGCGATAAACCGGCAAAAAGAAAAAAAAAAAATACGAGAAGATGTACAATGTCAAGCGCTAAAAGTTTCATGATTTACTTCACTCTGTTGCAGTACCGTACTTCAAAATACAATGATTTATCATGTATTTTTATTTTTCACTCGAAATAATAATAAAAACCGTAGCTAGTTTATACATGTTCCCGTTGCCCGTTTGAAACTATAATAACAATATGACCTGTAACCGAGGTTCGGAATATTTGCATATAGTTTTCAAACGAAATTGCACACTATAAGTAAGGTATATTATTATAATATACTCGCGTACACAATTGAACAAATATAAGTTTAAATATAGATAAGTATTTTATTTACTATTAGTATATTATTCATCGGAAACGAATAATGCATACGATTATAATAATAATATAATCGCCGTGATAGATGATAATATACGAGTACCTATACAGGACGACCATTACAGGATAATTATTATTCAAGATACACTATTTGAATTTATCATTTACGGTTATATATTACTGTTATTGTGTTACAACTCGAAAAACGTAATATTATAAACATATCATTAAATCATTTAAATTTTAGATTATATTTAAATAAAATGTAAATAGAAATTGTACGTATAAAATGATTTACTGTTGTTATGTCAGAAACGCAACCTACTTTAGTGTCTCTCTTTTCTTTTTTTTTTTTAATAAATAAAGTTTGTATTGTTTCATTGAAATAATACGTAATTTATCAAAACTCTTCTGAACTAGCAAAGTATAATAATATTATTTCTAGAACATAATTTTATATAACTACGTATATAATACTGACAGGACGATTTAGAATCAGATTTTTACGCATCTTCGTAGTTTTAAACTTATGATGGATATCATCAAAAACAAAAGTTTTTAATATCATAACTACACACGTATATATATATATATATACATATATATTATATAGTTTCGCTTTTGAAACGACTAAAGCTACCTATATTTGAATTTGTGTTACACGTCGTATATTATATTATTATACTATGTTTATACGGCAATATTTGAGTTGCAGAAAATACGATGACAATTTTTGGTTTTTAAAAGAACTTATATTAGGTAATTTTGTTTTAGATTCTGAGTGTGTCGAAGAAGCTATTTGTTTTACTATGATGAGTTTTTTACATCAAAAATTGTCAGAAAAACAAATTGTCTATGATTTTTGCATGTCATGTATTGAAAAATGCGGATTTTTCACTCGAAGTAAAGTACATTTTTACCGATAATACATATTTTATTTGAATAAATTTACTATAATATTTCCGAACAGCTATATATTCCCCCGCCCTCATACAATATTACTTATAACGCGAGAAAATTTCTTTCGTATAATATGATTGTATGTGTTTATATTTAAACGTTTGATTAATAATATTATACTATGTATATAATAGTAGTATAACATTAAAACGTGGGCTGTTAATCCTGCATATCGTTCATAACCGGATTATTTTGTAGGCGGCGATTGCATCTCGTAGTATGAATCCATTGTTACCTATACATCGAGATAATAATAATATAAACTCGAAGAACATAATATTTTTTTATCTCTCGGGGCGATATTCCGTGGTATTTATGGTCGCGACAAGAACGGTGGCCACACCTATGCCGCCGAAGATGATACCAGTTAGTCAAACAAATATATATATGATAATAATATTATTATGGGGAACTATATACAACAACAATGGGTGTAAAATCAGTGTCCTACCGTGGTCCTGTCGCTGGGAAAAATCACGAGCAAGCAGCCGTGTGAAACAGGTAGGCACCTATACTGTTCCGCATGGTACAGAAAACACAATGCAAACGGTCGGGTTGGCTTTTTATCCGATGGTATAACTTTTTTACCGGACGACACACGCGGTGAAAATATTGCAAGAATAATAATATTGTCCGTGTACGCATACCTATATTCCGCAAAACGTGACCGTTGATCGAACAATACGATTAAATTGTGTGAAAAAGTGTTCGGCAGAAGTGTATTGCGTAGTGGAACAGAAATCGTAAAAAAAAAAAAAAACTGCACCGGAATGTGCGCTACAATAATTTCGATTTTTATGCAATACGTCAACAATAATATTGCGTCTAAGCTCGAGGGTAATACAAGTACAGCAGTGTATAGGTACGTATTGATATATTTTAAACATGATGTATATTATCTTTATAAAAGCGTTTAAACGACAAAACTCTATATTATCTCTGAGTATACTGAATATGCTAAGTATATTGCTGTTAATTTGAATATATTAGTATTTCGAAAATCGTTATGTCGTTTAATACTATTCATGGACGATAAATGAATAGAATATATTATGAAAATGTGTTTGACTAACCAATCAACACACAATTATTTAATCTGCCACATTGTGTGCCACCTATCAATACCCTACATAATAATTACATATCAAATTATAATATGGAAATTAGAACTTCATAGTTGTACGATATTTAATCATATATTATTTCGTTTGAACAATTCATAAAATATAAAACATAATTAGAATTTAAAAACAGTTTTATCCACGTAGTGTGTTTAAATTTCAGTTCAAATAACTCGTCCTCTAGATGGCGTTAGTGAATATTTAATACATACGAATTTGTTTAAATGTTAGTTTTAAGTTTTCTTCACACGTTGTCGAATCAATTGTTAATTGCATATAAATTTTCAGTGTTATAGATATTCAAAATTTGACATTAGTCACGTTTTAAGTGGATAATATTTTACGTTAATTACGATACTTAATCTTTATAGCTTGTCCTATATGACTGTAATACGCTATTTTTGTTAATTATTGATAGGAATTAAGGAAACAAGACGATTCAGAAAATATTTTTCTCAAACCAATTATAATGCGACTTACTGACTTTTGACATAGAAGGGCAGGACTTTACTGTACTAAAATTTAAATTTAACTAATAGGTACATAAATTATAAGCGAGTATTATTGTTATCTATTGTAGATTATTATTATTTCGTGACCGAACAATAAAGAAAATATAATTTCCACTACCTATTACAAAAATAGGCAGTGCGATGTCGCAAATCGCCTTTATTCAATTTATAAAACGAACGTGAGTATGTAACCGTTGAATGCGCTTAAATACAACACGGACACTGACTATTGGGGACACTAACAACACCAACTACACTGTATGGAAATAATAATATAGTGTTTTGTGTGGAAAATTACAATTTTTTTTCACAGATAAATGAACAGTATCCTATTCCGTGAGTTTCTCGTCCTTGAGATATTATCTAACGATAATGACAATTATATTCATATTAGAGATATGTTTTACCGATAGACCAATAATTCGTTTTATTTTATTTTACGGATATCTTCTGCAGTGTTATCGCGTAATTATCATACATAACGTTATTGGAATACGTTCGTTCGTAATAGTATAACATGACGATATTCGTATAATATTCCGTTACGCACGCAGAAAACGGTTCTGTTCCAGTTATGTAGGTAATGTTATCAGATGGCCGCCGGCAAAATCGTAATACATACATACAGTACATATTATACCCACTATAAGATACATAGGTAAACAAAAATTAGTTCTGTATGGCAGTAGAGGAACCTATATGTTGTTGCAACTATCAAGAGATACGTATCTTAATTCAAAACAGTTTTGCGCCGGTCACGTAGACGACGACGGCGCTAATGGAATATTAGATCTAGATCCAGGTCTTAGGACCGATACACCCACATATTATATTATGACTGCAGTGCAACGCGAATTAATTATTATTTGAATATCGTGTTTCATCGGATAGATTATCCCGAAAATTGTGTATTTTAAGGGTAATATTTTATAGGTAGTCCGCGTAGACGTATGTATGAAACGAACGTATAAATAGAAAAACGAACGAATACGTCACGTAATAATAGATGTAACATCTGAGTTACGATAAAATTGTACCTAGATTATACGATTTTTGACGTGGGTTATTCAGTACCAACACTCATATGGTCCAATGGAGCGTGTTAGTTTTGACACGAACTCGACAGGTAAATTTTGACAAATGTTCTGATGTGTTTTGAAACGAAAAGACGGATTTAGCGGGTTAAAAAATCCTATAAAACAGCGTTGCTAACTAATTTTCCCGTTTTTTTGGTACATGCGACATATGCATTTAGACTACTCGTTTAAACCCGGGAAATTCATTAAAAAAAAAAAAAAACCAAAACAATCAGAATCTAAAGCGGTTTTATACTGTTCTTTTGACATAACCGTGGGGAGGTGTGTGGTAACTCGCTCGTAGCCCTGCACGCATACACGAGTCTTGGTTAAACAAAGATTAAGTAATGTATCAATGCCACCACCCGACGCTGTTAAGATCGACATGGGCGGTCGGCAGTAGGGCCAAAGGGTATTACGAATAAATAAATAATCTAACTATCTGTATTATACGATTATACGTAGGTACCCATTTAAAAATTTGAATAATAACGACGTTGAATATTATAATATACATATATATATATGTAAATGCAGCAGTTATTGGGGGCGTCGATTCGGGTTTCCTGCGAATATGGGGCGTCGGCGGGGTTCATACGTAGGTACACGGTTTTTTTCCCCTCCCTCCGCATAATATGAAATCATTGCCGAAAGAACAAAAATAATCGAATTACGGACCGGCCGAATACTCGTGAAACGACGTTGTTACGCGAAAAAGGACCGGAGCGGTCACGGCAAACGTTACGCGTCACCGGCGGCGGCGGCGGCGGCGCGCGCGTTTTTTTCGCGACCGTCGTAATGTCATTATCGTCTCCGGACACGGCACCCCTGCGGTCTTCAGCACCGTCGCCGCGTTGCACACCATGATTACAGGACGCTAAACTCCCGTCGATTACGATATTTTAATCGTATAAATATGGTAATAACGCCACGATAACAGCACGTTACTCATTATCGCGGCGTAAAATAACGTATATCAGCGTTATTATCATTGTCACGGTGCAGGAACGCGTGTGGGCTTAACGAAAAACCGTACGGTCGAGGCGGTCCGCACTCCACGACTATTATAGCCGGTGCGGCCGCAGACGTGTCCGCGACGATTTTATTTTTATACTCGTGTAAAGTGTATTATTATTATTATTATTATTATTACGTGTGTATAATAGAGTATAACGACGACGACCACGGTGACTCTGAGCGTAATTAATAATCGTCGTACACGTTTTTTGACACCGGCTCGTTTGTTCACAGCTCGCTCGCATCCGGACGTATATTAGTCGCGCCGCATACGGTGCCGTGCAGCGTACAGAAACACGTGCAGTTTTGCTAAACCGAGTTGGGACCGCATTGAGAAAAAACATTTTTATTTTTTTTTTTTTTTATTTTTTCAACTGCAGACCTCCGAATTACTGCACACGGTTTCTTTTGAAAATTTACCATTACTATAATATATTATGGTATTTTATAGACTGCGTGCCGAACACCACTGATATTTTTGAGTTTTAATGACCATTTTTTTTTATAATATACCTATTATTGTTATAATTTATACTGCACGTACGAGGCTACGAAAAGCATAATGTCTGTTTTACGAGACGCTTAGGTACGATTATCCTTTAATTTTTTTTAGTTCTGAAATAAAAATACCTAATAATATACGTATCGGAAATTTTACGTTGTACTGACCGTTTACCGCTCGGATTAGATCGCTACTGCACTTGAAAGTCCCGGTAGGCATAGGTGCGTTTTACAATAATTGCCATCGAATCGGACCGCTATTAAAAGGTGTAAATCGGTTGGTCATGTCAGAAGTGGTTTGTTAAACATTAAACTATAAATATAACAAACTCATAGATCGTATACACTACACTAATAGACCAAAACTGATTGCGCCCCGGGCGTGACAAGATAAAAGGCGTTTTTTGATTATTAATGACAGTTACTGTAAATAATTGCTGCGTACTATTGTGTATATGTGCAGTGTGGGTACTTCAATAGAAGTGTGTGTTATATGTGTGTAATGCTGTTGTTAATGGTTTACCTATTAACAATATCGCGATGCAAGGAAGAAAATACTGAATTTGGAAATTACGTCACTAAAATAGTTATGATGGTTATCGGAGTTTTATTGCATTTTAATCTACAGGGGCGTTTAAAACACGGTATTTCCTGTGAAAACAAGTAATTTGAAAATCAAAAATTGTTTGGGAGGGGATTTGACGGTTGTAATTCCCGAAGTCATATTCCTGATTCACCATACATATTGCATACATAAAATTCCATTCTCCTGGATTCATTTAGGGGATCGGTAAGAAGCTAAAAACACACTTCTCTCATCTCTCATTTCTTACTACAACACGCAGGTTCAAGTTCGACCAAAATATTATCAATATAATCCGCTAATAAAATAACTAGTTCCCAAGTTTAAGCTAATTTAGTCAAAAGGGAGCGGAAAATAGTTTCATGCGAGGACCAATGAAAAGAAAAGAAAAACACAAACAAAATACAGTGTAATAGTGACTATTTCTACTATATTAGATACTAAAAAAAAAAACAAGAGGGAAATATATCCATCTCCTTAATCCTCTCACCTATATAGGCTGCTTTTTGTCGCGAGAATATAACTTGAAGGAGATGAAATAGTGGATGAAACTTTTTTTAGGTATTTTCGATACGAAAATTAAATTATTTTTTGTTGAATTACGGATTATCATAGCAACACGGATGAAATGAAAAAAACATTTAAAACAAAAAAATAAAAAATAAATAGAAATAGAAATGCCATGCCAACAATAACAATTTAAAATAAAGAGTCTATCTAATACTCTGCCGGTATATTATTGGTTTGAAATTGAATAGGTTACCTTGGTAACATGGATGAAAAAAAAAACAAACACTTTGCGCTATACAGGGTGGGTAAGTTAAAAGTGAAAACACGTAAAACGTTACCTTTGAATTTTTGTATTTTTTGCTACAGTAACAACACTATAGTACTATTACGCCCTCATAATTTTAGGGTTATTATAGTAGATATGTAGTTTAATCCCTTTGTTCTGCAGGTATCTATGGTAATACGAATGAAAAAATCTGTGATACACTAGAACACTTTTAGTCCGCGGACTACCTTCTTTCCATCTCTTTTTTTCAGTTCAGTATACTGATACTGACAAAGTAATATGGACATGAAAGTAAAAATAATAAAAAACTAGCACGGACAGCGCTTGGCGCGGGACAGCTAGTATTATATAATAATATGACTTAAACTGGAATTCACTGTACTCTTATATTGTATTCACTTTTTATTTATTTTAATGCAATTTGCAATTTCTTACGATCATTATAAATCATTAGCTTTTGTTTTTAATAGATAAATATACTCATTACTGTACTATTATAATACGACGCGTTATACCACAGTGTAGAACAATTATTTCTGACGATACTTCTCCATATGTTATGTGTGTACTACGCGCGTTTAGTTCTTACGACTAGAGTAAACAAATTATAAATTATTATCATTGGTACCAACGAACGAACCGATAAAAAACGAAATGCTCGAACGCTCGTGTTCGACCCGTAACACGTGTACCGTGACCGATACGTGTAGGTACGCGCGATAAAATTTTCGCGGTGTACAAAACGAACGGAAGGAGCGAAAATCCTTTGGCTTCCGGTGGCGTACATACCTACTGCACTGGAAATCCGAGAGCCCGACGGTCTCTCCCGGCGGCGGAGGGGTCGGTGCAATTATACAGGTTTATTAGTTTCACGTTTCCAAAACCGCGCCGTTGTTAATGGAACGCGTCGGGCGTACAGTATTCGGAGTCTCCCCCTCTCGGTCTTTCCGTCTCGCGCGTCACCCGCCGCCGCCGCCGCCGCCGTTAACTAATTGCCAGTGAATTTTCGTTTGTCAGCCACCGACCGAAAAGAACGAGAGGCCTTTGCGAGCGCCATTAATTATTAAGCTGTATATTCCGCGATCTCATCCCCGTTTTCCCTCTCTCGCTCACCTCCATTGACCTATAGTATACACTTCGCCTCTCGTCCCCGACAGTGTCTACGTGCACGCGCCCGAATTTCTTTGTTTAAAAAAAAAAAAAAAAAAACAGATTGCGAATTTAATAATTTATTATTAAGCCATCACCACGGTGATCAGGCACGTATCCATGAGATCTGCCCCCCTCTACCCACTCTGTTCCTCATTGCCGCCCCACGGCAAAACCGCATAACTCGACATTTATGTTTTTTTCCAGTTTTTCCTTCCTTTTAAACAATTTAGAGAACTCGACTTATACGTGGTTTTCAATGGAAACGACGACATATTGTACAACTGGTGTAGTACCCAATTGTCAGAAAAATTATGAGTGGATAAACGAATATTATTATTATAGTCATACCAACGTCAAGAACGAAATGAATCTACCTCGTCCTAAACTGATCTAAGGAAGTTAGTATCCTAAATGCAAAAAATCTAAAATCTAAAATCTATTTATTTATTTAAAAAAATACGTCGAACAGAAATAATATAGTGGGAAAATGGGTAATGGAAAATTCTACGTGGTGATAACGCACCATAGAAACATAATACGAAATTCGGGTTGAATCCATGTTTAATCAATTTACGGGAAATTTAATTCGTTTCAAAAGATATCATGTTACAAACAATAATTCTACATTGGACGAATAATCCATAGTAAAAAGCTATTTTTCTTGAAGAAAAAAAATTTTTAGGTCAGGCAATATAAGAATACTTTTATGTTTTCGCGCCGTACTTTGAAAGGCGTAGAATTTCGTGAAAGTACTTTGCGAAATTGTCATCGGTTCACCTTCCAGGTCTACGTTTTTGCTTTTTGTTTTCTTATAAAAAAAAAAAAAAAAAAAAAATGCTCAAACACTCGACTAGATCGTTTTATTTTGCCATTAATATTATTATTTTTTTTTGTCCGAACGAGATCTACCCTAAATAAACGAAATTGCCATTTCGCAATATCGCACACACGTCATTTCGCTCACCCTCCCCGCCAGAAATTATTTATTTAACATAATATCGTACCACGTTGCGCGATATGAAATAATTTCCATGACGTGTATAATACAGAGAGGGCGATTGCCAGGGCGGTAGAAAAGGACCACCGGCCGCCGCCGGGTCGTTTATAAAATATTTCACCAGTCCGTATAGCAATGCGTGTAGCGTACGGTCCATTACATACTCGCACTCGGCCATCCGGTTTCGCAATGAAATATTATTACGGCATTAAAACGCCATACATATTGTATAATATGCTTCCCAATCCGTGCAGAGGTATATTATACTTATACTTTATAGTACGAAGGACGAGGGCTAAAAAGCAGGTACCTATAATATTATAAGAGTAGGTATCCGGCGTTCCGAAAACGTTGGCGTCAGTGTCTTATTTGAGGAGAGATTAGGAAAATGTTCCTCCCTTTTTTCACATATTTTTTGTCTCCTTTTTTACTGTCTATTATTTACGTGTCTGCTGGTTTTTCAAGTTCAAATTTCTTTACTTTTCAATCAGAAAATCGAAAATGTGTTGGTAGTGTTGTTATATCTATAACTATTGCAAATATATCGAAAATAAATACTCTACATATACATTTTCTTGTTCAAAACGAAATCTATGCGAAATCTGAACCACTATTCTATAAAAGGGTTATGGATGGGTACATAGATTGGGACCTAAACAGTAAATAATTCAATAATAATAATTATACTTAAACACCAATATTTCTCGAAGTTATTTTATTTTAATGAATATTTTAGGACAGATCGAATTAGAAATTAGGTACTTACAGGCATTTATAAATAAAAATTCATCGTTTTTTAGCCTAATTAAACAAGATAATATATAACATGACGCGGTTTCCAAATTCATCATTTCCGCCTTTTTGGAAAAATCTAAAATAAGCCTTAATCCTGCACGTTATACATAAAAAAAACAACACAATTTCGGACAAATTGTTTATCGCGTGTCCACGGTTTCTGGCTTTGAAAGAAAAAAAATAATATCGTAAAACAATCTGTGGCTTATCATTTAATATAATCAACGACCGCATAGAAACGCTTAATGTTTTATTAATTTGTAATTACATTAAAATATTGTAGGTTCGTATTTGTTTTTATAGATATTCGATATCGATGGCGACACGATATTGCAAGTCCTATAAAACTTTTGTAGCTGATACTTTCGTGTTATCGACTATATTATTATTAAATTAATGAAAACGCCATATCTACGAGTGCTTCATATTTTCAGGAATAACAATAAAAATAATAAAAATAAAACCCGTCCACCCTTAAAACACTATAAATTATAAGCCACGATTAATAAAAATATAAAAAAAGAGACATGTATAGGTAATACTGTTCTATGTGTTATTTTATTTTTACTCTAGTCTGTATATAATTATTAAACAAGGTTTAAAAGGTCGTAATACAGTTTAATAGTAAATAATGTTGATTCGATTTTATTTATATGTTATAACGCGTATAGGTATAATAAAAAAATAACAGTATATCTACTTTTATTTATTATTTCAGTTTATAGCTTTTGGAAAATAAAGTTTTGAGTAATAAGAAACTGTGAATTAATGTTAAATGTAGTGAAAAAAAAAAAGTGTATTTTTTTTAAAATTTAATTCTCCGTTTTAAATCCGCTTTACTGATAGTTCAACTAAATAAAGTCCGAAACTATATAAACTCAAACCAAATATTTTCCTTTATCGTTTGATTAAAATTAAAAGGTTTTTGATCCAACTTTGAGGCTGTATTCTTTTAAATATGTTTGCAGCCAAAGTATATACATTATATTTTATAGTTTAATATTGTATTTAAGATTAAAAGAAACGATTCGATACAAATTTCTATGTTCTTTTAATTATGACATTAAAATCTCATTTTCCACTGGTTAATATAATATAAAAATAAATAATATATTAGTATGTATTTTAATTTTGGATAATTCATTATAATACGAATTTGTTTTATTCAAACATATCGATAATGCGCATGTAGGTATAATAAGTCAGGATTAATGTTGAAAATTGGATAATATCAACTTTTCGTTCCGTAAAATATATTTTATGCTGTTAGTTTTAAGATTGCAGTGAAATTATCAGTTTAAAGGGTAAGAATAACACCTGTGTTTTTACGTTTTTTGACTTTGATATTTTTAAGTGAAATGTGAGGGTATGAAGTATTAAAATTTAGAAATCATCGTATCTCTCTTAAAAATTAATAGGTCGAGAAAAAAACCAACGTAAAAACACATACAATGTTCTTACCTTTAAGTTTGATAGTAGTCCTATTTACACAAGATTAAAACTAACAGCACAAATTCGATTGTATTGAATGAAAAATTTACTTTTATAATTTTCAACACTAACGGTAACATATAATATATTATTATAATCTTGAAGCTTCAATAATAATTTTATCAAATTTAAATTTATTTCCACTATACGTTAATTTCGAGTTTATTCGATTTAATTTTATTTAATGCACGCACATTTATTATTTTATAAAAAAAACTTTAGAAATTATATATATAAGTCGGACGAATTAAGTATTCCGTTATTTAAACCTAGTTTATATAAGAAAGTCTGGCGATTTATCTTACATGTTATTTTTTGTCAGTAAAATGAATGTCGGTTAAAATTTATACCTCGAGTAAAAATAGCAGTCATAAGTACTCACGTATGGCACGTCGTTGAACAGCCTCGAATGCTAAATAGGATTAAGCGACATTATACATGAAATATTCGTCTTTTAGTACGAAAACACAGAAAAGTTGTTAATCCAGGCGATAAATATCCGAGTGATACTGACTTAGGAATAAGTTTCAAATTGCTTCAAACTCAAGAATACATAATGCGCGCTATTGCTGTGAAATTTTATATACGAAATTCCGTAAGCACTTAAAAATACCCTTAATACTTTGATGTTATTTTTAACTTATGTAACGTTAACACAGCGGAACTTTATTGATCCTTTATAATGTCGCATAAAACGATTTTTAATATATTTTCTATAGACATATACGTAAAATGCAATGACCGTAGATATTATATTTATAATAATTTCATATTCCGTGATGCGATTAAATTATTGTACTTACGCAATGCATATCTAGTATCATACCATGTCAATAAATTATCAAAATATTTAAAACGGTCAGATACATATTTTTGTTCGGTGTAATTTAAAACACGTTTATTATAAAACTAGAAGCTATTATATATCATATGGTCCTATAGCTGGGGCCTAAAACCCCCGTAGAAGCTTTGGAATAGGTCACTTCTAAAAGCAAATCGTCGACAACAATTCTGTTTATGTGTACACATTTTAACTAAGTTACTTGCTTTCGTGAGTTTATAAGGGGATATAAAACCCGCTATACCCCGAGAAAAAGTGAAATCTGAGCAAATAAATGAATGGAGAGGGGGTTGAAAGTAGAAACTACCAAAAGGCACATTCTTGATGCTGACACCGTATACCTATACACAAAATGTTATCCATATGGCTTCATTTAGGGGAGCCTGCTGTAGGAGTACAAAATTAAAAAAAATACCCGTAACAACATATTGAAGTTCATATTAAAATCTAACCGAAATGTTTTCACCACAATTCACCTGTAAAAAAAACTCTCACTTTCGAGTTTGAGCTCCTTGGGATAGAAAGAGTACTTAAAAGTATCTAAATGTACTGGTGAAAAGCAGTGCTCGAATTGGAAAAATAAAAAAAAAGAGGTGCATTACCTTTCCCCCAACACCTTCCTTATTCCAATTTTAAATATGATTCATTAATTAATTATTTAAAAAAACAAATTCCTAACATTACTACTATAGGATAAGGTCTTAGACGCATTTGTTTTAGATTCTAATACGATAGATTTACTATAAAGTGTATATTTTATGATTATTTCTGGTATAAAATAGGTATTGTCTATTTGGTGGAATTAAGTAATTTGTTTTATTTTCTTTGTTATTTTTTTAATAACTGTGATAAACCTATAGAAAGTCGTTGGGAAACCTGAAAAGTGTACACAATAAAGGTTCATGTTATATTTTAGAGTTGTAACTTAGTGTAAAAAGTCACAGAGTATGGAAATTTCAGCGATTACTTATATACAGGCTGTCCCAGGATGTCTTTATTATCTCCGGAGATATTCAAGGAGTATATCTTCGCGGGACAGCTTGTATAGCCCTTTCGAAGCATGGTATTTACAATTTTAAAATTATTCTAGCAATTTTATAACCATTGTTAATTTTCGATATTAGGTATTTTTTTTTTTTTTGGTTTCATTCGATTAAAATATTGTTAACAAAGTTTATCATAGGTTATAATATTATTATAGTTTCAAAAAAAAAAAAAAATAAAATCCGAACGTTATGTAGTAATTTTTTTTTCGGTATGCTTTTAAAGTTCAAATTTTAACGCTAATTAAAATAACTTGTAGAGTTACGGTAAAATTTTTGAAAAATTAAATTAGGTATTCCCCGTAAGATATAACGGACGCGATTGTATTTTTATTTTCGGAACGATTGCGGTCGGTCGGACGAGTTTATAACAATAATACAGTATTATGATAAAACACAATACGAAATGGATATCGTTGTATCGTTGTACCTATATATTTTCGCGCGTCACCTTGTCTCGGTGTATTATAGCCAGATATATATAGGCAGGCGGGCTTCAAAGAAATTTAGTTTTTTTTTTTTTTTGAAAAAAATAAAGGAGACGACCTCGTACGCACACACGGCCCGGGCAATCGTGTTACCTATGCCATTATAATAATATTATATTTTATTTGTATTACACGCGTGTGCAGTACAACAATAATACGCATCGCATTTTGTGTTCGCGGCGTGTATGCGGTGCGTATGGGGACGTTGTTGCGCGTATTTATCCCGTGAACACCCAGAGGGTCGTCGACGGCGGAACCGGGGAGGCGACCTTCTCGGTGTTTTTCTCTCTTTTTTTTTTTTCGTATATATAAACGCACGTATTATTTTATTTCATTTTTTTTTTTTTCTAGCCCCCTTGTCAAAACACTGCGTTTCGGATTTCCATTGTTCGCGGACGCTTCGCGCGGCGACTTTTGTGTGACTCCTATAAACGCGGCAACAATGTGTTTAGGTATAGCAGTTAGGCGGCGCAAGACCGTAATGCACGGGCTACAACGGACGGCGGTGTCGGGCGGCACACCGCAACGCCTGCACGGAATCGTCGGGAAACATTATTATATTAATAATAACGATAATAATACAAAAAAAAAAAAAATCCCGACGTTGTAGTCGTACAATAATATATTGTCGCGTGATAAAAACGTACGTAATTCGGAGTTTACCCGAATTCCCGCGGCGCGGATGCTGCTGCATGCGGCACACCCGGCCGCGACGGCGGCGGAATCGTCTTCTCGCGTTTTATTATTGTGTTTTTCTTTTTTTTTTTTTTTTCCGAAACACATGTGCGATGTTCGTCGGGGGTAATATTTCGTTTTTGGACAATGTACGCGCGCAAGTATATTATTATGTATAGGTGGCTCGCGAACGGTTACCGCACACGAAACTATTCTCCGGCATTCATAACATTATGAATTCGTATGTAAGGGACCGGGCTCGCGCGCATATTGCTGTTAAATTTCGATTTTATTATCTCGTATTATGTTTTTTTTTTTTTTTTTCGTAAAAAGAGCAAAAACGATAAATCTCTGCCGCGTGCGGTACGCATTATTAGCGGACGTGTGTTGTGCAACACTGTCGTCTCTAATCAATGGACCGTTTGTGTGCAGAATATCCCGTCAGTTCGCAGTGTTGTCGGTGTTGTAGTTATTAAAATAATAATACGATGTAAGCATACACGTTTACGCGACCAACAGAATAATATTATTCCGATACCCACCCCTTTGTGTCGTTTGGCCACGTGAAATTATATGGGTATTTTCCTATTCGCCACACTGCCCGGCATAATAATAAAATGTTATAATTTTTCACATCTTATTCTCTATTCCACGTTGCATTAAGACAATTGTTACTTGGTTTATTTTATTATTAGCATTTCGATTTTTTGGTTTTCTTTATTTTTCTCGTGTAGACAATATCGAAGCGTAAATTGATAAAAAAAAAAAAAAAAAACATTATTATAATTGTTGTATTAAATGCGAAAATCAATAAAACGCAATTAATTCTGATTTCCGAGTCAAATCGGACCTCGTTTTTAAGAATGTTTTTTTTTTTTTTTTTGAACTGCGCGTGTGCATAGGAACGGGTAAAATGTTTTATAAATATATATCTGCAGTAACCATTTCGCAAAAAAATGTCACTTTGATGGTTTCCTACAGTGTTTGTTCACTAGGTACACGTCAATATACGCGTTGTGTTGTACATTTCATATTATTAAATATCAGATTTGTAACAAATAATTTTATTGATAAATAGAATGAAACGTAAAATCGAAAAACCAGTGGCGTGTCAAATGTTGACCGATTTTGAAAAACCACTGAACAATATAAACTAAACGAAAATTTTAAACATTTAATAATGAATACTCGTATAATGACAGAGGTATATAATGTTATCGTATTTCATAGCTCATTTTCTTGTCCGGTAAATTGTCTACGCGAGTCAAATCACAATGCATACTCGAATTTTTACATTTTTAAACATTTTTAAAAAAACTATATCCGACTTTCCCATTTTAAATGGTTCTCTAAATACGTTCAAGTAGTAAATATAATAATTGAAGGTTTTATATTTTAAATTTTCAGTGGAGCGAAGTAGCTTGTGGTTTACAATGATGTTTATTTTACAATTTTTTTTGATCTGTAAACAACTTTTCTACCTGAAATATTGCTCCGATTTACAAGTATAGCATTTTTTCTGAAAGGAAATCTGACTGGGGTTATGCTTAAAAGGTCGTTTTTGTTTTTCTCAGTGGTTTTCTCAATATATTTTAAAAACCGAAAAAACCGGAGGAAAAACGGGAGTACTGGAAGATAGGTACAGTATTAAACAAATATTATTAAAGAAAATGTTTATTACATATATTATGCATATTAATATTACATAGTATTATGTTATTATTTTAACATAAAATGGCATGTATATTTTTGACAAAGCAACACTATCAACTGAACTCCGGCTCAGAATCGTTAATTCGTTAGCAATGGTTGCTTACAGATATACATTAATTTCCATCTATATTCTACCTTCCCAAATTCTCACCTACAACAGTGGCCTACCTATCGTGCGAAGTTGCCCGGCTTTTTTCGCATTGTTTCGTATAATTATAACGCTATATAACGTAAAAATACGTATAAATACGTAAACATTTCACTACGGTCAATTTCTCTGCTGTTTATGGAATACGTACACTATACCCAATTTACGTTCGTTGAAAATATTCCCAACGCATTTTGAATTGACATAATATCAAATGCATAGAATAATACAATAGTGATCGATCGGTATTTCGCGTGACCTAATTGGTCGAATATTATGCAAAATGCATTACGATTTATCGTATATTATTCATGTAAAACGAGACGTTGCATTGATTTTACCGCGTTCGAAGTATCCCTATATTAAGAAGAGTAATTGATCGATACGATCGAGAAGCCACATTTATACGGGGCATCGTGCAGCAATTAAATGGCCTCCGATTATAATAAAATTGTATACATTGTAATTTAATCTCCGTGATCGTGCCAAACGTGCGTATGTGTGTGTGTGTGTGTGTGTGTGTAAAGCAAGTATCTTGAGCAAAAATCATAAACATTGATTCGGAAATTTATAAAAAAAAAAAAAAAAACCGTTTACAATATATTTTGCATAGGTACGCGACATTTTTGAACCGGTCACGACGAAATCGTATAAGAAGCGTGTAAAATTTCAGAATTATCGACGACCATGTGAATCCTTACATGCAAATAGCAGTATGTATATTATCTACTCGAGGCGAAATTTACAAACATATTTTTCAACCGTGTCACCGTGACCATAATGAATTGCGTAGTTTTACTATCGGTATATGTAATTATGTATATAGTAGGTACCAGAAATTCGCATATATTTTTTTTAATTAATTTCCATCGTGGCTTTTTTTTTTTTATTTTTACATACAATTCAACCGTGCAGACAATAACGTATTACGCGTATGATGTTAAAAAAAGTATTTTTTTTTTAATAATGCAGTATAATATTATTCTAATAACCTTTGATAAAAAAAAAAGTTTACGTTTTTCGGATTTAAAATTAATTTTGCGTTTTTTGAATTAGATTTTTAATAAATTTCATAAATTGTATTAATAGTAAATACTGACTAGAACGTTTACAGTATTGATATGGATATTTCGGTGCCTTTATATTATAATATCAAAAATTTCAATTAATGCTATTTTGTTTGGCATTGTGTTTTGTTTGGCGATTTCGACGATATTTTATGAGTCTCTTTGATTTTTATTTAGTTGTTTAACTTTCGTGGTACATTTTATTTTATAGTATTTTAATGTTTATCGGTTTGTTCTTACAAACAATTACAACCGATTTACGTAAAACTTACTGTCGCATATGATAATAAAAATAATAAAATTCAGTTTTTTTTTTTTTTAAGTTTTGGTAATAAAAATTTAAAAGCAACGTTTTATTTTATTATTTTCGGAAAATGTGAAGATAGCTATTTTATAAAGTTTAATATTTTGAACATGTTGACGTTTCAGTTTTTTATTTTCATTAAATTCATGATTTTTTAAATTTCAGAGAAAAAAAAAGGGTACAGCCATAATAATTATTATGTTATTTTAACTATTATTTCAATAGCCTATAATTAAACAGAAGGCTGCGATCGTATTTGTTAACTGGCTATTATTATTATTAATATTATGGGTAACTATTGACTGAACATTTTTTTATCCCTGAACTTTAACAAATTAAAAAAAAAATAAAGAAAACAATAAAATAAAAAGTTGTTTTTAAATTTTTTTTACCAAAACATACAAATTTAATTCAATTTTAAAATGTATTTATAGTTCTTATCCTTGTGAGTCATATAAAACGAAACAGAATTTGATTATCTTTATTATCTCCGGAGATATTAAGATTAGTATATCTTCATGTGACACCCTGTATATTATCATCGATATTATAGCATTTGCAAGCCCTACAGGAGCAAACCGGTCGGCGTGTGAATGAGAATTTTCCAGGTGACTCAGGTCATTGTATTGTCTGGTTAACGTTTCTAACAATATCAATTTGTTAATTTGTTTGTTATGTATTTAAAAATGTTCAATAAATTTAGATGTTGACTATATCGACTGATTATTTTACAAACTTAACTCAAACAATTATTATGAATATTATCGTGAATACTCCACATTAATCTTGGTGAATTTTTTAACAAAAACTAAATTTTATATTCTTGAGGTAAATTTGAACCGATTATAATTTTTAAATAAAATACAGGTATATTTTCAAAAATCTCAGGACAAGATATCGTATCCTAAACGATGCAATGTTGTTTGTAAATAATTACGAGAAGTGTATGATAATCGATTTGGGGTTTTCTCTAAATATGAACAATATTTTTTTAAAATCATTGTTATTTGTTCATATCAAATGTACTTATTTTAAATGTTATGAAAAGTAATAATTTACGATTAAATGACACGCCAGTACACGGTGATTACGATTGCAGAGTGTAGACTGGTTTTTAGTGATGTCGTTATATTATCGACTATCGTAGTGTATCATTTAAATTCGTATCAATTCATTGTTTATATTTCATGTACCAGTTTACGAAACGGTTTCCTTAACGATTAATATTGTTTTTTTATCCGTAGTTTTTCCATCGTTTCGTAATAACGTCTAAATATCCCTAATTATATTTTTCAAACACGGTGTATAAATTCGACATAATAATACGAACGGAGTGCGCATTCGCCTTCCAACCTTTATGCGTTAGAAGTTGTGGCCATCGCTCGGGTAGTTCGCCCTCACTGTAATTTTCAAATATCGCGGAGGAGAAATATAAACGAAATATTTTCACGGTACACATAACGTGTAACTTGATTTTTGGAGTACCTGAGCGATAATATCCCGAAGCAGAGGAAGTCCGAAATTTTCGTTTTCCGCCGATTTCGCGATTCAAGGCGCATCAGTAGCGGATTTTCAACATTTTTTGTGGGAGGTGTCCTGAAAATAATATGTTTTTAAAAGTTATCTATATTAATAGACGCCTCTTTTTTTACTTAAATTGTATCAGTGTCTAAGTGACCCTAGACCCCTTAGACCCTACCGTAAATCCGCCGCTGAGGGGCGTACGGCCCGAACGACGACGCCGCCGATAGCGTCATATTTATGCCATCGCTCTTATTTTACGACCGACGCGCATAGCGTTACGAAACGTGAATGTTTCCCGCGACGCGCATCAAAGCGCTGCGCGCGCGACACGCCGCCGGTCGGGAACAGCGGGTGAGCCGCGAGAAGGAGCGGGGATACAGAACAGAGAGACAGACAGAGAGAGAGAGAGGGAGTGAGAGAGAGAGAGAGAGAGAGAGAGAGAGAGAGAGAACGTGAGAGCGGGAAAGCGGGCGAGAAAAAAAAAAAAGGGAGAAACGGACCGGGAAGCCGGTGCTGGTGACGGCTCCGCGAGCGTCGTCGCGCATAATAACGGCGCGTTACGAGAATATGCGCGCGTACAGCTTTCGCGAACAATCTGACGGGAAAACTGTCCGTCCGCCGTCGTCGCCGAGCCGCGTGTGAATGGAACGCGCGTCCGGCCGGTCGCACGTCGTCGTCATCGCGGTCGTGAACACGCGGGACCTCGCGCGCGCGGTGCCTGTAACGGCGAGGAGAGAAAGGCGAAGACCGATGAAAAAAAAAAAAAAAATAGCGTACGCCCGCGGCGGCGGTTTTCTCGTACTTGCGTACGGTTTATTATTATTATTTTTTTTTTAAATATCGCCGCAGCCGTCGACGACGCGGTCTACTCCGTACATGGGTAGGTCGTCGCGGTCGTCGTCGGACGTTTACGCGGGCCGCGAGACGTCGTCGCCCGATTTAATTAGCCTCTCCGACCAGCGTGAGGGTACCCGTACCGTAAAAGTCGCACTCGTTTCGCCGTACAATATTCTCGGGAACGTCCGCGGAAAAACGAAAATCACGTAATATGCCGAGCTCCGTGACCAGAGTCGAATTTCTCCCCTCGACTGTCTCGTTGGGGTTACGATGTTTCCGTGTTTTGTTATTATTATTTTTTATTTAATATATAATACTAAGTAATTGAAAAAAAAAAAAAAAAGAAGGTTTATCTAAATAGGTATATTGAATAGTTTTCGAGATTTTTGTCAACGTACAAACAGACGGCTGGGTCGTGGGTTGGATGCTCAAACCTTCTAAGGCACGACTGGACCGCCAGCATTGGGGGTGCTAATACATTATAGAAACATCACAGACTTATAGGTAAAATACACCCTTGCAATCTCCTTTACGCGGCATTTATAATAAGCAACTACACATTTCATAAGCAATTTTTTTTACAAAAATGCATCATAACCTTTTCAACTTTATTTTTATACGCACATGCATTATTGTTTGTAGGTAATGTGTATTCTTTTTTGTTTGCTTATTACTCATGCAATACACGGATAAAATATTTGGTTTATGCAAAACAGCTTATTGATTTTTTCGGAAGGTGCTCATTTTTAACTTGTAGCCCTTAGACTCCCTAGAACCTCCTAGTTGCACCTATGGTCATTTCATCAACAAAAATTCTATTTATATACACACATTTCAACCAAGTTATTTATTATCACGAGTCTGTAAGGGTATTTAAACTCGATATTTCCAGTAAAAACATGCGGACGTTTGAGCTTAAAAATGGTTGGAGAGAAGGTTGAAAGTTGAAATCACTAAATGGCACATGTTTGATATACTTACACTATGAGTATACAAAATGTCACCCCCTTAACTTCATTTGAAGAACCAGTAAATTTGAAAAAGACTAAAAAAAAAACGCTCTCCTCTGGTAATAACATGGTGAAGTTCGTATTGAAATCAAACCAAAATGTTATCATTTCAATTTGCATGTAACAAAAATCTAATTCCCGAGTTTGTGCTAATTTGGTTAAGACTATCAGAGGGAGCCGCTTAATGTTTCAAAATATACCTGGTGTATAATAACCACAATGCAGTACAATAATTTCTATTTTAGTGGGAAATTCAAAAAAAATCACAAATTTCTTCCGACCAACCTGAGATCGGTTTTCCGTCTCACGATCGGATGTTTTGTCAAAATCGGTCTCACCTACCATTTCACCTTGTGATTACTGCGACGACCGATCTTCATTTTATTATTACAATACAAATCTTCGTGGTCCGACATGGGAAGTAACAATAGTTACGATAAGTTACTTAAAAAGACACAAATTTGTATTGTAACTAATTATTTTTTACCTCTAATTACATAAACGGAGATTTAATAAATTTGATGGGTGCTAGAATAATCTTTATTTTTACGTTTGGCTCGTATAAAACACCTATAGGGAAATTAATATTCAGTACTTTTAGAGAGGGTTTTGGATGATTTCGGATGGGGGATTTAAGCCCTCTTAACCTTAAGTACTGTTTTCTTGAGAGATTACAGAGTTTAACAATTAATATTACAATCGGAGAGAGAACGGAGTTTTATGGACGAGAATGATTGAAATGGATAGGATAGGGAAATTAAAAAAAAAAAAAAATCGAAAATTCTCTATCTCGAGTAGTAGCGGAAAACAGTTCGACGGGCCGGAAAACGTTTGAATTATCGTTTACGTCGAATACGGTTTCGGTCGCTAAAATAACATGAAAAATATACTGACACTTACAAAATGATTCGGACAAACCGCGTTTGGGAAATATCACGTGCTGAAATAACGAACAGGCAAACGTAATTTATGCGCTCGACGGTTTTGTTTTTGCGTTCCCCTCGTCGCCTTTGAACCGTTTTTGCGAACGTTTACGCCCCAGTAAACGGTTAATGGGCATCGTCGGGAGTGCGGGCGGGTAAAAAAAAAAAAAAAATGAAATATTCGCCCCTCGTTCATTTTTGACTTCGATGACTACAAATAATGTATAATTACAAGCGCGTAGCGCAAAGGCTTTGTTGTTTTTGAAACGCAACAGCGTATAATAATAATAATAATAATATAATATATTGTTTAGTAAAAAGCAACAAGACGCACTCGGTTATCTCCGTTGTTGGGTAGGGGCGGTTCTTGTTTTTGGACCCCGCGGTCCGTTGTGTGTCGTCGTTACACGTACACACGCAAGACCCTTTGGCTCGAGGGAAAAAAAATATCCACGCCGCACACACGCACGCTCGTGCACACACACATCACACACACACACACGCACACACACACGCACGCACGTTATATGCCCACGCGGGCGAAGGGTTGCGACCCTCTTCGGTTATTTCATTATTTCGCTCTTGCAGTGCTCTCTCCTTTAAGAACACGCCGCCACCGCCGCCACCGCCGCCGTTTGCAGATTTTTCGGCAGGATTCTCATATATCCGAAAGTTCATTTTCATCAATTCCTTGCGACCCGACCGCCGCCGCCGCCCGAGCAATGGACTCGCGTCAGCAAATTAACGGGGCCTGCTTGTCTTTCGCGCCCATTTGTTATTCAATAATTGCGCGCGGGGAATTTTTCGGAAGGGTCTCGGGAACGATAAACGGATGCGAAGTAATAATAATAATAATATAACAGCGGCGAGTCGCGGGAATAATCTCTCGCCAGACACATTGTGCGTCGCCACTCCTCGAATAATAATAGCGCGTCTACGTGTCGTCTAATCGAGTGCGATTTGTGTGATCGAATTCGTTATATTGAATCTAAAGATAAGGGGAGGACCCGGAAACAGTCTTGGACGTTCACGCGATACACGGGCGACCAATTCAATTTACCGCGAGCGACCGACAGCAATTATTACGCGGAATATTTTCGGTTCTCCGGGTGCGGCTAAGGAACTCTAGTCGCACGTTTTTGATAAAAACCCGTCTAATGCTCTAATATAATACTATCGGTTTGCCGAGTTCCACTTAGAATCATTTTTCGGTTTTTTTTTTTTCAATTATGTATCGTTGATTTTAGTGTACCAAAAATAAATCACCCTAATCCGATATCTTCCCATCTACAACAGTGGTAGGCACCCGCGGTGCAAAGTATATACAGTTAAAAAAAAAAATTAAATTTATGTTTTTTCGATAAAAATTAATTTTGTATTTCATTCGTTCGTCCAGTTACAGTAATATATTATAATGATTATGCATTTAATAATAAAATGCAAAATTATCGGTGACTATAAATTATTATATTATATAAATATTTTGATGTTTCGTTCGAAAAGTTCAAACATGTTAAATAAATAAATTAATATTATCTCTGTTGAAAAATATATACGTCAACACGATATTATAGTGAAAAAAATGTAAAAGGGAAACGGTTACCGCGGTATCCGTGTTCATGCATGATTAATAAGGGGAAGGGGGAGGCGTTTACCAAAATGGTTTTTTTTTTTTTAATAAAAAATATTGTTTTGGTAATATATTCGAATTTTCGATATTAACCGAAATTTACGTGGATCGACTATAGAACATAAATGCCGGTTAAAAATGTCGAGTTTGATGATGGTTTTTTTCTGGAACATTGTATGTTTATATAAAACGGTTATCGTTATCTGACAGCAGTGGTAAATCTGTGTTGCACACTGTTGCCATCGTTTATCATATTACAGATAAAATATAATCCATAAAAAATAAGGGGTGTACAGGATCTCCTTGCTCACACCTTCTTATACAATTCGGTAATAAAATTGAGTGTGTTGAGTAAGAACGTGTGCAAATTTGCAAATTTGCAACGGTATGTCGATTTTCCCGGCTCTGAATCCATCGGCCAAAAGTCCAGAAAGCTCGTTCGTCGAATTCACGACCGGGTTTCGGAATCCGCCGGCCTTGAGCAGTCTAATTTCTCGGCCCGGTGACTTGGCATCCTTCGGCCTGAAATCGACTTAGTCATCGAGCTGCTCTTCTAGCTACCTTGACCTCGAATTTCGCCGTCCACTCGTCCTCCTCTTTGCGGCGCAGAATGTCCTTCATCATTTGGTAGAAACAATTTGCGACGCGTTGAGAAGATAAGCTTCTGATATCTCAGTGATCATTGTCTCTAGACGACAGATCGGCAGGGCCGCAAAGCAGGTCCTGCATGTAAGACTCCCGGAGAGATGCTTCGACCATCCACGGAAGCTTTCATTGCCTGGCGGGAGGTTAGGTTGAGTGTTGAGTTAGTTGTCTAGTGAGGACAATGAAAGATAGTGTGCTCAGCGGTGTCCCGATGATGACGATGACAGAAAAAGCATTCGGCGTCGGGGGCTACTCCCATCCGGTGAAGATACAAATAAATATACTTAGTTTATTATAAATGCACAGTTTTAAAACAAATTTCGTTCAAAATAATATGATAATATCGGTTTCAGAACTATATTAAATAAAAGTTTACAGAATATATTAAAATTTTCAATATATGTAATTACTGCAGACCTTATCCGAAGTTTAAAATCAATAAATAATAAATCATAATAATATAACGACACCTCGTTTTTTATCTCTCGTAATATTATTATTAAATATTCGACGCTCCGTGTGTAACATAAATATCCCTTCTCCTTGCAGTTTTACAAATATTTGCCTCGTCATTTACAAGCGGTTCACGAGTCGCCACTATTTGTTTAAAACTACCATGCTACATATTACAGTATACGTGTCTCATCTATTTTTGAATTCGTAAAAAAAAAAAAAAAATAAAAAGTGTACCTATAATACCTACGTGCGTTTTATACGTTTAGCAAACAATGTGAGGAAAAATCTTATTAGCGGTAGTCGATTAAAAAACTTTATTCATTAAACTTAAAACAACTTAACCGTAGTAAATTTAACTAATTTGTATTAAATTGATTTATTTATAGGGCGTGGTGATGTTTTACTAGGTATTATATTCATGTAAACGCACTATTCACGACATATTATTCTGTAATCAAACTTTTTTTTTTCCCCGAACGGAATTGTAACTAGAGTTTTTTTTTTATTATTTTCGTTACATTTTGGATTATTCGCCGACATAATATGAAAATTCGAGGTTATTCACAGTGGCGCGTACGATTTGCGGATGGTGTTCGACGACGCATATAAATTGACGCGTCTAATTATTTTCCAAGTAATTATACATCTCGGATGTATCATTTGCGAAAAAGTCTTTCGGTTTGTCCCGCAGTCGTTTTGTCGTTATAATCGGTATGATATTATCATTATTATTATTATTATTATGGGATACGGGCGAACGTTTGACTGCGGTTTGCGCGACCTGAACTTTTCAGTCGGAGAACGCCTCCGAACCGCATTTATAATTAAACCGAACGTCAAAGTTCTTTTGGGCGTACGGTTTTTTTTTCTCGAAAACATATTACGCGTTTAACAAAATGTAAATAATTATCGCGTGAAAGGCGTAACTTCAACGGCCGCGCGGAACGGAACGTTGTAATTTCGTCGCAAACTGTATAATTTCAAGCGAAACCGTCTCTCGTATATTATTATATTTTGTACGTGACACGGTCTTGTGTACACGACGTATTTGACGGGGATCGCGTACTCGACCGGGGGTTATTCGAGCACTTAATAGCGGTTTGTCCGGAAACGCGAGTCCCGAATTCGCCCGGAGGGGGGGGAGGGGGTGTAATTTACAATGAACCGCATTTAACGTGTTTGACAAGGGCTCGGTTTTCAAAGAAGCCGAGTAAGAGCTGCGCCGATGGAACCGCGCATCTTTAAGTCGGCCGCATATATTCGTGTTTTGCAGTTGGTGTAAATGATATACAAAGCTATTTAAACCAAATTTTTTTTTCCCGAGACCTCATCTCGTCCTCTTGTTATATGCGTTAATCGTCTTAATGGTGCGATGAAATTTGATATTCATTTGACTGAAAAAATAGTGTTATTACTATTCATAATATTTAAAAAAAAATTTAAAAAGGACAATGATTCTGCTGTTACGTAGAGTATTTCAATTCATGTCTGAAAAGCGGCGATAAACCATTGATAACGAAAAACGATTCTGAACTGATTAATATTCGTATTTTTTCCTTATTGCCAAGATAACCCGAAAATCAACAAAACGTATACAAAAAATACCAGCTTTTCCTTATTTATCTATAACACCACAAGGAAAATTAAAAAATTATCTCCTTAATGCACTGACTATATAAATAATTCAACAAGAAAGTTCCTATTTACAGTTTTTGATTAGAACACGATTTCTGGTAAAAAAAATTCGAAAAACGTGCGTCATAATAAAACAAATATACTCCTCGATTCGTTCAGAGTTTAATAATAATAATAATAATAATAATAATAATAATAATAATTTTAACTTTCCGTACGTGTACCGTCAGATAAACAGACTTTTTTTTTTTAAATAATAAAATTTTAAACTCTTTCTATTGAATAAAGAGTCGGAAAAATATATCTATATACGTTATTGTTATTTAACAATTGCGTTACGATGACTTCTATTCTAATATACATTCCCTGCGGGTGGTTTAAAAAAAAAATTAAGTAAAATTAATGGCCCAATGTTTATTACCGATAAGATTTAATTTTACACAAGGATCAAAAAAGAGTTATTTTTTTTTAATAATCTATAATGCGGGTTTAAAACGTGTTCTCTGTAACAGTTTACTATATTATAGTGGTTGTTGTTTGCTCATTAGCCATTATATTGTTTGTAAATCAGTAGTACATCATATTTCAAAAAATACTATCTTTAATATGATACCTATCAACCAGTGAGTATATAATTTGGGGTCAGAAAGAAATACATTTTATCAAGTGTTCAGAGTGAGCAATTGATTGTTGAAAAATATCTAATGGCCATTTTATCATTCTAGTTGGTCAGGCTTTGATTACACTATGGTACATGTAAAAACGACTTAAGTTAATCAGAGACAATATTTTAATGAAAAATATTACACCCTTATTTATTTACGTGATAGTTACATCACGTCTTTAAAATAGCAATCTCAGACGCATAATTTCTTTGTAGAAAGAAAGAGAAAATGGGTTTTTTTTCAATGGATCAGAATACGTTTTATCAAAAATTAAGTTCAGCCTTTGGTCTTTAAATCTTTGACACTTATATTTATTCAATTAACTAAAATCGTTGAATACTGGTGGAAAATAAGGCGCATCGAAATAATTACACTTTATATTATTATGTCGGTTATTTTAATTTAAATAACGTCCGGAAAAAAAATATTTTAATTGATCAATTATAAGTTTCACCGTTTTGGTTCGATTTTCTGTTTGTTATTAAACTGTGAACCAAAGTTATTTTATGTTATTTTCTTTGTTGTGTTTGGTGTGTTAACCAAAAAAACTATTGTTTCCTGCAGTCATAAACGCACTCATTGCATATCGAGTGCAATCGACCGAATTAAAATATTTTACGGGTACACAGGCACACACAAGGGTTAATGCCTATACCCTATAACCTTTTTTTTTTTTCATGGTTTAAACTTCAGTCGTATAGGGTATTCTATTTATTATCATAAACTTTTGATCCAAATTCTGCGGGGTAATTTTCGGAAAAGGGGAGAGGATATTATACGTTGGGGTCAAAAATCTCCCCTGTGTCTTCTCTAATTCCCATAATTAAGGGTACTTGCGGCTATATTATAACGTGCCCATCTGTATAAAATAAACCCATACATCGAAGGAAGGTGTATTTAAAATAGGGGATTTACCTTCTGATTTCCTAGGGAAAAAATTCGCGTTAACGAAGATTTGAACTGATCGCGTAACGCGTTTTAGACCGTAATTTGTACGCGGATTGACTGTAGTCACACGCTGTTCGTTTGAATCATGTATTGATAAGCCGACATTTTTGATTAATTGTTTCTACCGTCGTAACATTATTAACTCGTGTTTTTTTTTTATACAATTCAAAATTACTCATATCCGTATGCGATAATAGACATTTTGCATAATTATAATACAGTTTTCTCCTTATAATTCGATTGCACATAAACATGTTGACTGTCTTTATATGTACTTACTCTATTCGTGAGAACTAGATAATCTAAAATGTACACGTGCTTGTAGAAAAATCGAAGTAAACATTTTATAATAAATTCGTTTTTTCAAGTGAGTTTAACGAAGAACTCGAACCCACTTCACATAATATTACATAGGTGTTTCGTGCGCGACTCTTTCGGGTAGACTCACTACAATACAGTAGGTAAGTATATTTGCTTTCGTTTTGAATATATATAATATAATATTACATACATTATAAAACGACGAATCATTGTAATTTAAATTCGATTCATGGGTACAGTATGTAATAAATTATGGCCGATGTAAAAAAAATATGTTTTATGAAATATTGATTTTCGGAATGTTTCATGGTCAATAAATATATATCCAAGTCCAATATTATAAATGGGGGGGGGGTTCATAAAATAGGTCATAGGTCTAATTTGATAACTATTCAGATGAAACAAAACAAATGAATAGCATAATGTATTATGTAGACTTGTATCCTTTTACACCAACGTATTTTCCTATCTTGACTCACGCCTAAACGCACATGGTAATTATCTGATATTAAAAATGAGATCAATGCAACCAATCGATCCATCATTCTAAATCGACGTATAATGTAAAATTTGACAAAGTGAGACTTGTAGCCTTTTTAAATACATACACGCATTGAAAATTATAAATTTATATTAAATTTAACTACTATTATAGTATTAAAACAGCGGAAAAAATAACAAGTAATGTATAACTTTTAAATATTTCCACTTTTCCAAATCATATAGATATGATAGCTTACGATCTCTCCGATTGTAATGCTAACCAAACGAATTCACTATACTTAATATTATCATATTAAACAATACTCTATACACGATTATTTGTCACGGGAACAAAACGATAAGTGTACGGGTATCATGCACGTATTTTCGTAGAGCTTATACGTCCTGCGCGTATACTATTCGAAAAATAAAATCAAATGCTTAATACGATTGGTTAAATGCATCGTAAAGAAATACATAATATATGCACATTTTGTTTTTTGTTTTAATGCTTATACCATTTGTACCATTTTACTGTACTTATAGTGTTGTCGTGCAGCAGAAACAATATATTGTTCTAAAAAAAAAAAAAAATAAAAATATTTTCCATATTATATTCATATTCGCATCGTTGTAATATTCATACATCGACTAACACTTGAATGCGATAAATTAAGAATATAATTTATTATGCAGTAGGTAGCTACTTAATAGTATGTACCTACCGTATATTACAATAAGTAATGGATTTTTATCGAAATTGAAATAAAGAAACAACGTGGACAACATAATTTTTTATGCAAACGTTTATTTTTTTTTATTCTCGTGTCCTCCTTCCGGACACGAACGCAATAATATTATATTCGCGATATTGTGCGCAGCGGGTCTTCCAGGGTATAGCGTAGTCGTAGTAATACGTTCTATTTTATAGGGGACGAAAACAACAGTTTACCCAAATTATATGGGCGCACGTGGCCGTACACTTCCCAGCCTGAAAACTCTATTTTTCTCAAAAAATCTCGGCCGTACCCATTGTTATAAATAGTGCAGTTGTGTCTGCTGCAGTATTATTCGTGTTCATATTAATACGGTCACGTGGACAAGCCAGTAAAAGACGTATAAAATCGCTCCCGAAAGTAATAATCGTATAATATATTTAAATTTAAATCGATAATCAAAAGCCACGTGTTGACTGCATATAGATCCGATATATTTGATTAGAATTATATTATATCTAATTTAATTTTACAATCAACAAGGAAAAAATAATTGACTTTCATTTTATTACGTATTGCGACATATTGCCTGAAAAGCGTGTTTATTACGTAGTAGGTACGTCGGGTTTCTGTTTGGCTTTTTGTAATCAAAAAATGTATACGAGTATAAATATATGTTTCATAATATTACGACGTTATTATATAACGTGTACATTGGAAATAAGAAATATTTCAGCTCGATGGATCTTTTAGAAAGAACAGAGGTACAAAACACTTGTTTTGAGTCGATTTTCAAATTATTGACTCTCGTAGTATACAATAAAACATTCATAGCAAATATAAATTTTCCTAAATGGACACATCAATTTTTAGCTCTAAATTTAAATAATCCTACTTTTTCGAGCAACTTTGACCGGTACGTTTTTATTCTATCACAAAAATTATCCGAGGTACAGCCTGGTGAAAACAGCCTTTTCCCTCGACTTTTAAGATATTTGAAGAATTTCGAACACTGATTATGGTAAACAAATTATAAGTTAAGCCATGAAATAATAGATGAATAACAACATAGTTTAAATTGTTTGAAAAATCGAGAACGTATTATATTAGTGAATTAACGCTAGATAGCTGCATCTGAGACTACCTACAATTTTTGAAATAGACAAAATTGTAATTATTAAATCGGATAGGAAAATACAAGACTATTTGAATAATAATGATCAAAAATAGAATTTGAGAAAATGTTATTTTCAAGGTTACAATTGTGAAAATCCGGTCGGACGTGTGTTTTAGTCCCCTCCAAGGGGACCAAAAAAGTCTTCATAAAAAAAAAAAAAAATAACCAATCCTTCCATTTTAATATAAGACCATTTGGCTGAAATATTTCACGTTACCATTTGAGCGAAATGCACTGCATTGTAAAATGTTCCGTTTGCACAACCAACGACCGTTTTAAATTGATTAAAATGCCTAGTGCATCGTAACGTATAGCATCAATATAATATATTACCCTATTGATTTACTACCTACTAATAATTAATTTTATAATAAAGAGGGGACGTTTTTGATGCCCCGTGGAAAAATATTTTAACGGGAGGCGTAAACGTAATCGTCATTAGAACCAATTATATATTGAAGGATTGTAGTTGGACAATAGTTTTAAATGAAATTTCATTTCACCCTTTGATTAAAATGCATGAGCCGACCGTGTCGTCCTCTTAGTCGTTTGTATGAATTGTTCGTTTCGCGAAATATTATTATTGTCCGTTATATACCTGCAGCTAGGATTTTACGTCTAAATTGAGAAGTGCAATATATGAGTCGATTTCTTTCGAGTTCTGCAAGCGACACACTAATATCGAATATAATAATAGAAAGGTACATCTAAATAGATTAACTGCAGTCGAAAAGACGTTTGTGAGTCATATTGTTTTACAATCATGTTTATTGACGGTTTAATTAAAGTAGCAATACTTCAAAATATTTTAAGTTTATTTAAAAAAAAAAAAAAAAAACTTACTTCAGACAAGTAGGTTAGGTTAGGTTTGGTAAACCAATATACACACTGATGTAGGTAGGACGTTCGATAGGGAAAGGATATAAGTTAATTTAGTTTATATTTTAATATACGTATATAAACGATAAATCATAGTAATGAATATACGATTCCACGCAGAACCGTGTAAAGTGGTAAGGTTGTGTAGCATAAGTCGAGTTAATTGTTGTAAACCTAACCCATTTAACATAAACGAAAATTTACCACCGATATTTTATGCCAGTTTTTTAAATTTTAAATTGAATGGGAATAGTTTAAAATGTAGCTTTTTTTTTAAAAACGAAGTAACATTGTCACGAGAACAATCCACATCTTTTAAGATATGCATTCCATAAAAGTCGTACCTCAAGCTATACGCATGGCTTGAAAAAAAATCTGAGCCGTTTTACTAACTATAATAGGAAGCTTATTCTTCGTTACATTCAGAATCTAAAATCGTTCTTGATTGTTAATTTATTTTTAATATTGTATGTATACACAACCTTTACAGGGTGATTTATTAATAAATTCACTATCTATGATCCTTCGCTACTCCTCCGGTAGAAACTTTAAACTGTTACAAATCATAAACTCGAAAAACTGATATTAGTGCGATGCATATAAAAATTTCTAGAAAATGATTGTCTATTCAAAAGGGGAAGAGTCCTATTAAATAATCAAAAGTATGCACTTCTTTAAGATATATGGGAGTATGGGTTAAAAGTCAATAAAAGTTGAAAATGTTTTTAAAATGAAGCCTCAAAGATTCCATAATGATTACAAAAAACAGAAATCAGGTTCACTTAAAACCCTCTCAGATAATTGTTGGTTCATGATAAAAAAAAAATCACCCTGTATACATAGATGATAAATGTAAATTTTAAGCATGTTCCTTTTTTTAAAGTGTATCACATGTATACATATATATATGTTTTTTTTTTTTGTTCGAATTATTGATTTATTTCTATACAAAACGTTTTGATTAAAAAAAAAAAAAAAATCTACATTTTTCGTACATTATAGACACAGCAAATACTGTCACACAGATGGTTAATATATTTTGCCTTTACTTTATTATTTATTTTCAATATACAATTTACCATACATAACGTTTTCCTCCGTCGCTACATTTTGTATCTTTCGTGGTCATTCTATGTACATTTTCCGTTAAGTTTTTTAGATTTTGCGTATAAAAAAAAAGTTTACAAAAGATGTGTTTTTTTACGGTTTTGTACAAATATTTTCATTTCATACATTAATAGATGCGGATTTTTCGGTCGATGGTTTTTTATTTGAACAATTTTTCGAAATACCCAGTACTTTTTTAAATAATTTTGTTTTATGTTTTTTTTTTCTTAAAAAAAAATTGTTTGGTTTAGGCAATGCTCCAATATATTATTATTCACCCAGTACGTATACTAAAAGTTACGGGATTTCATATAGAGTAGTCATTTTATTACTCCGCTCTGTATTGTTTTTACGAATACGATCATTTCTCGTTGCATACAGCATAATATCAACTAAATTACCCTGTATATTATCCTGTCTTCTCAACTGCAATAGTGGCCTGCCCGTGAATGATATCAACTTTTTTTTTTTTTTATAAATAATATTTCCTACGCTCCAGCGGGTGTAATGTTATTCCACCCAGCGTTATAATTTTTATTTCTTCTCGCCGTATTCCAATTAACGATCCTTTATCCATTATTGCCGCCGCGTCACCATTACGGCTTTCTGCGGCCTATGGAATTTCACAAAAGTTTCACGCCAAATCACACCCCGAAAGCTTTCTTCCGGGCAATTTATTATTCTCCGCGTCTGTTAAATGACCCTTTGCGATATGTCCCGTCTGGACACCGCGTATAACATTTCAAACAAACCCTCATACATTTTCATTTTCCTTTTTTCCTTTTTTTTTTTTGTCCGTTCTCGGGTTGGAGACCGACATTTAACTGTTATACCACCGTCCTATTTATTATTCTACATTAAATTAAAAAAAATTAAAAAAAAAAAAAAAACTTATAAATTTGTTTCCGAATGAAAATAAAATATTATAATAATATGATAATGTCATTTATCACTTTTTTTACTCTGCGAGTAATAATAATATGTAAAAACTTTCGGAAAATACGGTACGGAAAGCATTTTTAATATTATTTCTTTGGTGGAAATAGTAAAATATTTTCTTTCGCCGTTTATCCCGTTTAGTGTTAAATAATGAAATAAAATATTATTTATATTAAATTTTAAAAGTTAAAAGTTAATGGTAATATTTTCTTATAAGCGTTTTTTTATTATTTTTTTTATTTACACGGGTCAGTATTATAATATTATGTGTGTGTAATAACTAATAGACAGGTAATTTATTTAGTCCTCGGGAAGAATTCGAGTGATAATTATGTAAGTTAAGTATGTAAATTTTTCCTCTTTTTTTTTTTATTTTTTATATGGCATTAGTTTATTCTAATTTCTAACACACTCTATACTGTTTATAATGATAGTTCAAATAATTTTAATTACTTCGGTTTGATGTTTGTTCAGTAAAATAGGCATGTATCGTATAATATGTATTAGTATAGCAAATTTAGGCGCATAACAATTCTCAAAATCTGATTTGCTTGTATTATAATTACACACCATTGATCTAAACTCTTCCGACCTATTACCAACGTAATTTTTAATACTATTTTGTAATATTTCCGATTTTTGTGTCATTCTATTTTATTATTGGTAATGTATCAGTTTTGCGATAAAATAAATTCTTCAGATCGGATGGTTAATAATTGTCCATGAACTCTATATAAATATTTATATTCACATATTTGCCGTACTTTTTCGTAAAAATGTTCTATACATTAGGTATTCGTCGACGTGTTACTATATTCAAATTGCATTCAATGTACCTACATAACAGTATAACACACTGAAAAAAATGTTTGTATTTGTATGTCGCGTAATCGAACCAATCGATTTTGCCACTTGTGCCGACGGGGAGTCGTGTATCAAGTACTCAAGTATTTTTTATTACCGTACATTTGTCGGTGAAATTATTATTATTTTTACAAAACGATTCATTCGCAGGACGTTTGTTTGAACTTAGAAATAAAAGTGAAAATTAATTAAAAATAAATAAATAAACGAAACGGATAATTTATACAAATATCTTTATATTTGTTTATTTATTTCAAAGTGGTTTTACATAGACGAAATAAAAAACAATAACCAAAAAGAAATTGTTTTTTTATAAATAACAAAAATGTCTATTAACTTTTTTTTAAAATCCTTTTGTTGAGACTTGCATGCTTCTTTCATACAGTACGTCTAAAGATATTTGCGCGGTTGTACTTTATTTGAAACGTTTGTAAAGGTTAGGTTAGGTTACATTAGTAGATCACCTATTTCTACATTTTGCGTTCAACACAACTGCGATCAGCAATCAATCTAATTATAAGTTATTGTATGTAAAGAAAAAAAATCAAAATTGCATTTAATGAACATTTACTTTGTAGTTTGTACAGCATTATATTTTCTATACTAGTAGTTGCAGTTGTAAAACAAATAGGAATCTCGTTATATTGTAAAAAGTAAGACCGCGGGAAGTTTATAAAGATAAATAATATTGAAAACCATGTTTGTTAAACAATATTCTGATGAATTATGATAGGAATTGAAAAAATCTAAATTCGACTTTTGACGAAACGTTTTCCAAACAGTATAAGTACCTAGATAATACTAATGCTCGCAAAACTTACGAAAGTCGAAAACTATAACAACTCACGATGGTCGTTAAAGATATTGATTAATACGGTTTTGTGTATTTGTTAGGAGTACCAGCTATAGCTATAAATTCACTCGCCATGTATATTTTAATGGAAAATGTACACACACAACGATACTATAGTATATTCATTGTATACAATGTGTTTTAAGTTTAATTAATCAATAAACAACGGGCATTCGTGTTTATACATTAATTATTGATATGCTTAGATTTCATAACAATCACGTAAATGAAAATAAGAAAAAAAAAATAATAGTCGAATGGCAATAGTATAAATTATTTAATATTAATTAACTATTTAATATTGGTTTTTCTTGGAAAACCCAGTCCTCTAAAAAAAAGTACCTCGAATTATTCGCGCTTTATTCACATTAAAAAATGTGAATGTTTTGTTTGAAAAAATTTTGCAAATCTCAAGAATTGTTTCGAATTTTAAAAAAAATCTACTGTTAAACCGGATACATAGGTACACAGGTTTTATTTTTTTTATTGATTTCCGTGTTACTTCTTGATTTCTCGTTTGCAAGAGAAAAAACACGACTGTATACTACCTGACAAATTTACGGACTTTTGTTCATAATCATTAATTGGCAGTCACGATAGATCGTTGTTTTCAGTATATAAACTTAATTCTCCTATATCCTGTACCCTCCGAACTTCTCGCCTACAACAGTAGGCAGTAGCCCCGAACATTTTACGGATTTCAGTACTCATATTGATTATATCGACATTCAAAATACCAATCTTCTGTACAACTTGGTTGTTTTTAAATTGCCAATTGTGATTATATGTATTGTTACTTATTTCTTCGATTTTTCACCATAATCGTCAGTATACACGCCCTACAGGAATAGACTCCACGCTTTGATAGTGGTGTGATGTAAATAATATAATAATACTCGTGTATTCAAAAATACATAATCTGACGAATTTGACGAACACTGTCCACAACAGGCAGAACATAGACACGTTTATAATATTTTTAATATTGTTATGATAATCGTTAAACAATATATTATTATTAAATAGGTTAATCTACCTAGTACCTACCAATAATCGTTATGGGAAGGAATTATACGTTCAACTGATAGTTGTCTTGAAAACGGGACAGATGGCGCTGGAGTATACAATAATCTGCAATAAATTAAAAATTCGTTTCATAAGTCATATGTTTTTTTTTAAATCTTTTATCTTACAAGTTCTTTTCAAAAAATTTAAATTCTTAAGAAAAATTTTCTGGTATCTGAGAGTGCACCGGAAGTGTAAAATATACACAAGCCGTGAGCCGAGTCATTGATTTCTAGCCGGTCTGTAAGTATCCATAATAATAATATTATTATATTATAATGATTGGTATTCAAAGTAAGCGGAGTGGGTTGTAGTTGGATGGATATCCTTTACTTTTTTCCTTTTACTTTAGCGTCCCCTTACTGATTATTTGTATTGGTACCGTAGAGACGGTACGTTTATTTTTGAAAATATTGATATCAACTCGGATATTTTAATATTGTTACAATTTATTCTTAGAGTTTAACATTAGGAAGATTGCGCATAACCTATTTTTACGTCCGAAAACATTTTTAACAAGGTTAACTCTCCTCCCTCGTGAAGTGGTCCGATTTTGATACATAAGGTTATATTTAGAACTTGGAAATGAGCGACGTTTTAGTCGTTTTTTAACTTACTATAATTATTATTGTTATTATAATTTTTTTTTTTTTATTGCTTTTGGTTCCATAATAAAAAAAATCCAATGTACTGTACGTGAAGTTGTACTCTTTCCATAAAAAAAAAAAAAAGTAATAAACTAAAATCGGACGTCTTTATCCGACGCGAATACAATATAAATAAATATGCAGGCAAAAACGTAGCCTATAGAAGGCAGTATTTTTGCGGTAAATTACTTATTATCGAATTATGTTTGAAAAAGGGAGTGAGAAGCCCTCCCGCGAGTAACGCCGAGTTAATTGCAAAGGGCGCTCATTTTTTTTTTGTTTCGTCTAAGTCTCACAGTCCTTCTTCTTATGATTTTCGATTTGAAACGCTGACAGTAATCATTCTACATATATATATATGATTGCTTTAACGAGCAGGGAAAAGACGCGGCATCTCCTCGCGGCCGGTGCGTCTCGTCGTGTCGTATGTGCCATGCAGTATAAAAGTGTACCAACACTTTTGACCTAAGCGCGTTTATCGAAAAAGGGATCCGAAACGGCGAAATAATATATATTTATCTATAAAAGGTGTTTTTTTTTTTTTTTTTTTTTTTTTTTTTTGCGAGTAAATCCGTTATTTCATTATTAACCGGGCGGCTGCCTACGCCACGTTGATTATCGTGAGAAAATTGCCATTCGGTTGTGTTTCGGACGCCTTCGAAACCCCACTCCCTTACACTCTCGTACGCCGCCGTTCCGTCGACACAGGTCCATTAAAGGTTTAATACGCCCCGGCGCGACTACCGTCCGAAATAATATAAAAAAAAATACAAAAGAAAAAAAAAACCGATAAAAATTTCACCTACGGCTCACCATAATGTTACACGTATATTCGGTATATTGACAACATTACATTATTATAAACTTTTTATGTTTATCGTTCGATTATATAAATTAAAACGGGCCGGGAAAGTACCTATATTATAATATCACCTATATTGGCATCACTCCGACACTGACTGATTACACGTTTTTTTTTTTTTTTCCACTCTGAAATTTTAAGTATTTTCCTACGGTACCCGCGAATGTCATTACCGCGCCTTCACACTAAGGTTTTTCATTTTTTAACTCGTATATTCGGGTTTTTTTTTTTATTATTAGAAATTCCATTATTATAATATCGTCGTGGGTGGCCTGCAATATATTGAATTACAAATATTATAATATATATATATTTTTATTTATGACAAATACCGATAAATCGACATTAAAGAGTAAAATAAAAAATAAAAAATGTAAACAAAATTATACGTGTAACGCAAGTGTAACAAATGTATTGAAAAAAAAAATATATTATAAAAAATGAACTAATGCGAATTTAAAGGTGTCTCAAGAAACGCGCTCATTTACATGAACGAAATTGAATTATAATAACAACAACTACAATATCATAAAAATTGAATGATGTAAATGATTTCGAAATCTTATCATAAGACCAAAAAGATATGTTTTTTTTCTCGGAAAACACTTCACAGGCGAGTAAAATGATTTTTGTTTTACATTTACCTAAAATTATGCGGATTTTTCATTTGATGAAATTTCATATCAAACTTTTTTCAATAAACTCTTTAAAAAAAAAAATACTCTTTATTTTTTTCAAGCACATTTTCAGTGAGTAAAATATTCCAATTTTTTTACGCATTACCTTAAGGGATCCAGAATGTTTGCCTGGTCGTGCTTTTGTTGAAATATTTTTTAAAATTCTCAACATATCATCAGATTATTATTTTGGTTTTTTATTTTTTTGGTTTATTAAAATTATCCAATTTTTTGCATATACGTCTAGTATATCTTTAAAGATTATTTATCGGTTCTGGTTCCTGTTTATATTGTGTTGTTTTAATCGCTGACTTCTTTATGGAAATATCGGTTCTTTTGGAAAGTTTCTGTAATAACACCGATATCAGTATGACAATCCCGGTTATCGATTAATAACTATTTTAGAACGTTTGCCGTCGTAGGAATTTTATAACCCGTGTGCGGAGTTCGTTAATTGCGTTATTAGACTTTGTATTTTTTTTCCTATGTGTATTTCTTTAGATTATAAGTGGGTAAAGAAATATTCCTATATTGTAAGTAAATTGTTCTTTTTATTATTTCTACACTGAAAAAAAGGAGCTGGTGTTTAAAAATTAGTATTGATATCGGAATTTCCGGAATCGGATAAGAGCCGGTGCCGATATGTATTTCATGAAACGGCACATCCTTAATAATAACCTCAAGATTAGGTTAAGTTAGGTTAGGCAGATTACCGAGTTTCACTCAGAATTTTGTTTTTCGATTTCGACAGCTTATTGCTTTCGATATTGTGAAACTAAATTTCCCAATTTTCCACTAACGACAATTACTAGCCTTTTGCCATCCCATCGTGCGAAACATATTCTGGGTTTTTGAAAATTGTTTTATAGTAATTATACATTATACATACGGCGTACCCATCGACGACGATATTCTCCGGTTGAAGGACAATAATGTGAATAATCGATTCGCGCGCCTAGTTGATTTCAACGTGACTTTTTTTCGCGTCGTAAAGTGCTCGCGTTAATTCGCGTAAAAAAAACGTTCAGAGGTCACGCGCTTTACGCGACACGTATATAATATACAGCCGTGGGTAAGTCGCGGTGGGTGGGTAAAGAGGATATCTTTGGGTTTTATTACCTACGGGTACTAAAAAATATAAAATTAATCATACTAACGTTCCTTACGACTGTAAAACTACGTTTGTCTTCGATTATCTGACCTACATTATAGCAGCAGCAGCAGCAGCAGCAGCAGCAGCAACAGTCGTGTAATAATGGAGAATGGTCGTCGTCGTGGTGGTGGTACATCGGAACCAACGGAATGATAAACGATGAATATTTCAAATTGTCAATATTAACATCGAATTATTGTTACTACACCCATTATTATAATAATACGCTACGCGAACCCGATGCAATTGAATTTTTAATAGACCGGTGTAATACGTGCAACGATATTTACGATCATACGGTGCTGTTCAATAATGCATATTATGGTATTGTAATCGAATATTCGATGAGGACTAGGACGAAATTTTATTCCGAAAGACATTACATAATATTGTACGGCCATTCAGAACAGTGGACCACAGAAGTTCTCCATGAGGGGTGGGGGTGGGGTGGAGGATTGCAATAAAAAAGGAAATAAAAAAAACTATAATTAAAAAAAATTACCTACATCGGTTATTTAGTGTGCACTGTATAGCACGATCAAAAGCCCAAAACACAAGTCTTTCGACTGCACGTTATATTTCACTAGTCTTGCAGAAGAAAAATTACTTTCAGTTCGATAGAACTAATACCTAACTGTCAACGACCTAGGTGCAAAAAGACATAGGGATTAGAACCGTTTCAACGTTGTTGTGTAACGTTATTAAAAGACTGCAAGTTTGCAAGTACGCGGAGAACGTCGTTTTTGTCAAATTTTCCAAAAAAATGGAGACTTTATTGCACAGTAACAGGTCTGTCATATGCTCGGGTGGTATTTCGGATCGATTTTCTCCAGCGCCAGGCCATTTGTATGCATCATATTTATTTTGTGGAACTGGAAAAACTTTCCGTTCGCTTCGTTCGCAAGCATTCGTGTTCCACTTTACATTTTAATACTTAAATACTATATACTTATTGACATTACAGTAACATTGGTACTAAACTACTGAATTAATTCATGCAGGTACCATGATTTACTCTGCGTCACTCCGCGACCTCATAAGTTTCATCTTGTTCGTACAAACAAATTCATTTTACGATGACTTTGATGGAAATTAGTGAAATCTATTTTACCTCAACAAACAAATATAAATATAGGAAGATGATTATTAGTATTTATTTTACAATGATTAACCATAGACCATTGGTTGTCTTTAGACTTTTTTAGTAAAATATCATAGATTTCATTTTCACTGAACTTGATTTTGTTAATTGTTTATTCGTTCATTTAGCATTTTCAGAAAAACTAGATTTCTCATCGAATTCATTTCACACGTTTCACTTATCAAACAGTTTAAAAAAAGGTTTATTTCATCGTATCTCGTTTCATTAAACTGTTGTCGCTTATCCAAAACAACCTTCCAGTATCATATTAGATTTCAGCGCAAATAAATATGTAAAATTGACCTCGATAAAGATTAACTGGATTAATTATCGAAGAATTAATCGAAGATTAATCTCGAATTATCTTTGATAAAATAATATATAGATAAGCGGAATGATAATAATTTTGTTTTCTTTTTTTTTAATCTGTCGATTGTTAAGAAATTATACCAGGTAAATAACAATTCAGTAAATGCAAAGGGCGTATCGCATACCCAATTAGTTTAATTATTCGAACTTTTCACTGAAAGTATAACTTACAAAGATTTTTTTTTTTTAATAATAATTTCTCCTACGGCGTGTAAAATAGTTTTTTTTTTTTTTTAAGATCGATAGAAAAATACGCGTATTTACGCGTCGCTGCAGCTCGCAGCACTCGACGACTCGAAAGAAAAAGTACGACGACCGCACTTGCGCAATTCCTATCACAGAAGGAAGAAAAAAGTAATAACCGTCGAATAAAAATTTACTTATTTGGTCGTCGTTGTGAAAGCAACGCGCGTTGGACAGTAATTTATAATAATATGCAGATATTGGTACGCGCAAAACCAGTGTCACATTGTCGAATCGGATAAACGATCGACGTTCCAACTAATAAGGTGTTCCGTTCGTGACTCGACTCTAATAATATATAAATAATACTCGTAAATTATAATACTTGACGCACACTTTGAGTCATAATACCGCCGCTGCGTTTTTGTTCGTCAATAATATTATAATGTCCGTTCGGTTTGGATTGAAAATCCGCCGTTCGGTAATCCCGGTTGTTCGGAAGCGATTAAAAACCGTCTGGCGGGTCTTGCGTCGAAAGAGAAAAACGGTCGCGTTCAACACCCGGTTTCAGTGATTTTAACCGCGGTAACGCGACGAATTAGTTCGCCTGCCTATAATATTATAGGGAACGCGCATAGGTGCGACCAACTCGGGCGGGGGCGCCGGGCGGTCTTCGGCGCCAAATTACCGGCCCTATAAAAACCCTCATCAGCTTTTCCGTACGGTAAATGCCTCGATATTGTATCCATACTGAACTCAACAGTTGACGAGCAGAACGGAATACAGCTAGGTTACCGGATAAAAAAAAAAAAATCCGCGATCGGCGCGAACCCGTTCAAGGGGCCGGGAAAACCGTTTGAACGGCGTGTTATAGAACTCGATAAGTTGTAACGGTGCGGTAGCGTGTGCGGTATGCGTGTCGGAACCGCGCGGCCGTAATTTTCCGGTCGTCCCTGCACGGGGCGAAAATCAACAATCCGACCGGGGAGTACCGGCCTTCGGAGCCGAATTCGGACGGGGAGGGGACGGCGGAGGCGCTGCGGTGGAGTAAGAGAGTCGGGAGAGCCGGTCACGGGCGGCAGGGGCCGGGAGAGTCTCGAAAGCGGCGGCTTTCGGATTTCCGTGATGTCTGGCAATTAACGCACGCGATCACGCGGCGCGGCGCTCGATGCCGATGGCCGTGCGAGATTTCCGTCGCGTATCGTCGGTTCCGATCGCGCGCGCGGACGGCCGGCGGCCGCGCGGTTTTTAGCGTCGGGTCCTAACCGCCCGGCGTATCAACCGAACCGGCGCGCAATACCGCGGGCGGCGGATACCGAAACGCGGATATTTCACCGCGTACGCGTACATGTCATTCGTATATTACACGGACGGCGGCGGCGGCGATGATATTACACCGTTCGCGTATTGTACACGCGCACGGCGCCGTAATATCGAAACGCCCGCCGGCGGCGATAAGACGTCGTCGTATTCGGGCGTCGCGCGCCGCCACCGGCGGGGCGCCCGAAACCTAATGAGGTGCGAACGGGTGATTAATGAGCGGCGTTCACTGTTTTCGTGCGCGTTTCGCGGAAAAACCGCGCGCAGTCGGCGCAGTCGCCCGCTGACCCGTACGCGCCTCCGCACCCGGCGCGCCCGCGGAGTTTCGCTCGGAAATCGGGTAAACGGGTCGCGTGACTAGAACCTTTAATGAATATACATAATGCATAATGATACGTATAACGCGCCCGGCCGCCGGGAGGAAAACGGCAAGGGTAACCCGGCGTACGGGCGCGACGCGCCGCGGCTCCCGCGACGCTCGTCTACAACCCGCTCGTCGTGAGTCCATCGACCGAAAACCGAGATGGTTTCAAATGTAGATAATTTTAAATTTAAAACCGATACACAGGTCCGGGGAGCCGATTCAATGTGCAAAAGCGCCGGTCACCTGAATTCGGGAGCCGATTCAACGGCCGGTTTGGATTGTTTAAAACTATCGGCGGTCGGAACGAGGCTGATACCGAACGAATTCTAGACGCGGGTCAACCATTAACGACGAAATGGAAATTTTTTAAAACGTATTGAAAAAGATCACCGCGTGGCAATATATAAAAAAAAAAAAAAAACAAAAAACACTCGACCTTCGAAATAAAATAGGTATTGAATGCATTTATTGAATTTTATTAATACGTGATTCGACTGGTAAATAATCAAAATTTATTATAATTTATAGTAAATATTTCAAGTGTAAAATAAAAAAAAAAATCATAAAATATAAACATTGTTTTTTTTAATTTTTTTTTCCATTCTAACTGTGGTTACTCAATTAAGCCAATGTTATAAAATGTTGTACGTTATGGAAAGAATTTGGAATCTGGGCAACTCGACATGCTATTATTCGTAATATTCCGAGGCTGAACGACTAAATCTCGGGGGGTAAGGGGCCGCACGAAATTCGTCTCACAAAGAAGAAATCGGTAATTCGCGTTTGTCCTCACCGAATTCGCCATTATCTGTAATTGTTCGGAAACGGCGTCGGGGACGAGCCGACCGGGCCGACCGCAGAGACCGACCGCGGCGCGACGTCCGTCCGGCCCGGGGCCCGGCCGCGTACGCGCCGCGCTGTTATCGTTATCGCGCTCGCGACGGTTGACGCGCGCAAAACGTTCGGTAAGTGATCGGTTGCCGCGCGCGCGTTACCGTCAAAACGCTGTATTGTTACGACGGCGTACCATTACCGCCGAGAGCCGCCCGCTCGGTGTCATCCGCACCGCGGACGGGCCGCGAAACCGCCCGGCCGCCGGGGCCCCGGGGCCGTTCGCCGCGGCCGCCGGGCCGGTCCGCGTCCGAAACGAACGGACGACGGACAATCCCGGTCATTAATCTTTTCGGCGTTACGCGCGTCGGGCCGATAATTACACGCGAAGCCGTTTCGTTTCGTTTTTTCTTCAACGATTGCGCATACGTGCGCGTCGTTATACACCGAGCCTCGCCCGGTTCGACGGTTTACTTTCCGCCGCCGCCGTCGTCGTCTGGTTTTTTTGATGTATTAATTAATGATAATGCGCCGCGCGCGAGTCGATATCGAAACGTCGCGTCTAAACGATAATGTAACGTTTCGGTTCCGCGTTTAATATACAGGCACTGGTCAGTGTGCGCGCGACGGGCTCTCCGGGATCTCTCGGTAGGCATATGGTTTTCGTCCCGGACCGCAACGGCGATCGCGACGCGTAATATTATTAATACGCACCGCCGTGATTAAAATCGCGAATTCAATAAGCCGGCGCGCGTTCTCGGGCCCGGGAGAACCGTCAAGACCGGCCCTCCGCGGACACGTCACGACGATACGTGTCAACGTAACGGCCAATGTTGGAAATCGGACAACGTCGAATTCGCGAACACCGGTTAAAAACCGCCGATACAAATGCGCGTTTAAAGAACACTAGTGTGACGAACAGTTTTATTCAGAGGGGGGGGGGAGGGAAGAGAAGGGAAACTTGGAGTTAGGAGGAATCAGGAGGGAAAGACAAACACTATTCTTTGAAAATTACACGGGAAAAATTAATTATATAATATGAAATACGTAATAAATTAATAAATATAAAAATATTTTAAAAATACATGAATATGAATGCTCTTTATCTTAATTCACCATTGTTTTTCAACTTGTAGGTATTAATTTTGTTTAAAACATTTTTTCTACAATCACCATGAACGTAAAAGATTCTAAATAAATGTCTGATATTGCGCTCCTCATTTTTTTTTTTAATTTCATTGTCTAAAAAAAAAAAAAAAAACAGTATGTGAAAATAACGTGAAATTTGTATAGAATTTATGATTTTCATTATTCGTTATTTATTAAAATAAAATATTTGAGGACTATAAGCAAGGAATATTTAATAAAGATTATAAATTAAAAAAAAAACAGACATACTTCGCACGGTGGACTATTGTTGTAGGTGAGAATATAGGAAGGTAGAGAGAAAATTTAATGATACCTGTGCGCAAAGATTAAACATCGCTAACAAAAACCGATTCTGAGCGGAGTTCGGTTGTACATATTTTGAAAGCCTTAATATTTACGGTTTAAAAAAATTACATTTGTACATTTTTCCGTTTTTTCCTCGGGTTTTTTCCATGTGTTATGAAAACTCCTGGGAAATTCAAAAATGATATTATATTACGTAGTTCAGTGCTCTTCTTAACTATTGACACGTACCCGATCGTTTATTTAAACATATTACTAGATGAGAAAACAGTTTTCGCCAGTTACACCGCCAGGACTTCTCAATTAAATATCGAACCCGAAGTTAGACAAAAAAAATACCTACAACCTACAAAACTACAATCTAACCTAACCGAATATAACCAACCGAATGTACATCAGTACGCGATTATTGAGGTGGCGATTCGACGATTTTTGGTTGGTTAGGAAGCAATATTTTTAGCGTGAGAGTAATAAAATTTATCATCACTAACGCGCGATTACGATTCCGATACATTAGAGAAAGTACAGCAACGTACGGATAACTTATATATAGCTGGAATACGGTTTTTCGAGGAAAGAAAAAGGCGTAATTTGAGTTGTAGAAAGTTTTTTTCCCCCCGCATTTATAGAACAATTGATGGGCTAACGAGTAGGGGACCATTCGGTAAAATATTAGTCGACATTATACGAACAGCCGTTTTATTAGCAACGTTTCTCTGTAATATTAAAGTTCATATAATAAAAATATAAGGTGTCTACAACGGAATTTTCCCTCAAAGAAGATAAAACGTTGCAGCTTTTAGTTTTTCTCCGTAATGCCGCGTGTTTTCTGTACGTAGGCTTAATGACAATGCAAAACTATAGCCTTTTATTTTTGGTGGGTGGGGGGGAGGGCGAGGGAAGTGATGGAATTCATTAGCTCCATTTATAAGCATTTTAAAATCGAAAATTTTTAGCGGCTTCAAAGTGACTATTATGACACTAAATATTGTGGGACTTTTTAAAACGAAACAATGTAGAAACGCCAACGCGTATTGTTAACGCAAGCATAATGTTTTTTAATTTTCGACCATGGGTACTTGAAAAAATGTGTACATTTCGTGTTTTTTTTTTGTTTCTGTAAAAACGTATAAACCGAAATCCATTGGGTAGGTAGTAGGGATTATGTAACGAGACGTTTACATGCAAACTTTGTTTTATGACTAACTTTTCAAATTCGCTTTGAATATATTTAAACCTAAGGTGTTAATATAATAGCACCTATATACCTATTCCTTAAAAATATTATATACCTTGTCGTAAATTAATTTTGCACTGTACACGTTATGCATATTTTGTTGTCATTAATTATGGGGAAACGTTCTAATGAAGTCTAATGTCACTGTGTTGGTTTTTTGCATTGACCAATATGTTTTTATGAGAAGCAGTGACGTTGGCCGGTGGAGGGCTATACTTCCCTGCCCCACTGGCCGTATTTTTTAATATTTGCATTATAATCTGAATCGATTATATATAATGTTTATGTTATTTTGTTATATGTGTGTGTGTGTGATTTATTTCCATGTTTCATTTGATTTAGTAAGTAATATATTATATTTATATTATATTATATTTTGTGATTGCGGATTTCGTATTGAATTGAGAAACGAATGTGCTATATAATATAAGCATTTGCAATATGATATTACCTTGAAATATACTCAAGAATCCGTAGTGTGACATCGTAACCAAAAAGTCTTACAACTTTGGAGGTGAAAACAAAGAAAGATTGAAGGTATAATAATATGATTAAGTTACAAATACAATGATACGATAGTCTGTTGAAGGTTATACAAAGGTTAAAATCGGAAGAGAAAGACCGCGAGTATATGATGCGGAATATATTCTACTCAAAGCATTTCTACGGAAGTTTTTAAATCGATACTTTTGAGAAGCTGGACGGGGTTCACCAAAAAGTTGGGCATGAGTATTATTTACTTCCACGGGACGTGCCAGGTCGCCGTGGTGTTTTTATAATATTATAAAACGTCTGGGTTCTTTGTTTTCGGTTCTGTTTACTACCACTCGTGGTTCAAGTGTCGACGATAAATTATCGGACTGAGAACTTCGTCGCGAGATATCAGTATAATAAATAGGTATTTTTTTTTTTTTTTTTTGTTTTGTTTATTAATAAGACCCTCGGTGAAACGGTCCATTGGGAATAGTCAACGTTAAATGATACATTGCACGATGTAGTGAACAAATAAAACGCGGTACAAAAGAAACAATATAGTATTGTATACGTGCATGTACCGGGATACCGGGATAAGATCGAATTCAAAAGTGTAGATGCAGTTATATTTAGTCGGGTAAGTTCGAGCCAGTAGAGAAGGTGAAACAGCAGCTGTGTTCATCGCGTGTGGGCGATTGTTTAACGTTTGGGAAAGTGATTTTGCTTGGCTGAAATTCACTTTGATGATTTTTATTAATGAAAAGTATAGAGAGTTTGATTCGAAATTCAATATTTATTTATAGATTTAGTATTGTACGATAATAATATTGATAAATAATATGTCATTCGGTGAAAATGTGCTTGACGGTTTCTCCTACCGTTCGGAAGCTGCGATTTAGCTTCTTGTGTCCGATTCAGTTACGTGACTAGAACTTCTATAATGTCCTTGCATTGGCGCAATGCCGACGAGGAAAAAAAAAAAGAAGCCTGTCCAATAATGCATTGAGCCCTGGTTTGAGGCCTCGAAATGTCATGGGACCGTGGCCCACCCGGTATTTACGCCACTGGACCGATTCGGCATACAGTTTTACAATATTATTGCAGTGTTTGTAATATTAAAATATATACAGCAATAATATACGTGAATAATCGCGTGTATCCGTTTCACTAGCCGTCCCAACTCAAATCGAACATTATCAAATAAATAACAGAATCCCGGTCGTATCGATGGCGTGCGGAGTCGGAGACGCCCGAAACGTCACGCATTCGTCATCGTGCGTAATTAGTCATCATTATAATATTAAAGTTTAGTAGGTACGCGGTACCAAGCCGGAGGACACCAAAATTACATCACCAAACTTAGGGAACGATATACTATTTCGTGTTTTTTCGAATGGATGGGGGTTATTTTGTTGTTATTCACGAATTTCGCCGATTTTTTTCGACACAGTACGGTACAGGTACACAATATTATCGATACTTTCATATTATAGGGTAGATAAGCACCGGAAATAATAATAATAGTGATGTGATACTGAGTTGAACCTCGACAAAACAGAATGATCTCTTAACTATAGTGGTAGATACTTATATACTTTAATTGAAGCGTTTTGATGAAATTCTCAACTGTTCACCGTTTTTATCTTTTTTGGTTTCCCCACCGCCTCGGATACCACTGAGCAAAATAATACCAAAAACGTCAATCCAAATCTCCCAAGCTGTTTACGTCGTACTTTAAACGACGGACCATTTTACTCAGTGAAACTTTATTTGAACACTATTTTTAGATTTTCAAATTGTTTTGGTTGATAAACACAACGGTTATCATTTTGTTGATTTCTGGATTAGTTTATAGCTATAAGAAGAAAAAACATACCGGTTTACTAAGCTCGGCTCAGAATCGTTGTATGATTGCTATAATTAATCATCACTTTCAGACATAATAAATTACCATATGTCATACAGTTTTCAACAACAATCCCTATCATGGTACATAATATGTTTGGCTTCTTTAATGTTTTTTTTTTTTTGTTAAAAGTTTGAAAAAATATTGTAACGTACATATCGATTGAAATGATTGTTCGATTTCGCGCATTCGACCGTTCCAACTAAAGTGAGCATTTTATTTATAAAGAAGAATATTTTTAAATTTAGCTGAAACGTGTTATTCGCCCAACATCACGTGACTATAACATTAAAATATTATTCATACCTCATATCTCATTATGATTAAACGTTGTTGTATAATTAACTAAAACATGTGCATTTTGTGTTTTTTTTTTAATGTCTCTTAAAAAGACTATCGCTCATATTTTGTCGTTTAAGATTACCAGAATGTTAAATGGTCTTCTTAACAGAACACACTGTTTAATTTTGAAATCCACACATTGCGTGTGCGTTTTACATGTACGGTTCTCCGTTTCGTTAAGATTAAAATACATTACTCACTCGAGTACATACTCGAGTAACATAAGCTGCGTGGAAAAAAAACGAATAAAACCATCATGACACATATTCGGTTTAAAACTCTTAGTGATATTCGTATTCCGAATAACGTTATTGTATTCTAGCGTTACGGAATCCCTACTGCGAGCGAAACAAATTATCAAGGAATTCTCGGAGCGTATTTTAAGGCTGCCGCGGGATTATTTAATACTTCTTTAGTATAGCGGTAGACACGAGTTTACGTCATATCGTTCTATGACTGAAATGAAATCCAACGGCACACACTAGGCCCTTCTAATGATAACAACGGTATTTCCGAAAATTCAATTTTTGGAGAATCAAGTTTTTAGAAATTTTTATTTTTTACCTTGAAATTGTTTTTTTTTTCTTACTTTTTCATCATATTTCATTTTTTAGTCGTATTCAAACTACATTGTAAAAAGCTTTATTTCGTACTTTTTTTTTCATTTCAAAGAAAATTAATAAAGCAATTAAAAATGTAGTATCTCCGTACAGGTTTTTAATACGAATTCTTGATTACTTATTGGTGGATATTATCCAGTGTATCCTAGAGTTTGAATATAAGTTTACTAAGAAACTACTCAGTTGAAAAACTACTTTGTTCTCAACGAGTAAATGGTAAATACTATTGTACTACATAGTGATGGAAGATTTTTTAGTCAAACGATATTTTAAATTCGATAATTTTAAAAGTATTTCTAGTGATTTTTATAGCGCTTGACCTCTATAGTAGCATGCAAAATGTATCTTTTAATGTGAATACCTAAGTGAAAATCTAATTTTTGAAAATTTATTTTTGTTCCTCGTTTCTTTGTATGGGCAGTATCAGTGGTTGTTTTGAACACGAAATTACGGAAAAATGTACAATAAAACTGTTAATGGGCGTGCCACTGTTTTAGAAGTGACGTTGTTCAAGAGAATATATAAAGTGATTCAATCCATATCTGTACGCGACGATGTGCTAGCAAAATACGATCCTAAACAGAGTATAATTAGTAGTTTTGTCCCTTGTTGCCGAGGTAACCCAGAAATCAACAAAAACTATAAAAGGAATTGCCATTCGTTCTCATTTACTATGAAAACTGCAGGAAAAATCAAAAAATTACCTGGCAAATTTACCAAGTAAATTGAAAAGTCCACGAGGAAGTCTGTATAAAAAATGTCGATCGGATCGAGATTTCCATAAGATATTACGTAGAAAATTCGTTTCCCAGGCACGTTATAGTAAAACCAATACCCCGTTCAGAATCTAAAGTACAATATTTTAATATAACTGCATACAGCACATGAACATAATACATTTTCGGTACATTATTAAATCGGCGGGTAATTACAAAATTTGACGACGCGCGATGAAACGTACGTCGTGCGTTTGCCACCCTCTTTGGATTTACCAGTTCGCGTCCGTTGCGGCAACCGATGACTGCGTTTGTATTTATCACGCCAATGTGTTCGGCTACCGCGGAACGAGAGGGTTCTATATACATACTTAATAATCAGACCGTAACGAGATTCATATTTTATATCAACTCGGCATAATAAGCATTTCAACGGTAATTATTGCGTACGAGCAACAGATTTTCGGTGCAATTTAAAATAAAAAAAAAAAATAAAAAAAAAATACGCTATTCCTTTGAGCCGAACCCGCGCAATGTTATTAACTTTCGCGATGGGGGTATACGGCGCGTATATTATATACAGTGGAGAACGTCGCTCTATTTTTCATCCCCCGAGCCCGCCGCGCATAATATCGTTTACGGTTGTCTCTTTTTACGATTTCACCGTCAAAGAGGGTCGGAAAATTGGAAATGTAAAACCGTGAAATCCACAACGGTATTCCTTTTATCCTGCGGGGTCACATATTATTATATTCGTATATTATATACATATATATATACACACAGACACGCGTACGCATTAAGTCGTGAATGTGGCACACGTCCGCCGAACCCGCAGTTTTCCCCTTATTCGGTACCGGCGTTTTTCTTTTTCCCGCCGTCGTCGTCGTCGTGGCGATCGCACGTGGCCGTCAGTTTTGTTCCAATTAAAGGAGTCGCCTATGGCAAATAATCTTTGTCTCGCGGAGGGGGGTCCCCGAGCCGTCCCTTTTTGTTTAGCTCGCGTAACTATATATAATATACGTATATACAAATCGCGGGGGTGCGATAATCTTTTGCGATATTAGCGTAAAGCCTTCGGGGTTTAATATTACCGCAGCCAGCATCCAGCAGTACCCGGCGACTTGATAATCATCGTCGCCGCCAACCGTTCCGTCGGTATCCCAACGGTTTCATACCGTACACGTGTTCGGAATTTCGCCCCTACCACCCAAAACTTATTGCCCCGACTTAGGAACCCGCGCACAGTCGTGCCACCATGTCCATTTGTTTAGTAATAATAATAACAATAATAATTATAGTTTAGTTTCAATATTATTAGAATTTGGTCCGGATAGGTATTGAGGAGGGAATATAATCTAATAAAGACCGTTCTGTTTTCACACATAAATAATAAAAATGGAACGCGTCAGCTTATCAGTGAAGCCTCTAATCGCCCATATTTTTCGTACATAATATACTGACAGTTCCGCCCGGCGTTATCCGTGTCAAACAAAATGTGCAATAAAAACGATTTTCCCTTGGATTCCCTGTTTCAAACCCCCGTAGCTATTATTGTGATTAACCGTTGTTGTCTTAAATTTTAGATTATGAACAGAGCGGAGAATGAATCGGTTTTATAATGATTTTTATTTAGTTTTTTTTCTGTGGACATCTTTTCTGCTTTTCAACTTTTTAATTTCGCTACGATATCCAATAATAGCACTTTTCTGGTAGGAAATCTGACTGGGGTACTTCTTAAAGGAGGTTATTTTTTGATTTTCCCAACTGTTTTCCCAATAAATGGAAAACATGTAAGAAAAACGGGAAAATGGGTTAAACAATTATTTTAATTAATTAAATAAATATTGTTAAAGAAAATATATAATGCATAAATGTAATTATTTTAACATAATACGACTTACATATTGTTGACAAAGCAACAATAAATAAATAATACCAATAAATTATTATTTTTTATCCAGCCCAAACTACTGTAAGTTATGTCCACTTCTTCTACTGTTGAGATCGAGGATTTTCTATAAACCTACAATGGATAGCTCTAACAATTTTCCAATAAATCACGTGCAAATTGGTCCAGTAGTTTTAGAGATCAATCGAGTCCAAAATTCTTATATTAATATTTATACACACTCGTATATAATATTTATAGATGGAAGTATGATCCAAGTCCAGTGGCGTGCCTAGAAATTATCAATGGGAGGGGATGTAGCAAATAAGGGCCATGAATAAATCATAAAATCGTCTTCTCTACCCAATTGACTGTGAGATTTGGTAATTTAAAAGCCGGATTCCAAAAAAGGCCAGTTTCTAATGAATATGTCAAGTTTTTCTTCGTAACTTGGCTGAAATAAATGCATTTCGACATTAGATTACTCATATTTTTTTTGTATTCTAAACCAATGTGGGGGGGGGATATAACCTCTATCTTCCTCCACTGCGCACGCCACTGTTCCAGTCTAACTTGTTTGACACGCTGTAGACTTAGTGCGTCTGGCCATGTCTGCTAGACCGCAAACTGAAAAGTCGTTGTAAATTGTTTACTGTGAATGCACCGTAATATATTATACACCCACCCACATCTTCGCAAAATCCGTTGCTTTTCGGATAAACATTAACGGAAGAAGACACAGACTTCTCACACTATGTCCGGTGCCTTTTACTGAATAGATCACGCATTAGTTGAATACATTGAATACAACATATTCCCGAGAAAGACAGTCTTACAATTGACTTTCCAATGAGATGATTATTAACAGTTTTATATCACCTCTTGATGATAACCGTATGATACCAATATTCTAAACATTTAAAACGTGTATACCCATAATATAATTAAAATCTCTGATACCCCATAACCTATAGTAATTACTCAGGTGCTACGAATTTAACTAATACTGGTTTTGAGGTTAATATCACAATTAAAATATTCTAGCGGGCAATTCGATGATGGATATAACGTAGATTTTTAATTGCCCGCAAAGGAATCGAATAGCTGCAGTCGTGTTTAGTTATAACACGCGCATAGTTCTGTGTACTGCAGTTTTTATTTGTGTTCTTGTTAAACTTCTATGAATACTTACACTTTGGTACTAGTACACTTTCGTTTATTTTTCGACCCGGATGCGGGCAATTAACTTTCGATTCGGAAATTGTTCACATAATAACGTTTAACAATGTTACGCGTCGCAAACAGTCGCGAGACACATACTATATACGTATATTATACAATACACAGTGACTGTGACACTATTATATTGTGTAACCGAAAAGGGGCGAATAGTTGACGAACTTCTGCCGAGACTCCGGCACAGAATCCATCGTCGCCGTCTCGGCAATATTGTCGGTGACGATGACGCGGTATACGCAGTTGACGACGGCAAGTATTCGGTCGACTCACTCGGAGACGCCCAGGAATTTCGATTTCCCGATTTCTCGACTCGGGTTTAATGGTCGCGGGCCAGTATATACCCCGACCCGAGTAACAGAGTCGGCCGGTAGTCTAATCGCGCGTCATCGTATCGGGTTCTAATTGAATTCTGGAGAACTTGACCGAGTATGAGCCGTATACTATCTATAGGTACTTATCGCTTATGACGTTATTTCGGCCGGTTTAGAAAAAAAAACTTTTACAAAACACCCCGACGCCATCGCGGCTGTGTTCGTCCGGACGTCTTATCGGCGACAGTCGGGGTGGTAAATGAACTGTGTAAACCGGCGTGCACTCATATTGTATTGGGGTCAAAAGGGGAATATTATTGGCGAATCGGAAAAGCCGAACGTCTCGTTAATCTCGTAATTTATCGCCGGCCATCGCAGCCGCGCCGCAGAGTAATGAAAATTTGTCATAATGAACTCGCCCACTGTCGTTATTAATGTCACGATCGAACGTCGGCGTTGTTTTTTTTTTTTTTTTGGTAACACTATGGCCCTGCACAGCAATATTCGAAGCAATCGTAATATCCCGTTGTCAATGAAACAGTTTAATATCACATGTACGCTACAGTATTATTCGTTATATGGTTCGAACAATAATAATTATTAATTTAATATTTCAGTATATAAATTATTGTTTATTGTCGTTGAAATTAAATGAAACGTTTGAACTGCTTCGGTTACAGGCGTATAATAGCACATGCACGGAAACATATTGGAATTATGACACGTTATTATTGTTGTATAATCATAATTTAGTACGGAGAAATTCGGCCAAAACAATTATTTACAATCGAGTTGTGATGACGGTGAATTATTGTATAATATAGCTCTGTTCGTTTTAACAAAAAGTGTATAATTTATTACACGGACTTTACACTAAAGTGTAGATTTGATGCTTACACTTATTCTGACGGTGGTGTGACTAATGTGACTGGTATATTCCTAATCAAAATGTGTAACATTTCACCACTCGAGAAGCTTCGTCTTGGGAAACGCACCATCGGTGGCGCAATAAGTTAATACATGTTAAGTTAGGGAGTTTGAGTCCCGACATAATATTAAACAAATGTGATAGAAGATGGTTTTGGGGATTTGTATTTAGGGGGCTTTAGACGATCCAGGGGGCTAAACACACTAGACCCCTAATTTTATCTTTAAACACGGAGGCTCGCAGCCGTAGCAGTGGTGGGACTTAAAAGAATAACATATATTATAAACTGATCTAGCCATCTACTTTTGTTCAACGCTCAGTTTCGACCACCACGTTGATGTTGCCAAAAAATATAAAGAGTCATAAAAATCATCGGTTTTATAAGTACAACGTATCTTCTCGTCCGTGCTGTCTACGAACTTTATAATTTTTGAATTGTAATTAATTTACACGTATTGTATTAATAAATGTTTTTATTATTATTATTATTATTTTTTTTTTTGTTATATTATTGTCAAACGAATAAACCATTTGAAAAAAAAAAAAGACTGGTCAGACCTTTGGGGAGGGGGTAGTCGCCAATCCTGGGGTGACATGTTTGTTGTCCGTAGAAACTTTGCTTGTGCAATACGAGTATATTAAAGGATATATTAACCGATAAGGTCCATCAACATAATGGTCTTGTCTATGTTTTTTATCTTTTCGGTTCAATGCAATGGGTGACAATATAAAAGGGTTTGAAAAAAAAAATATACTTGAGTCATCGCAGGTTTCGATGCAGACTGTGTACTACTCGTATAATGTACTATATGTACGTATAATACCTATATTAGATTGTATTAATCGCATATATTAGTCATATATAATTTGTTTTAGTCTTATTAATTGCCATAATGCAGTGAAACCATACTACATTGTTTAAAATTACTAAACAAAATTATTAATAGCGATAATTATGTAGGAAAACGAATGAATGGTTGAAGAATATATTTTCAATAATAAATTATCAATATTTAAATTTTAATTACATGTAATTACTGCAGAATTTTTAACGAAAATGTGACGGACTTTGGGCAAAACTCTCATCATTTTACACAGCTTTATCAATCTCTTGCCAGAAAGTTATTTAAAAATTTAGACTATTGTTACATAATATTATTATACTTAAACATTAACTTGTTTAGGTTCATTTGATGAACTGCATCTGCAATCTGCACTCAGATCAAACCGCTTATAGATCAAAAAAATTATTTAAAAAAAAAAAAACTTAATTTTGAAATTTTAAAAATATAAATTTTCCTTATTCCTAGCAATAATTCTAAAGGTATCAACAAAAGAGTTAGCTACGCCATTTTTTCTACTTTTTAAAACAATTTCAATTCAGGAACGCAATACAAATTAGTTCAATTATTGATCACTGAAGAGATTTACGTGAAGTTAGCATTACATTGTTCGCAGAATTTTTCAAAATATTCCTAACAATGTTCGAGTAGACATACTGTCTAGACTGTTAGACATTGTTGATATTTGTTTGAGCTCCCTTTTTATTTAATCCACGTTTATCTTTTAGTTTTTTGTTAACCCTAGTGCAGTTTGACCGTTTTAAACTTTGGTAAAAAATGCAACTACCCAGCTTGTCGTCCCATTCGGTATAATAATAATACAATCGTTATGCTACTATAATATTTATTATACGCGTTTAACAATTGTTTAGTTTTAGAGTTTATTATTTACGCGCATAATACTACGGTATACGCTACAATATACGTATCAAAGAAAATTACTTTTTAATATTAAATGACTTACCTGAAGAAAGTTTGTAATGCAATGTTAATGTACGCGCTCTTTATAAAACTAACACGATTAATTATTATAAAACCGTATTTCGTAAATAATTTAAAATTGCATAAATCGACTTTACTCGTGCATGATGTGTATAAAATAAATATATTTATAGGTAGTGTAGCTACCTATTACTCGTTTAGCGTTCAAAAAGTTTTTTCGAAAAGAATAATTATGTTATGAAAATTGATTACAAACTTCGCCGAGAAATATGAAAACATACGTATATAATGTCATAATGTACAGTATTTTGTAAGTAATTTCATACATATTATATATTAAACATTACACATATAAATGTCTAAACTCAAAACTATATTAATTAAATTTATGTATACGAATTCTTAATTTCAAAAACTTTCGGTGTTTATACATCACTTACATAAAATAATTTCGCAAACGCTGTTAAAATCGCGTTGTGCGTCTCTTGAAAAAATGAAAATGTGCATAGCCGGAAACATTGTACTTCGTGCTGCTGTTATGGATGGGGAGTTTGACAGGTGTGTCGATATAATATGGTAGATCAATTTGTATAATTAATGCGAGAATAAATCGCTGCGATCGAAAAACGGTTCTGAGCGTAGTTCGATAAACTGGTAAGGATATATGATATGAGTCGGGTTTTTCCTTTGTATTCAATTATAGGTAATCCAGAAATGAACGAAAATAAAATAAAATATTGCCGGGCGAGAAATTCGCATCTTTTAGAGTCGGGGTCATCTTGGAAGAATCGAGGCCCTTTGCAGTCAATTTATTGGCGGCTTTAACTTGTACACATTGATATACTCCTTTCGTATTTTGAATATTTTCATAACCTTGGCCTCTATAGTCTGAAATGCAAAACTTTTCTGACTTTAACAAGTTTATTATTAGAATGGTGGTAATATTCAATCGAGATTTCAAATCATATAAATCACTTTTGAATAGCGGTACTGTCTATAGACTGCACAATAACCGATAATGTTGTTCTTGACGTTCTTGAATTGTTCTCTTATGTTTGAAATATGATCTTTTGAGAACGGAAACAAACTTTCCTGTTAGTGCGGGGCTTCGTGTGGTTGCAAGCTGAATGATTCGCAACGTTTTTACAAACCGAAAAAGCGAAAGCTGTACGAAACACTTCCGGCGCGCGTGAGATACTAAAATTTCGATTTGCTAGTAAATATAATATTATAATATTTACCCGCGGTGCCTGACGTGTACGCAATTTATCTGCTTAATGAAGTCAAAGTTTAACGACAATAACATAATATATGCCCGCGTGGGACGACGAGTAGGATCGTGACATCTGTTGCTCGCCGCCGCCACTAGCGCAGAGTACTGTACGCGCGTGTTGGCGTTAACGACAAAGTTGTTGGGTTCTATATTTTGTTTTTTTTGTTTTTATGCATTTCCTCGCAACGTGCGTGTAAGTGCGTGATAAAGGGGAAATAACCGTTGGAAATATATCGAATGTATATACACATACATACGTACTTGTATGTATAATGTGTTATTATTTTTTTTATATATTTTTTTTTTTTTTTTTAGAATATTTTCACCCTATCGACATTAGTATCGTGCCACGTGTGTGACAGGGGAATCATCGTCGCGCGCCTTCCTCGGCCCCAGCCGCTGTCACCCCCCCCCCCCCCCCCNCCTCCCCGTACCCTTGTAGAAAACCCCGAGCCGTACTTACGTTGCCGGTGCGTCATGTTTCGATTTTCGTACAGAAAATTGGACTATTATTTTTCCGATTCCGTTTCGACACGGTTTGAATTCGTACATATATATATATATATATGTATAATATTATTCGGGCTTATTTCTTTTCATTTTTATTTATTGCGCTTGTCGAAACACGAACGTTTTCTGTAATAAAACGACAACGCGAGCCCCGTATATACGACTGTAATAACAGGCGAGGCAGCCCCGACAACGACGGTCAATTTCATTTTGCATTTCGCGGCGACTTATCGTCGCTGGAACCGCGTGGCTCAGAATCCCGTAAATCTTCCGACACCGGAGGCCGTAATATTATTATTATTGGGCCGGCAAATATTACGCGTATAATATCCACATGACGACAATAATAATATACTGTTATAAATTATAAAAAAAAAAAAAAACCCATATGAGCGAATTTTCTCTTAGCATCCCATTTGCTGTCGTTTTTTTATGGCGAGAAATTTGAAACGAAAATTAGATAAAATTAAGTAAATTAAGTAATTCACAATTTTTCGCTATTTTATAAACAGACAGCAGGATCGAAGGTCGGAAGTTCAAACCTTCTAAAATCACTTCCTCGACAACAATTCAATTTATACATTCACATTTCAACGAAGTTAGATTTTTTTTACGTGGGTTTTTAAGGTTTCTTAAACCCGATATTTCCTGTGAAAACATAAAATCTGAATGAAATAAGTAGTGTTCACGGGTAGGTCATCATTATTTTAGGTGGGAAGTCTGGTTGGTAAAATTATATTTGTAGACAGTGTTATGTAAAGATAAAAACTTTAAAATATCCAAACGAATATCAAAGATACATTAAAAAAATACAGCCTTGTATATTATGTTAAAATGTTCAAGGCCTTTTTTTTGTCACACAAATGGTCACAGACATTAAAATATAAAATTAATCTGTAAAACCGATATAGTTTCTTATTAGAACTCTCCATCGAAATCGTTTTGTGCAGTACTCTCTGAGACCATGGTAAAACGGAAGTGGGTGTATAATTATATTTCCCCACCAAAATTTACCCAACCCCCGTTTACCCGTGTTCCAGTTGCACAGTAACAGTCATCGCAGGCACCGATGGTAACTTTTCCACGTTATCCTTTACTTCCCCTGAGACTATCGGAACTTTTCCAGGACTTCCAGCGCGTTAAACACCATGCGTAATTCGCTAGTCCGGACTTCCGGTGCGTCGCCGTTAACCCTTTCGTTCGACGAGGGGGAGCGACCCTCAGTTTAACGTTCGCTCGCCAAACTTTGGGTCAGTGTATAATGAAAAATTAAAAAAAAATATTGTCACCGTTGTAAATCTACAAAGAGACCGGACCGAACCGACGGCGGCGGTGGTGCGATTCCCCAGTGAACGCACCAGCTGTTGTGTATAGATGGTGAATTCAGATACCAATGGTCATCGGATACTATATCGAGGGTATACACTGTTCGTTAATTAATCTCCCACTGAGTTTTTCTCCCTTACATATATTTAATATTATAAAAAATATAGCTGGACCGCGTGTGCAGTTTAATCGGTTCGCCGATTAGCCTGGAAAAAAAAAAATGATTATGGCCGTTCGATTTTACGGACACCGAAAATAATGCTCCCGAAAACAATGCCACGTGTTACTCCGCGATAATATTTTATTTTAAATCGACTGGCCACATTATGTGTTTATAAATATTATTATAAAAACAGTATTTATGTTGGTACACAAAAAGTATAAATTTATATTAAAAAAAAAGGCCACAGTTTACCGGGTGGAATTTAGGGAAGGAGTTAAAGATGTATCGGGTAATTTATTTTGTACCTATATTGAATGCGTATGTATTATATCAAATAAAAAATGTTTCCGGGCGGTGTTCGCGGTTAAAACGTTTTTTGTTCAATTAAAATTGTTCACGCGCCGAGGATTTATGAAATTTAATTTTGAACCGATTGAATATTTATTTCATAAAAATAAGGAAGGGGGGGGGGAGAGTACTAAGCCAATTCAATTTTAAATTCGGGTTTCGAGTAAGCGAAAAACAAATCGTTTCGAACGTTCCGTGTTAAATCATATTGATTCCTATTATCTTTTTGTAGTAAAATTTATTACAGTTACACAACATAAATAATTGCGAGTACTGTTTTTATGATAAAACCTCGGGGGTAAATCTTTAATGTTTTAAAATATGCACATTAGTGTATTGGAGGGGGAATAGGTATATACGGTGTATAGTTACTTCGCTTTAGTTTATTGTTCAGTGTACGTATGTGAAAAAAACTTCCGATTGTTTTTAACAATACACCACTGAATGCACGTACAGATATAATTAAAACATAAATCAAAATACGACGGTGTATTAGTTCGCCTCTCGACTAGTTTATCAGATATTTGATATCGGTTCAAAAACTATGTCTATTTTACATAGATGTATACGTTTCACGTATTATAATACGACCCGTGCGCAGGTATTGTTATCGACGACAACGTAATCGCGCGTAAAGTTTGCAGTTTACATATTATTATATTTCCCGGTGGCGTAAAATCGGTCTGTGTATAATATTATTATTATTATTACTATTATGTAAGGTATATATTTAATACTTACTATGGTGGGTGAATTAGGGGTTCCGCGCTTTGTAATCGACTTGTCGCGGTCGTAGTAAATACGTAAAATATTAATTATAAAACACATTCGAGGCGCAAGTTTCCGTTTGGGAGGTAGTTCGCATAAAGTCAGACGTTAAGCCTGGTCAGAGTTACTATCGTGACAGTCGATGCCGCAACTGTTGCGATATACATGAACTATATATCACAGAGATGGCATCCGTACGATGATAATATTATATAGGTGGGACTCGTCTACGCTTTTTGTCTACTATCGCCAGCCACCCCGCGCGATACCCTGCATGCTTTGTTGTCCTTCGTGCGCACAAAAATGCAGATTAAGATTAGCAGCGCATGATAATTGCATTTTGTTCCACGTCTTCATACCGGGTAAATGAAACCAGGTACACTGTAGTGAAGTGTGCTATCACTGGCCGCGTGTAGTGTACGCGATTGCTGCAGTCGGATGGGAAACCCTTAAAGTATTATAGACTCTATACCTACTGTAGAATGATAGTGGAAGACGTGAATACATGATGGTGTAAAGTTAATTACAACACGTCGGAAAAAGAGAGTGATTGATGGCAAATTTTGCACGGTGATAGTCACTATATTTCTATCACAGTCTATCACGATAATAACTCTATACTGACAAATGTCATCGCGCATGCGTGTAAGTGTCTGATAGCCGTTTAACTTGTCGTACTGCAGCTCACATGCGTGATAGTCCGTGATAGTTTATTAAACTTTCGTCGTGTGCGGACCAGACGTTTTTTTTCCGGATCTACCGATGTTACGGGAAAACGATACAAGTCCGCAGACGGCGCGTATAATATTTCTTGCGTGCAGTCGTCTGCCCGCCGTTTATATTATATAGAAAACCCATAACCCTAAATATAACTCCTAGGACTGCATATAATATACGCTGTAGTGCAAGGCGTGCGTATAACAATATCGTACACAAACGAAATAATGTGTGTTTATAGTGTAAGTTTAACGGATATAGAGTTTTAGGGAAACGGTCGCCACTGCAGCAGCGCGAGACGCGGTTCGCCGTTTAAATGGACCTTGGGAGCGGACCAGCTGTCCGGTGAGGAACGCGCGCGTGCGCGGGGGCCTAATGCGTATATTTACTGCCGGACCGGAAGTCGCGGCGGGGGCCGAAAGTCCATATTATAACCGGGCCCGGCTCGGTCGGTGGCAAATTATAGGCTTTTCGATTGTCAACCCTTCCAGCACTCGCCCCTCGTCGACCGGAACTATCCTTTTTCAGGGGTCAAAGATACGCTGTGTTTACGTATATAAGTATGAATGCGTACGCTGTATACGTATATTTTGTGTAGAAAGTACGAGATAATAATATAATATACAGTAGGTATATAATATAGTGGCGTTAATTATTATTAATATCGGACAGAGTCCGCTCGCAGGTCGACAGATACGTATAATACGTATTATATGCGTATAATGTATGTGTACGTACGCATATAGAGGGCGTTTTTAACGTTATCGTCGGAGAGACGTAAGTATAGTTTATTTATAGGGGCGGGGAGGTTTCTGAATACCAACTGTTTGGGATATTATGCAAGTGAATTGATAATCGAAAAGAAAAAATTGAGTTTTTGTACAATGATTTCGAAACCTAGGTTACTATGTAGGTTACTATATAGGTTACTATGTAGGTGTTATATCAGGGGTATAAATCGCATAAATCACCGGGGCGACCGGTCAAAAACAAAATTGTCCACGTCCAAAATCTGGACTTTATTTTATATTTTACTCTTCGGATAGCTAAAAAATATACACATATATATTAACTGTCCATGATACGTTTAACAAAGTCCTCGTATATGTCGCAATGTTTTTTTTTTTTTTTTTTTTTTGTATATTTCCACTGATATTGTGATTAACACTGTTTACAATATAGTAAAACAAGCAAATAAAAACTTTATTTAAAAATTAATCTAATCTTGTTGACTAATTGGGTAATAATGCTAGATGAACTAACAACGACTAGCGGTGAAACACCCAGTATTTGATAATACAAAACCGTTTATGTTATATATAATATATACGACGACGACTATATGGCTACAGCTTATCTCATATATAAGATAAACCAGCATATCTACGTGCACACAATATAATAATATTGCATTATATCGTATAATGTATACACCCCGAAAACGATTATTTCCGGATTTCCAGATTTCCACTGGCAAAATGATTTCTCGAACGTTCGCACCTGCCGCGGATCTCACAGATCCGGTGCCCGTAATAATATGCATATTATACGCCATCATCCGTGATATGCGTAATTATAGTCGCGCGCAAATATGAATAGTTTGTTGGGGCGTACATATTGCGTTTTGACATCGGTTCTCGAACACTAAATACAACTGAAACAATGTGTCGATTTTTGTTGATGTATATATAATTCATAGAGTACATTAATTTAAACTAAAATTTAACACGTTACGCCGGGAAAACAATGCTGTAATGTTTGTTTTTTTTTTTTAGAAAAATATAAAATTTGAAAAACCGGAAGTCTCAGGAATCAATATCGACCAATTGACCTGATAAACCTTACCACTACCGAATTAAATCTACTAAATAAAAAACATTTTTTTTTATTTTTTTTCGAATTCCTCAGTTTACCAAGTCTAAGATGAATAAGACCATTTGGCGGGAAGTTTAAGGTCGTATTTTTAGTAGAAATATTTTTTAAATTATTGTTGGTTGCCGTTATCAGTTACACGGTAATCATAAATCATATTTGCAATAAAATAATATGTTTTGATAAGAAATATTATTCCAAAGAAGATTTTTTCTAACCATTGTAACCATCGCACTTCATTGGATATTTTGAATTAGCTATATTTCTGATGAGGATAATATTTTGAATGTGAAATATTTTGAGGGGGCCCATGCATGCATGAATACAACAGATTATGCACATAATATATAGAATTTCGTACGAATCAGGTGCGAAACTAGAGATGGGTTTAGACGGTTTGTTGTACGCGCGATCGTTTCAAAATCCAATAAATAATTAGGCTGAGTAATTTTAACGGGTACGCAGTTTCAAATGCAAATCGGCACACAACACTATTGTAATGTGTACACAAATATTATTACGGTACGGTATTACCCACCGATAGGTTGGGCACGCGAGAGTCCATAATCGGTTTCGGCACTATATATAGACAAATTCAATTCATTGCGAGGGAGTTGTCACTGCAGGATGACCCCGGACGGTATATATGGCCGCTTAACTGCGAGTTGGTGCATACCTATATACAGTAACTGGATTTAATATTAGCATAAACAGTACGGGTCGGTAGTTGTAAAATACATACATTGTGTAAGCATTTATTAGCATATTATTTTGTCGAGCGACATCACCGCACTGCAGTAGTGGCGGTTTACACCGAAGTCATCAACACCTTCCGGATCATTCGGCCCGCCCGGCGATACCGTGATTATTTATTCTGAGTTCGACGATAAAACATTCGATTATAACCGTCCGATCAGCCATATGATATTACACATAATATTAAACAAACAACCGTAAAAGCTTTTGACCCGCTGCTATTGGACTGTAGTCTGTAGTACGGAGGATGTTTAACAAAGGCATAGGACAGTGGAAAAAGTCCTACGCGGCCGCTTGATGTTTAGGGCCGAACGGATGTCAAGTAAATACATAATATTTAGAACAAGATTCTAATGAAACATTGTAGCTACTGAAGACGATGAAAAGGGTGTGTATTTGAATTCGTGATTTTCTTGTAAAAATGTACTAATCACTTTTTAATATAATTCAAGATATTTTATTTTAAACTACTGTTTTATTTCATATTTCAGACGACTAAGGATCAGATAACTTGTATTATAAGAAAAATTGCTTAATATTTGTTTGTACATTTTTATATAATTTTAAGATACAGTGTTTAATATGCTTTATATTATTGTGTTTCTTTCTTTTCTATTCACTGAGGTTAATATTGTAAACGAACCTTCAGCTAATTAATGCTTGGTTAAAACAAAAACGAAAGGGAAAGGAAACGTATGGACAGCTAAAACTTGGATAGTTAAAATTTGAAAACAAATTATTAAAATCCAACGTCAAAATTTGAAAAATCAAAACTTGAAAAGGCAAAATTTAGAGATCCAAAATTTAAAACAGTAAAACTTGGAAGAATTATATTTGGAAAAAATCTTAAAATCCAATCATCTCTGGAATATTATATGCTCACTAGCCTCTGATATCCATACTTGTCTGATAACCATAACTCACACATGTGTAAATTTTAATATTATATCATACAGGTTGATTCGTATGTCTTGAACCTCCGATAAACTACACAAATTGAATATAAACTAAAAAAAATGTCCTAAGATAATGGGGACGGGTGCAGCCACGTTATAGATAATTTAATATATAACTGTAAACAACAATAGACTATTGCTAACGAAAAACGATTCTGAGCGGAGTATAGTTGATAGTGATATTTTTTCAACAGTATATATGTCATGTTATAGTAAAATAATTTAATGGGAACTATATATTTACTTAAATTTTATTTATTTAATTTTGTATCGATTTTCCCAGTTACCCTAGAATTTTGCCTTTTTCCTGTGTTTTATACTAGTTTTTCATGTTTGCTGGGAAAACTCTTGAGAAAATCAAAAAAGACCTCCTTAAAGTACCTCCCCACTCCAATTTTATTTTAGAAAAGTTGCTACACGTAGAAATCCGAGCAAATCTTCTGTTAAAAAAGTGACACACAGATAAAAAAAAAACATCTTTGTAAAACTACAAGCTTCTTCACTCCACTCAGAGTCTAAAACATTTAAATTCATTTTCAAATACCTAAATTTAGTATTCGTCTGGTAAAATCGTAAATAAAACGAAAAGTTTACAGAGAAACCGTTTTAAACTACTCTGGTTATAGATTTAGTTGAACAAATTGAATTATGGCCATTCAAAATTTGTACTAGACAACGTTGATTTAATTTTTTGATGTAAATAGCTCGAAAAATAAATTATTCAAGTTTTTATAACTTAAATTTATTTGATTTCAGAACAATAATAACCTTTTTGTATGTGTAGTATCAAAATAAATATAATCAACGTTGCTCAACGCGAGTTCTCTTTTTTTACACCGAATACTTGGTTACTTAATTAAGTCTATAACCCGAGTAGTTTTTGTCAATGTAAAACAGTTTATACAGTCAATTTGTCGGTAGTGAGCACGTCCTCTCGACAAAAAAAGAAAAAAACAAATTTTGCATTATAAACGAATTACTGGCCTGATTACTTATTATTATGCCCTACTACGGAACACTTAATTTCTATGATTAAATTAAGATTAAAAAACGATTATTATAATAACGTAATTGTTGGAATCCAAAATTATATTTTTCTGTATTTTTAGCAGTCCGCTATATTATAGTTTTTCGTTTTGCCAGCGTTCCATCTTTTTTGGCGAAGTTCATATTAAAACTATTACACCGTACAATTTATGTTTTCATAACTCACATTTATTTCCATTTAAATTGTTTTCAGTTACAAATTTTATATTTCTATCACATTATTATTAAGGTGCCGAAAAACGAAAAGTAATTAAAAAACTGTCAACACAATTAATTTCTTGTGTCTTTATTATTATTAATATGCGCACTGCAGTCTGCAATACAATATTTTGTGGTTGCGTTTTTTCGTAAGCGCGTCGCCGAGAAAAAATCGAAATATTCAATTATTTGAAGGATTAAAAATAAATATTTTGCGAGTTCTCACGAGCGCTCACACGCATCCAAGGACGAACGGACGTATAAGTATTGAGCCCGATTCACACTTGTACAACAGACAAAAATTTCGTCAAATTCACATAATATGACCGACCGGAAATTGTGGACACACACCTAGCTTAACTGTTTTAACCAGATATTTAGTTTTATTACATATTTTCTTTCTTTCAGTCAGATTTCAACATTTTTTTCCGGCACGGGAAAAGCGTGTCAACATTCGAGTCATCATTTTAACTAAATTATTTTTTCTCGCCATTTCAAAAAACCGAGTGCTCATTTTGAATTTTGTAATTAAGTATTTTTTGGACCAATCTAATATATAAATAGTTTATAAAATATTAAATATTATAAACTAATATACATTTATAAATAAGTTTATTATTAATTGTTAATAAATAATTTATAAGTTTATACATTGATTTTACATACCGACAAACCAACAAAACGTTATTTGCTAAAGCGATTTTTCGTATCGTGCTTAATACTTTTTACGATGATTGCATTTGGCAATCGGCACGAATGATAGTCGGATCGATTACAAGACTTGGATCATTCAGAATCAATTTATGTTTGATTTTAAGGCGTCCCCGACGGAGTTTAGATAATTATAAAGTTGTAATGCCACTACGGGTTGAGTTGAGTTCAATAACTTTATTATTGCAAGGAACTGTTATTTTTGTATATTTTCCCGTTATGTTTGAAAAACATTTTAAGCGGCTTCCGCTAAACTAAAAGAGCTGAAACTTATTATTTTTTATTGAATTTCAGTACAAACTTTTCTATGATGTTGCGAGAGGAGCTACTGTTTTTTTTTTTTGTTTTTAGTCTCATTTGTTTCCGATTTAAGCATCGCTTATTATCGTGATAACGAAAAAGAACGTGCAGTTCTATGATAGTTATTTCATCAGAAAGTAAAAGTTCTACGCGTAGGCGCAACTAGGAGGGTGCTTGTGGGTGCTGAAGCGCCCCCAAATTTAGCACCCCCAGTTAAAAAACGATAAAAATAGTGTGAAAAAATTACATTGGGGAGGTACTATAAGGAGGTCATATTTCGATTTTCTCTGGAGTTTTCTCATCAAATGTGAATACCGGGAAAAACGTAGGAAAAACGGAAAATCGGCACAATGTTAAACAAATATTATTAAAGAAAATATATAATGCATAAAATATCGAATCTTACCGATTGATTACAACAAATATACGGTTAAGACCCGTGTGCAATCTTCCACACCACCTTGGCTATCAACAAACGCCAATGAAATATTATTACGAATATTTGACGTTATTCGAAAAGCGTATGAGGTTTTGCACGAGGCGCGTTTTTTTTATAGTGGTGTCCCCGAGTAGGCCTAATCCACTGTGTCCATTAACCTAACCTTACCTTAAATCCATAATGTTACACTCTATAATATGATACGATCGTTGAATCCTGATTCTCGTTTCATGAAGTCATCCGCAGCTACTTGCAGTCTTGGCTCGAAGAGTTCGCGTGTAAATAAACCGGGAAAAACCATAAGAGAAAAAAAAAAGCACTACTATTTTACCGGTAAAGAAAACTCAATAAACTATTGAAAAAGGTTAAAGGAATGGTTATAAAACAATTTAGAAAAATAAAAATTTGAAAACGACAATGAATGAAATAAATTCCAGAAATATAATTTACTACGGTTCGATTTAACACGCGTATAATAAACAAAACGGATATTATCGTTAACATTATTAGCCAGCGTGTGGTTTTGCGATATTTATTATCGTTCAGATAAATAAATAGTATTAATCAGTAAGCATACCTACAATTTTTGTTACTTTGGCGCATTTTGGTACTGACAGTGCAACCGATACGTGTTTTCAGCGAGGTCAGGTGAATACCTCAAATAATATCCGTATACAATTTTATGATTTTACGATTGATCTATTTTCATAAAAACCTGAGCTTCAAAGTACATAAACATAAAAAGACGGATGTACATCACATATGTGTGTGACCACTGTTGCAGGTAGGAAGTAGGGAAGCTAGGATACAGACGGCAAAATAATGTATATCTATAAGCAACGATAAACCATTGCTTCCGAAAAACCGATTCTGAGCGGAGTTCAGTTTGAAGTGATACTTTATCAATAATATACGTTATATTATGGTAAAATAATTAAATAGACATTATATATTTTGTTTAATAATATTTGTTTAATGTACCGATTCTCCCGTTTTTCCTCCGGTTTTTTCGGTTTTCTCATTTATTAAGAAAAATCCTGGGAAAATCAAAAAATGATCTATCTAAAGAACCTTTCAGAAAAATTACTTTTATTGTAAATCGTTGCGAAATTGCTTGTAGAAAAGTTGTTAACAGGAAAAAAAAGCCGAAATATTTTTAACTTATACCTACATTTCCTAAATATTTCCGTTTTTCCCATTTTTTGAGAAAAATCCTAATAAAATCGAAAAATGACCGTTTCAAAGTTTCCTCCCTACACCGATCTTCTTTCAGAAAAGGTGCTAGATTTAAAAATTGAAGCATGATCTCTGGTAGAAAAGTTGTCTACAGAAAAAAATAAATAAAAATATGAATATTATTATAATACCATAATAGTTTCTTCGCTCCACTTAAAATTTAAAAAGAGTTTTATTATTTTACGTATAGTTTTTTTTTTTTTTATTTGACGTTTTTAGCAGAAACAAAAACTGTTTGTGATTGTTAGCATTATCAAATATTAGGTATCATCGACAGTTACGTTGTAATCAGATAGATAATAAATTCTTCAATCAGTTACAATTCCTGTGTGTTCTGCTACGTGTGTAGAAGCTTCTTGTCAATGGGTCGTCTAAAAAACTCAGTCATACAAGTATCTGCTAAAAACTTTAATTTATATAATTATTTTAACATAAGTTATCAAGCGAAATAGCTTTTTTTTATCTGTTCATACTTAGTCACTATTTTCATCACCTAAATAATATGATACACAGGTACCTAATTTATTTATCAGGTATGTGACTGTTTATACACTTAAATATGCGTGTGCTTATCTTTTTACAGCGCATTTAAGAATGGCTATAGTAGTTATAAAATTGAAATGTGGTATTTGGGTGCGTGGAGGAGTACGCCCCACGAGCTCATGTCCTCCACATCATTTTGGCAGCCCCAGTATTTGGCCTCTAGCAGCGCCTATGGACTTCTACGACGATCGATTCGACGTGTAGCTATTATAATAGCGTATGACTTTATTAACACGTTACAATAATACCGCGTCGAGAGGAAAGCGTGTAATATTCTCGATAGCTTTCGAACGCTTCCCGAATAACATATTATTGCGTATATCGTATTGCTCGGACGGGTATAAAAATAGGATACCTATACGCCACGTGCGTAGTGTAATATCGTACTGCGGTCGTGTGTTCGTATTGTTTTTTTTCCAATATCTCGATCGATCGGACGCATAAGACCGTATATTATACACTGCCGCAGCATACGTTATTATATTATACCCAACTATTTATATTTTATTAGTCGGAGTATATACTGCAACGACGTCGTAACAACATAATCTATCGTTTAAAGTGATTAAACCGTCTACACACGATCGACGGGACTCGTCTCGACGGTCTCGGAAAAAGTTTTTTTTTCTAACGTTATTATATTATTATTTACAAAGAAAAAAAAAGCGGCGTATATTATACGGTACATGTATTATTATTATTATTATTATTATTATGTGCTCGTCGGAAACGTTAATAATTCATCGGTGATCGATTATCACTGTTGATTATCGCCGATAATCATAATGTAGGCGGGTATTTGGTCACATCTGCGGGGGCTTGGCGTTTTCATTATTTCAACCCGACCCGTTAACGAAAATCGTCCCGTTTCGATAATATTATAATTATTATAATAATATAGCCAACCTAATACAATATTACAATCTTTGTTGTTTTCGTAGGCAGTTTGATTTTTGTTCGCGTGTCTAAATTGTTTACAATCACGTAGTTTAGATCGAGACCGTACTGATAAGGTATTGAATTATAATTCACAGCCGTCCGTGAAACGAAAACCCAACTAATTAATACACCCGGTGTATCCCCGAAAATAAAAACACCCTCTATCTTCTGGTCAAATATCACAGGAAAAAAAAAAATCACTTTCACTGCGGTACCGTTTGTTTATTGATATAATATTATTCTTATTTTAACATTTTACTTTCGAACGGAATGTGGTAGAACTTTTTTTGGAAAAAACGAACGCCATTGTCAGTAATAACCGAAACATACATAACCCATTTAGCAGATTCGGTTTTAAGCGATATTAGTTTTAAATGGTTAAATATATTAGTGTTAATTTGTATGTTCTATTCCGCAGAAAAACGCCTCATGAAACCTGAAAATTAAGCTTCTCTAATTTAGCCGCTTTTACAGCAGCAAAACGCTGCATAAAACCGAAAAATTTGGCCTTTTTAATTTGGCTTCTTTTAGAGACTTCTATTTCCGAACTAACATCGACTGTCGCTGAATCGTTTTGTTTTAAAGTATCGATACATTTAAAAGGTGTAACTGCTTATTGTATTTTAATACATGATAGAATTGTATAATATAATCCATTAACTAGAGAAGTAAGAAAACTTGTAAAAAATATACTTTGTAAATAAAAAAATTATATCTCAACATTTTTGGTTTTTTAAAAGTAATTCCTTGCTGCTCTAAAAGAGGCCGAATTTTTCGGTTTAATGGAGCGTTTGGCTGCTCGAAAAACGGCCAAATCAGAGAGGTAAAATTTTTTGATTTCATGCAGGATTTTGCCACTATAAAAGCGGCCAAATCAGAGAGGTCAAATTTTCAGGTTTGATGGGGCGTTTTGCTGCGGAATAAAACATACAAATTAACACTACTCATCTTAATCTCTATTTTCTCTTACTTTGTCCGCTACCAAAGTCACGCCTATGTCACCACTCATATTATATACTCTTCACTTACCCTATTTACTCTCGTCACTCCATTTATCCATCCGGACATTCGCATATCCGCTCTTGACCCGATAAATATTAGTTATACTATTTTCCGACAGTCTCTGACGCAGTATCGAGTATACTAAAATTCACTAAAATCGTATAATTACTAAAACTATACGTTCGCGTATTAGACATAATTTATTTTCCTAAAATTTTTCGTATAATATTATTATGTGTACGAACTGTTGAAAACATAATACAGGTTAGCATAATAATGTTACACGCATACACGTACATCCGTCGGAGAGTCGAATAATTATTATTCACAGTGTACGAAAATAAACGAATTTAGGATTTATCTACATTATTATCTATATTATATCCTTTTCTCGTGCTGGGTTATTAAGGAGCTTAAAAGACGCCTACGAATTTCCACCTACACGCGTGTTTAATGACTACTGCGGTTACGTTGTCGGACGATGTTAACTCCGATAACGATCGACACAACAATTCTCAAAAAAAAAAAATATATATATAATAATAACCATACAAAAATGAACACGATGCGCGCACGATGTTTTCGAATTTAAAGACGGTCGTTATGGGTAGGTACATGTTATTATTATTATTATTATTTTTTTTTTTTTCTTACAAACATTGAGATAATTTTGAAAAATTAAAATACATACGCATTACACCGTTTACACTGCCTAACAATTTGTTATTCGACGACATTACAATACCCGTATTATAGTAATTTCAAAACTGCCTACCTACCACGTCGTAGCACAGCGCTCTTCATGATCCGCGGTGTCCGTCGTGTTCTTATACACACTGAAAAATACAGCATTGTTCAATAATTCCCAACTCTACAACGAACGTTGCAGATAATAATATCCGTAATATAGCATAGCGAATGCAAAACAATTTTAACCGACGAAAAACCGAAGTACTACGGTATAAGCTCCCGGATAAGTAAAACAACTTGTGTTATGTATAGGTACACGTAAACGGACGTTTAGTTGTAAAATGATAGCCCGATCAGAATGTGTACGTACTTTGGTAGTATGTGTGGTGTCGGTAATTTTTTTTCTACCGATTGAACTGAATATCAACGGGATTTTTTTCTTACAGCTAACTAAACGTTAAGTGTATCCCGCGATCGAGAATTCACAAGCTCGCGGGAAATAAAGTGTATAAAAAAAAGGCGGACAGACCGGGGACACGTATAAAAATGCATAAAGTCGCTTACGTCAAACTCGAAAACTAATTATCAAATAACGATTTCAACGTTATATTCCACGGTTTTCTACCGTTTTATTGTCGAGGGCCCTGCGCGTGACCTGAATTGTTTTCACTTAAAAACATGCTTTATTACAACGGGAATATATTGGCATGTCTGGTAGGATATTGTTTTTTTTTCTCGTTGATGAAGACTTTTTTAAAATATAATATAGTCGATAGATTATTGTGACTGATTCAATTACGACGGTTAAACACACGACTTGAATTTTGAAAAATATATTATTTATAAACGTTATGATTAGAATTTGAATAAGACCGGTTATCATCATTTGTTTGTAGTATTTAAATGAACAATCAAAAATTGAAGCACAATATAGAAAAATTTCGTCTCTTCGACGGAAAAACAAAAATGTTCTTCATCTGATTACTTTACGAGGCATGCAAATTTCACCAGTTGTAAAGCATATTTCGAGCAAAACAAAACAAAAAAACCAGGGCGTACGCAATAATCATTGCGTACGCAATAAATCACTACCAATCGGATTATTTTGTTAACATTTCTGAAGATTTGTTATTGAAGTCAAATTGTTAACAGTTACTAAAATGCCACGGGTAGTGCCTTACAATCGTGTTTCGTCTTCTACCGAATTTGAACGTGTTTTATTTGTTCAAAAATGTTTTAAACGGTATAAGCTGTTATCGTCAAAATATATTACACCGATTGTATGACAGGTCAAATATTACAAAAATCGCAATTGTCGGTCCTTATTCTGATTTCCATTCGTGTATAGAAAATTATTACTACGTCATAACGGTAATGCGATCCCGCCGTGACCGAAAACGTAAAGTGTTTTTTCCAGTAAACTGTACGAGACATACAAGACAATCGTACCCTACATGACAGTCAATTTTAAAAAAAAAAAAACAACAACAACAACAAAATCTTAAAATAATCATTTTGAATGTTCACCGAATCCGACGCGATTCGACCGTTTTCACGTAATATGCATACAATACACGTATATATATATTATATCGTTTTATCAACTGCTATGTTCCGCGACCTGTCCGCATTCGTATCGCGTACAGCGGTCATTATTCTACCCCGCGGTACACGAGTGTATCGTATTTTCGAAAACGGGCATATTTATTATTATTATTACGTTTATTGCGGTCGTTCCCCTTGTTTATCATATCGTGTCGTATTGTTATTACCGCTCCGGCGGCACGACCGGGGCCGTCCGATTCGCTTCGATACAATATTTTAGCCGTCCGACCCCGCTGCGTACCCGTGTAAACGCTACGACGATGCGCGCCCCGATTTTCGCCTCCGGGGCGATTATAATATTCTGCCGGTTTCCTCGCTTTTCGACTTGTCGCGATAAACAGCCAGGCGCCGTCGTATATTAATACGGGTGTATTTTTGTTCTCCTCTCTTACTGTTTGTATTATTATTATTATTATTTTTTTTTTTTTTTACGACACGCGTTTTTATGGCATGCAGACCTGAAGCTCGGAAAACGCGAACCGCAATTAGCCGGCGCTTGTAAACCATTATTGCGTACAGCGCGATCGACACAGAAATTCCGCACGGATGATACTCACTACGCGTCACGAAAAATAAAAAAGGATAAACTCAAATAACTTTGTGAAATTAAACGAAATATATTAAACAGCGAAACCGATTTGAACTGAAACACTCGGTCTATTCGTGGAATGGATTGCGACAAAGATTGCTGATGAGAAAATCAAAATGTAACGGTTTTACTGCCGAAAATAAGGGCGACAAATAAAAAAAAAAACAAAAAATAACGTTTTATATAGCCGCTTATTGTTTTTTAAAAAAAAAAAAAAATCCAATTCCGTACAAAGTTAATATACTATTCGCGAGATGACTAGTGCCGTAAAAAATCGATCGGCACCGTACAGCATTGCGTATTTTTTGTGGAAACAACAAAATGCGGTTTTTTTTAAAAATGATATAATATTATTTTTAACAGCGGCGTCTCGATTATTCAAAACGTGCGCGCGCGTCTTATAAACGGCTACACGCACGACAACATTAATAGCATATTATTTTTAACGATACATCGAATAAAAGTCAAAAGCCGCGTAAAATATTACGATAATTTCGTCGCGAGTCTGGAGGACGCATATGTACAATAATAATTGTACACGCGTCTAGTTTGAAACATGCGCACGGACAACGATACGCATTATCGTATAGCGTGTTAATAGAAACATAATGGTGAAAACCGGATTTTTCTCGAAAAAAACGCCGAGAATGCACCGCCGCGTCCCGTACACGTGATGAACGTACACCGCCTGCAGCAGTGGTACCCGTCTGAATTATCGTCTACACGACGGCCCGTCCTTATGCCGCGACTTAATCCCGCGCGTGGATAATCCCCGCATAAATATCAAAACGGTTTGTATACATATTTATGTACGTATATTACGGCCGCGGAAATACGTTACGATTGTTATTGTTTGATTTTTTTTATTTTTTTGAATTTCATAATAATTTACAATTAACTCGGGCGATCTGATTCGTCTGCGACGACCAAGTCTCCCGGCCGTCGCTGTCGGACTCACGCGAGTCCTGGATGCTTACGGGCAGAGTGTGAGCGACGGCGGGCCGACAATGACGACGACGTCGCGTCGTTGAGTCAATTGTTTTTTTACAATTAACGTTGCCGGTCAACTGTTTTTATCCGGTGAATCGTGCGGCGTAACCGGTCTACGTTTGCGTTGTATAAACTCGATTTCGCGCAGTCGATTCGCGCCCTGCAGTTGCGCTGATCGTTTTGATGGCAAATGATTCGGTTTTTCGGAATTCAAACGTTCAGTTTGAATCGGCTGTTCTCGCGTACGTTGCTTTAAAGCCGCGTCGGGTTTCGCGCATTTTATCGATTGCCCGGCAACTTTACTAGGCCGTATAACAGAACTACAATCGAGTTAACTGTTGACCGATTGAATTGCCCGCCTTTTGGTTACACGTAACCGTACACTTTCTTCTGTAGGTTCTTTCGGGAAATCGTAAAAAAACCGGCCGAACGTAACGTCAACAATTTAATAACACGTCATTGCGTTTGCGTTTCAAACTCCACTCGGAATACCATTACCCCGCGCTACAAACGTAATGTTTTTCAAACGCTGCGATAAAATTTATCGTCGTTTTTCAATATTTCAACCGAAAAATCACCCTGCGGCCGTGTCTTATTTCTATACACTTGTATGCTGTATTATGCGTACACCTATGCAATGTAATATGTGTACACGCGCAATGACTAATATCACGGACGCAATAACAATCCCTTAGACGGCACCCTACGCATACATATATATATATATATATTTTTTTTTTTTTGACAGTGGTTTATCTTAAAGCATAATTTACATCCGAGTTTGAATATTTTATTTAGATATTTTTATCGCTCGTATATTATACGTCTGTTTATAATAATAATATGCGTATAGTGTGTATACGTTATAAAAGTAACGTGCCCTCACGTCTACCGAATTTCACCCTCGCGGTGCGCATTATTACAATGCATAAACAAATATGACCGGCAAAGAGTTGACTGTTTTTTTTTTTTTTACTACCGAACGCAAATTATTAATATTATATTTTCAGAAAAAAATATTGTACCCAATACAACCGTTTATGGGCACGCATATTTTCTATTTTATTTATTGTCTACACATTATATTTAGCGTTTGAAAAACAAATAATTAATATTAAACAAATTTACTACGGTGAAATATATCATTATGTTTTTTTTTTTTTTTTATTATTATTTTTAGAGGTGGCCCGATACCCAGTTAAACCGATACTCGACATCGGTGGTATCGCGTTTTTTCCCAACCGATATCTGACCCGTTATGCTCTGGAATATGAAAAGTAAACATATTGAAAAAGAAATCGAATAATCAAAGGACATATCTATCGCGGGTTATTTCAATATCAACTCGATACAACAATTTTTGATTTTGAATATCGGATACCGATTATAGGTTTTTTACCGATAGTGCATATCGGAATATCGGGTATCGGTAACAAGTGGTATCGGCACGTTCCTATAGTTTTTTTGTCAAATTTACCAAGAAACATAGAGAATATTTGCTCTATGACATGTATCTTTTTCCCGTTATTTTCGGATTTAGTTTTAACGGCTCTCTTTGGACTAAATGAGCTCAAACTCGGGTATAAGTATTTTTTTTTTAGAGGTGGATTGAAACGATTCCATTATGGTTGAATTTCGTTTAGAATTTCACCATGTTGTTGCGGGAGAAGAGTGTTTTTATAGTTTGGTAAACGCCAATAGACCAAATGGACCAAATGAAGCCAGAAAGATACAATTTTATAAATGTATGGTATTAGTATCAAGACTGTGCCTTTTGTGTGTTTCAACAACTCCAACTATAATTACGAATTATTTCTCCATTTTTTTTTTTTTTCGGAAACAGCATAACCTTATTCTAGTAGTATTAAAGTATATTACAGTATTATATTTTTGTAGTATTCGGTTATTTATTGTTTTGTGCAAAATATATGTCTGGTAGTATGAATTAAATAGTGGAAAATTCGACTGTACAGTGGCGAATCTCTGATGCTCACATGTGTTTTTCTTTATCGATGTTTTCCATACATAATGATAACTTTCACTAACTGTGTAATGATAAGAGGGCCACATGCCCAAATAATATATTTGACGTGTATAATATCTTCAGGCATTTTTTTATTTACATAATTATGTTATCAAAACATATGCTTTATTGTATGACAAGTTGTAACGTGTAAAATATTATATGATGTGGAAATGAAACAGAATACACTGAACAGAATATGCAAGTGGTATTATATGTTTTTTTTTTTTATAAGGTTTGAAAATGTTTTTTTTTATTTAAAAAAAGAAAGAAAAAATATGACTTTAAATTAAACGAAAAAAAGTACTAGTATTTATCCGTCTGAAAAAAAAAAAAGAATCAAAAGTTACGATGACATATTTTTAAACGAACCGTCGAGCCACCGCTGTTATATACGTATGAAAAGAAAAGTTTTAGTCAAACTGCAGCCTGCGAAGTACCGGGGGAATTAATTATTTGCACTATGAATTAATTTTTCCGCGAAATTTTCATTAAAAATAATTAGGTATAATGCACGTAGGCTTATAGTATACTGTGCTGAATACGAACAGTATAATATTTACTATAATATACACATATATACTTTGTAAATAATATCGTCTCCTACTTCTCTCAAATAATACGTTTTTGTATTATATAGGTTGTACATAATATTATTTTTGTAATTTTGTAATGAATTAAGACGTAAGAATAATAATTTACTTAGTGAAAGCAAATATATAAGGCATTGTAATGAAAAAAAAAAAAAAAAAAGATTATGAGCAGAGTACCTTTACTATTATAGTAAGTATATCAGTCGTATTTCATCCCTCTTAGCCAAATTAACTGCAGAAATCGACAAAAAACATACCGATATATCGTATTTTGTTATCAGTGTTTTTTAACTTTTATAAAAACCGTTGGAAATCTAAAAAACTATCGTTCAAATAAACGAATATTGGGAAAATGAATCGGATACTGTTAAAAGGCCTTATCATTTTTTTTATTTTACTATATTAAAGGTTAGGCCTCGTCGTAGCGAATGTAGACGTCCATTCAAATATAGACAGCACGAACAAATCGGAACATTTTTAATAAACAAAAAAAAAATATATTCGTCATTTCGCTGAGAATGAAAAAAAAACCCCCATATATAACGAAATACGGTGATTTTTATTGAATACTACGAATTACAATATATGCTCGTGTTTTTAGCCAATTTGGTTTGTGTGTACGTATCGAGTCATTCTAAAGTCCTTTTATTACACGCATAAAATGTGCGTATAATAGTTATACGAGTTATACGACAATGAAGTACCATTAAAACACGAGCAATGCGCATCCTTAATAATATTGCATTTTTATCTATTCCCCATTTATAAATTCAATTAAACATGTCATACGATCGTCGCATATACATACGTACGTATTTTGTCGTATAAGTATCGAGTTCGTTTTCACGTTTAGTACATTATATTACGCCAATTAAAACATCGGAATAACACCGTATAGGTAGCAAACACGTCAAACATTAACATGTTACAGTGATATTGAACATAATATGTTTACCAGTACGGTTATTGGTTATATTATAATATACACGAGTTTTTGTATAATACGTCTAACAGCCTTTATGATTACGCATAATATTGTAGGTTTTCAGCGTTTCAGTGTTGTTGAAACCGTCAACATGACAAGTTTCATTGAACAAATACGCCTTATTTAGTATAAAACATTATTTTAAAAATAATAATTATATTGCGAGTGGAGGAGCCACGGCACTCGGGAATATATTGGCGGAAAAAAAAACTAACTTATAATACTTATTAACCAATAAATGGCCATACCCGACGTGACCCAGTTAAACTTAAGTAAGTATATACGATAACAGTGTCCTAACTGGCGGCTATTTATATAGTTAGTGATTGTAATTTGTACCTATACGTCTATGTATAGATAGAAAAAAAACTAGTCGTTACAAAGCCGTGTACACTGTGTTTTTAACCCTAAACGATATTTCATGATAATACGAAACCGCTGATCAATATCGATTAGCCATGGCTGTCTGTCGTGTGCATTGCCGACAAACTCTACGAGAGATGTAACCCATCGCCTTTCTCGTAACGACGACCCGTTAATATTACGCGATATAATTTTTATATTCGGACAGTCGTGTCGGCGCGGCTCTTCGTATACGTATGTAGGTAAACAGGTATATTATGCTGTGCGACAGTCCGTTTCCAGCGGCGGTTTAAGTGCGAAAAATGTGGAGGGGGGGGGGGAATACTATATTTACCGAATATCGAGGGGCGTTCCGGAGAACTAAACTTTCGGGGCAAACCTCTACTCGTGGAACTTTATGTGTACACAAATGTTACGCTAATAAGGTTTACAAATAAACTGCACCCGCTCACTCCCAAAAACAAAATCATACAGCTACACATAATATGCTTGTTTAATATACAAATAAAACATAGTATGTTAATGTATAATCCAACAATAGGTTCTAAAGAATTTTTAATAAAACTAAATTCGAGATTTTTTGAAAAGTCATTAAAAATACTTAAGTGGCAATAACTAAAACGTCCCCCCCTCTCGGAATTCAAGACTAAAAATAAAGGGGACGGATGATTTTAAATTTATGTATGAAAAAGGGAGACTCCGTTCCCTTTTGCCCCTTTTTTAATTACTGATTTTCAGCAAACCGTGAAATGAGTGAATGGAAACAATTGCACGAGAACTTGACGATACATGATTAAACGTCTCGGTTTGAATTATTTTGGAACTAATAATCGTTTTCCGGAGCCGCAAACGTCCGCTTTAAGCACCGTCAAAGGCCAAATAAGGTAAAAAAGTAAAAAGTATCTTCATTGAGCATATGCAGCATGATGAAATTGAAAAATTAGTTCAAAGGAAAATGGCGGGGGGGTTATTTTGTATGTTCAAGAACATTAATATTTGATTGGTTATAGCGATGTATTTGATTTCTTTTCTAAACTTCGGAACACATTTGTAAACCGCGAGAAAATAATACTGTTGAAGTTTATTTTAATTTTTAAATAAACATTTTTTTTTTTTTGATCGTTTGAAACGATTTTAAACGTACACGTCAAAGCATAATACAACACAAAGGGTACAGGGGAAGAGGATTAGTAGTTCATTGTTTAAATTTTTAAATAGTTGTTTTGTGATGGGTCTTTGAGATTATTATCGAATGTGGAATTCTTTTCGATGAAAAAGGTCTCAGTTGGTTAATACTGAATGTTAAATATCGGAGGTACTGATTAAAAAATAACGCAGTCCGCGCGGCCGTAGAGAAGTTTTGCCTCGTTGAACGGTTCTCGAAAACGGACCAACAACCCGTCTACCGCGACCCACGGCGCAATTCGTGATATTCCGATGTTCATTGATTATTTTTACGACCCCCGCAATATTATACATTTTTATAATTTTCAAGAGAATATTTCCCGGGTTATTTTTTTCCAGGGAATACGGGCGTTTACCATAATACCGCAGTCGTATTTCGGCTTTGAAAATCCGGTCCCTGGCTGTACATAATAATAATAACAACAACAACAACAGTAATAATATAACAAACTGCGGCTGTACACCGAAAAACAACGCTCGCACGCGCAAGATGCCGGACCGACGCCGTGCGCACGTCATCGTTATTATATTGTTTTACGTACCTAACCTAAATCATCGTCGTGCGGGCCGGGTGTATTATTATTAACATCGTTGTTGTCGCTGTTATTATATTATTAGACCGTAGTGTACCACCCGCGAGTCGGCTCTTCCCCGGGCCTACAACGCAATTCGATTTCGGACCACACGCCAAACGAGAGAGAGCCCGGTTTCCCCGTCGTCTCGTTTAACGGCAGCGCAGTCGTGTGCTTTATTTCCATCGCAACGTATAATTTGTTTCGGGTTTTTTTTTTTGTTATGTTATTATTATTACCTAGCGTTTTTTTTTCTTTCGTTTTTTTTTTATCCCCCAAAGGACCGCGGTAGCCACGATCCGAACAAACCGTTTGTTAATGTAATTTTGTTGTTCCTTATTATTCCTTTCGAGCCGGTCGAAAACCGTTCGGATTTCCGCTCGCTATCGAAGCTACGCTAACCGACGAACGGTCCCGCAGGAGTTTTGCGGTCACTGATCAAACGATTTTCAATAAAAAAAAATTGTATTAAATACGTGCAAACATAGGAACGATTTCTTTTTCCTCCTCGCGCCGTTTGTTGATGGAAAATGCCGGGGCAAAAAATGTAAAATATTTTTTATTTGATATTTGTTTTAAAATTATTTACAGGCGCTAATAAAATCTCAACGTGGCTATAGGAATAATATTATACTCGCAGGAGTAACCTATGTATTCATGATCGAAATTGATCTGAAATCTTATTAAAAATATAATGTTTGCCGGAGGGAAATAATGTTTAATATTTTAATCGTGTATTAAGTACATTTTTAACGATAATAAGTCAAGTGTACACGCTTTACGAATAGGAATCATTCAATTGTTTACAAACACGTGATATGTGATATGGTATACATATTTGATCCAATAGATACCGTAGTATTATGTGATGAGTTTAAAAAGTACTGTTATGTCTAAAATGTTTTAAGCTCTTCCGGTATACTTGTAACATTTTAACAATTACGTGTGTGTACTCATCACATTGCCCGCTTGATAAGAAATTTTCTGTAGAATATTACCCCTCATCATGACGTGTTATTGTTATGGTTAGGAATGCGCAATTTGATTTTAAAATCTATATAAAAATATCAAAAATTATATTTCAACTAAATATTAATGCTTTGACAATGTTGATATTTTTTGCATAATATCCTTAGTTATAGTATAGTTTATCATTAAATTATTGTACTATAGATATTTGCAGCTTACTTATAAACTAATTTTATACAACAATTAAATTAAAATCTATACTAATTCCATTACCTAGTGAATTTGCATATCACCGATCGATGTGATATTTTGCATAGGAAAAGTTGAACGATTGCGAAGTTGCATGGTTTAATTTTCATTTTGTGAAAACACCTCATTTCTTTTTTTTCCCATTTCTAATGTTTTCAAATTTATAATATCTAGGGGTTACTGCACTTTTACATAGAGCTCAATAAGAACGACTACCGACCTCTGTCCTAATAATCATAAGCTATTTCGGAAATTCAACATTTTAGCACTGAAAAAAAGTATCAAAATTAGTATGTAGGAAAAATAACTTTTTACCTATTGTGGTTAACTGGAACGACGGAGTTTATTAAATGAACATTGGACGATGTTAGCTTTTGTATATGAGCGTAAAACTGAATGTCGTGAAGTAAGTTGACATTAAGGGAACGCGGAATAAATGAAAATTCAAAGAAAAATAAATTCTTATTTATAAGTTAGCTAACAAAAGCAGTTTGAAATAGCTGTTACAGACTGTTGGGAAAATATTTACATTTCGTCTACATCTTACCTATTTATCTTTCATACACCCCGTAGAGAAATTATTATGAAAGTCTAAGCGGATGGAGTCACGGATGATACAACTGGTAATAAATTAATATTACATAAATCCAATTCTGTTTTATTCAATTGTATTCAACTCTTAAACTAACATAATAAATAAATATTCTATTATTATTTGAATATCCGAACAATAAGTTTAATGCGGTTTTTTTTTTTTTTTTTTTTTTTTTGAATTAAGTGTTATTATTATTTGTGTTTCGTGACAAATTGAATTCATCTCTACACGTAATTAATTACTACTTACAAATATTGGTTTGTGATGAGTACATTTGTAAGCTTTTTGAAAACATTAAATACACTCTCGGAATTTAATTTTTAAATGTCTCGTTCAATTTTCTTATACGCCATTAAAATTGTAAAATTAACGCAGTTCATTAAAACAGTATTTAATTACAATTAATTATTCCTCAATCTCGATATATTATAAACAATTTTTTGAAAAAATCGAATTTGCTCCAGTGTAAAACCGTTATTTTAGATATTATACAACATCGGTATAAACTATACAAAAGTGTCCATCACTAGTTCCTGGATAGTATTCACGCGTTTCACCGGAGAGAAACGTTTCCGCGGTTTTATTGTTTCCCGCAGATTTTTTTTTTTTTTTTATCACCCGGTCCTGTTTCGTGACAATTGTCCCGCACCCTTTCGGCCTTTGCGCATAGAAGTACCCATTTAGGTAATGGTCCATTATTGTATTATATTAGTGTGCGAAATGATAAATCGCATATGGCCTCCAACGATCCACATACGTATAGTATATACGCATATATATATATATATATATATAGTATATAGTATATGCCTTTACACGCGTAAATTATATTTATAATTTATAGCGAAAACCCCTCCGAAGAGCCCACGATTTACTACTATTACTACTGTTCCGCGGGTATTCAACATCACCGGATCGCACAAAGGCGACCTTTAATTACATTTGCAATTTCACCCTATACATAATATCATACGCGTCGCGACAGCCACTCGACGCGCCGCTATCGTTCTTACACCTCGACGCCGTTTGTTGACATCGTTCTGCCGCCGCCGTCGAACACTCCCGCAATATACTAATATCCTACAAACAGTGCCCTCCAATCCTGCCTACCGACAGTTTCTACTGCACGGCCCTTTCTGCCGTCTTTCCTTACACGGACCCGGAAACCGAATGACAAATAGTATCAACCCACCCCTTAACCACGCGACCGACCGCATACCGAGTCAAACGCCACATCGTCTGCAACGGATTGCTAATAACTTCAATCGCTGTACAATATAATCGTTGGTAATATTCAGACGCGAAACTACAACGAGGGCGGATGAAGGAAGGTTAAGGGAAACCGTGTTATCACTACCCACTAAACTCACCAGAGTCTCACAAGAGACTTTTTTTTTTTCAAATTTTACCAGAAATTAGAGACTATTGCACTAAATTAACCGGGTTCGCTCGCGTGTGGTTTTGTAACAAAACATACAGGTAAGTAAAAAATCCAAATAACTGCATGCATTCGTAAACACACACACACACACACACATACATACATACATACATACATATGACTTATATATTTTTACAATATATACGATTTACATACGCCATACATGTATCAGAAGGTAACCTAGAAATAAATAAAACAAAACTATGTAAATACCACTATGCTTTTATTAATTATCGAATCGATGATGAGTTGAATTTCACAATGAAAAAATTTGGCCATAATCCTATTATATCGCAGGACCGTAGATCGTAATAATGAAAACCGCATCCAAATTTGTTGTGGTTCTCGAGATACCGCCATTACAAAATCTACGTGACAAACTCACTTCACAGACAGACGATGTGTATTTTCCCGCTACTTTCGGCCACTTTTAAGGGCTCCTTCTGGGTCAAATGAGCTCAAACTTGAAAGTCAGAATTGTTTTGTAGGCAGATCGAAGTGAACAAATATTTGTTAAATTTCAATATGAATTTATCAATTTTGCAGAAGGAGAGTAATTTTTTTATTTTTGTATCTCTAAAGACTCTCAAATAAAGCCAGTGAGATAAAATTTTGTGTACGAATTGTGTAAGTACAAGGATTGGATAACTATGTATAACTTTCACTGTCCTCCCAATCAATATTTATAATCACGTATGTGTATGTGTTTTCAGGAAATGCCGGGTTTTAAATACCCTACAGACTAAAATATGTAATGAAACCGACAACTGAAACTATTTTAGATAAATTATAAGAAAATATGAATGTCATTAATATCGTAACGGTAACAAGTTGATCGAGGGGAAATTCGACCCGAGTGACGGAATTCTGTTGCTCAAGGGGAATCGTTATTTTATTTTTTTTTTGGAATAAAGAGTCGATCGTCCAACGAAAACCAAATCAACCTGATTAAAAAAAAATAAATAAATACTTATCACCGGCGTATGTATTATGATCTCACGCCGGTATATTATTAACGTAATAATAATAATTATTCGTTAAGTAACGATTATTTTGAGACCGTGCACGTAACTGGACATAATAACGAGTAAATACACCCATAATACTTGCGTAACGCTAACGGACCAAAGGGTTAATGTTATTGAATACATTTTGTAAACACGATACGCTAACGAATATTATTAAAACACCGAACAATGATATAATAATAATTGTATTTAAGACGGATCGCGGAGAGATTTAAAACCGGTAAAAACTCGACGAAATCCATTACGATTACTATCCGTATCTGACACAAACGCACATACACCTAGTAAATTATATAATATCCATCTATTTACTCTGGTTCACATAACACGCATTTTTCGAACCAAACTCTATCTTTCTTTTTTATTTCTTAATTTTATACTCTGTGTGCAGCGAACAGTCTAAACCAGTTTTGCTAAGATGTGTATTTAACGGGAAAACGCTGTTCGATTTTGTATAGTAAAAGTGTTCCGAAGATATTTTCACAATGTACCATAAAATATTCACTTTATTTCAAAGATTTTTCTAGATTCTCAAAAATGATTCTAAAAAAATGAATGACCTAACCGACAACACTACAACTCTGGACAATTTCGATCACGAGGGAAAATAAAACGACTTTATCGAGCTAAGAATCGTTTTTCTGCTTTCAGTTGTTTATCGTTGTATTATTAATACACGGACTAAATGATTACCTTCGATCCCGTTGCGGTGCATCCATACTGACTCGTCACATTATTTCTCAGAGATAATCTCCGGTATGCGTGTTTTCATAGCCAGGAATTCTATCATTGTCGAACTGCGTATCTACATAAAAATGTATCTGAACAAATAACGTATCGTTAATCCAATTGAATTCGTCTAGACAAAACACGAAACTGCCCCTAACAATAACGAACGTATCGAAAATATACAATACTATTAAATGCGCTTTTGCTCCGTGAAACGGAGTGTGTTACGATTTTCGTGTCTGTTAAATTCCTTTTCGCGAAATATTCCACTGGGTAACCCGCGAGCTCCGCAGCTCGTAATTCCAAGAGACAAGTTGCTATCCGTAGTCGTTTTCGATTTCGTCTCTTTCGCGGCGTCATCTACAGCCGTCATATCATATACGTTATATTCACCCATTATAATATACGCGACACGGGCGTATATCAGTTTTCCCGGTATGATAAGAAATATAACCTCAAACGGCCAAAAAATCGAAATCCAAGTACACCGACTTAGAAACATAAAAACTTTACCTAGTTGAAATTGTTTATGCGATAAATTTATATGTATTTGCTCTTAATTAATGTATTCATCTGCGTGTCATAATTTTTCTTTGATCTATGACGAACATTGTTCATGTTCATGTTCACCAATTGAATTGTGATTCAAACGGCAGTATAAATAATAGTAACATTTGGATAATTTATTTATGTATCAATGCATTATAATTTTTTTTTTAAATAATGTCTTCCTTTTCCTTAACTTGTTATCTTTTGATAGAATTGTACAGGATTAAGTTTCCAAAATCAGATTCCGTTCAACATTAACATACCTACTGATTCGAGTAAAACAAATGCCGGGTTTGCACGTGAAACTCTGGTCAATTATAACACATTGGATAATGAATATCATAAACGTTACGCTGTGTGTCTGTTCAAACGTGAGTACATTTTGAATACGCAAATCTCCGAGGCCGTCAATTCTTTGGCATTAAATTCGTACCGACATCAATTTCGGATTTTGATAGCCGGTACACTGTTTTCGTCGAGGTTATGTTTCTTATCACACCGGGAGTACTGAGTGTGTCCCGCGCGACGCCGTAACGCTGTTAAAACGGAATATTGTAGTACCGAACGCAATATCATTATTTTCGCGTACCGGTCTGAAAACGATTTCCGTCCTTAAAAAAAAAAAAAAAAAATGCCACGGAGAACCGAGCTGCAGATGTGCGCGCAACAAGCTAAATAAATTATACAATATTCATTAAGCCCCCGACCGCCGACTGCGGCCCCGCGGCGGCGGTGTTGCGGCGTACGCTACACCCCCCACCTCCCCCCGGGGGACGGATTCGGCGCTCGGGTCGTCGCCGCCGCGGTTTAACGCGGTCTGCTAGCCCGGGATTTATCATTTTTATTGCACGTGAAACCCGACCGCATTCGTATGTTATAATACTGTCGTACGGGGGGAGAGAGAGAGAGAGAGAGAGAGAGAGAGAGAGTTTCGCAATAATATTCATTATAGACGAGCACATATGGGACAGCATTGCGCAATTAACTATAATATAATGTATACAGCCGACATGGCCCGCGCGAGTTCGATCATCGATTTAAACGGTTAATCCGGCATTTGTCATATTGTCGTTGTTATATTTAACGTACACTTGTATTATATCGGCAGCGGCAGCGGCGGCGGCGGTGGCCTTTTACCGCGGCCGGTGACGCCCGAAACTCTGCTGCCCGCTGCAAGTACCCTCCGGTCGGAGACCGTTAGCGACAAATGTCGTTTTGTACATTATTATATAGGTACGTGCACATGCATAGTGCAGCAGATGTTATAATAGCGTACAATATATAGTTAGCTAACGAACGAAAATATCGACAAAACGTTTGCCGTAATATGGCCGGCAAAATGTCTTTTATTTTCTGTATCGCACGCGATATCATATTGGATTATGATAAATGTTGTTATGGCATTATTTTTACAATCGCTGTAATGCGCGTAACGTTTTCAAACCGCCAGTATTTTAAATAAAATCGGAAATACCGATGCGAGATCTGTTAACGCATCGATTCGTTTAAACGCGATGGTTAGAAACGAGAAGTTACAAAAGTTAAAATTGGCAAAATACGCGGAAAAAAAAAAAATCAAAAATGTGTAGAAAAAAACTAAACTAATGCGAAATTAATTATCTGTAGCAAAACATACAATAATTGAATAAAACTTTATTTCAAATGTAATTTCGTTCTTGAATCTTTATATTATGCTGACGACAGAAAAAAAAAAAAACAAACGTATTTTCTTCCTGCCTGATAAATTGTTGAGCTATACAATTACGATTTTTTTAATTCATATTTTCTACATTGAAAGCTTGCCGATTACCAGTCAACATGTTTTTATACCGAGAAAAACTACTTCGGATGTCATTTTTTAAGTTCCACCGTTAAATATATTCGTATTATACCGAATTCATATTTTATTCTCTGAAATGTATCAAATATGCACAAATAATATGTACAAAATAACCAAAGATTAATTTTTGTTGAAAATGTTTAATATAATATGTTAAAAAAATAATAACGATAATAATAATAATCAATTTAAACTTCAGGGTTTGTTAATGAAAAAAGACCCCCCCCCAAAAAAAATAAAACATGCAAATCCTATATATTTTCGTGTCTAATAATAATCTAAACATTCTACTTTTTCCCTGCTGTATACTGTTATCGCTGCTACCGCAGCACTGTTACTTAAGACGGTCGATTAGAATTTTATTATAATATTATTACATTTTAAGAATCAATACGAGTTAAGTATGTACTAAAACGAGTTAAATAATTTTTAATTAAATGCACAGGCACTTACATTGAAACGATAACCTATAATCGACAAAACGAGAAACGTTCGAAATTAAAAACAAAATCGAACGAAATGTAATCTGATTTTAAAGACTATTAATTTCGAGTTTAAGTCTTTAATACACTAATTCACATGATGTGGTTGAAATCTATATAGAGTTAAGATTTGAACAGAGCGATAATAAAATGTTGGATTTCTGGTTTAACTGAGTATTATTAACATTAACCGGAGTTTGAAATCTCTTAACCTATAATATTTAATATGTTTTATAAGAAATCAAAAGGGAAAACGTAATATTACTTCCGAAATAAGTTTAAGCAGTTAAGACGTAAACTTTAATTTTAATTTTTTAGAAAATAAATAAACCAGTTAAGAATAAATATATAACTACATATATATTTGTCTTATATTTCAACGTAAAAAATGCATTTCGATTAAAAATGTATTTATCATAATTACATATTTATATATATAAAAAAAAATATGGAGATACTATTAAGTAACATTTTTTTTTCTTATGTACAATGTTAATTTACCTAGTTGAAACTAATACGTTAGTTTATATATATCTACTTTTTCTTCCAGCTGTGTTTTTTACTTCTAAATTTTGTTTACATATTAATACGGCTTTATTATTAATTGACCGTTGCCGAACCGTGTAGTTTCTACGTTCATCAACTAAACGTCAGATTTTAATTTTCTATACGACTTCAAAACGAGCCGTATAAGAAAAATGGTCGCAGTATGTTTTGGTAAATTAATAAATTTGTAAAAATCAAAAAAAAAAAAAACATACACACACATACACATGAAAAATCTTTATTAATTCTATTAACATTTTAATGGGAAAAAGTACAAGCCGCAAATATTGACTGATTTACTGCCGGAGGTGTTGAAAGCAAAATATCCTGACACAGACGTATATATATCTATATTGATATTATAATCTTAAATTTTCAGCTGCACGAGTTTCTAAAAAAAAATGAAAAGTAAAAAGTCACCACACAAACAAGCTATCGATCATTTTTAACTATACATAATGATTTTTAAACGCGTAGGTATACCATATTTCTTGGGCGATATATATTCCGCGGTTAACGTTTTACAAACGACAACTGACACCCAGACAAAAAAAAAAAAAACCCCACAAAATTGTACATCTGTTGGCGACAAAACGAACAGTTTTTCGACATCAACACATATGGAACGTATAAATTATGTATGATAAACGCACATTTTAACGTAAACGTTTATTTTGTCAATGTTTCTTCCAAGAATTCGTAAAAAAATAGAATAATAATGTTTTTTTTAACTGATATACGACGCCAGTCTAAAAATCCAATAGCTCATTTTAGATTCTGCACCGGACGAGGAAGCTATATTATTTTTACAATGATGGCTTTTAGTTTATTTTATTTTTACTTTTTCACTTTTCGGGGCTATAAACATGCTCGAAAAGTTTCCGTGCAGCAATTTTGTGGGCAGGTAGGTAATTGAACATAAACGGCACTTTAAAGTTTAAAGCGGTTATTTTTCGAATTCTCCGGTTTAAAACATTGAAAACAAAAAAAAAAAAAAAAAATATATATGATTAAACGAAACAAATAAAGAACAAAATGTTAAAAGTTTAAATTCATTCAACTATTAATATTTTTTTAACGAAATAATTAACCAGCAAATTCAAAAATAATAAAACGTAATTTTAATTAAACCAACTTTAAAATAAAACGATATACCTATAAATTTTATAAAAATGTACAAGGTGCAGATTAAACGCCACGGGTATTTCAAATCATGATAATATAAAATTGACAATTTCAACAATATATGATACACACATTGTTTTTATTTTTTTTTTGCTTATTCTAAATTATTATTTTGGCCAATTGCCGCTTCAGCAATTTCTCTGCGCGTTTCTTTATCGATGTCAACTCTTCTTTAATCAGCATTCCCAATGCTTATTAACGTCTATTTTTACTTAAAATCTTCTATTATAATTACCTTAACATGCGGTAGAAAAAATACCCCCAATACAATTTGTTTTAAACACTGTACTTTGGCCGTGCACGCGCACATCGTGATTTACACCGCACGGGTTGCACCTGTTCGCCTAATCGTCCAAATATCGATTCGTTAATTCTTTGGTTCCAGGGAAAAAGGGTATTACTCAATTTTGCATTGTTTTCAATACAACGCAAATTGAATGTGGAAAATCGCTCAATGATATTTACTGCTAAGTTGTTAAATTGCTAAACCTAAACGGCCGTTCGTATAGTTATATGACTTATGCCGTTTATGCTATCGAAGAATTCCGTCATAGCGATTTAAGATTAAGCTTATTTTTCAGTACACAATACTTACATGCATGACATTCGGATCAAGAAATCAATAGAAAAACACTACACAAGACACAATTGAATTGAAAAAATCCCGCACAAATTGACTTTTGAGTCGAATCCTTCTTCCCCGGGACCAATAAAATAACAGTATTATTAACGTGATAATAATATTCTTCGTGGTTTCGTAATATTATTGCAGCGATGGGCGAACCGAGTACACGCAAAAGACGTAACGGTTATACCGCTGTTTCGCCATTAAATAATGCAAATAGCGAAATAACTACTATAGCTATTATTTCTTTATAATATTTTATAATGTGTAGGTCTATAGGTACACTCGTGCATTTATAAATTTATAGTATAACGAGTGAAAGGCCGTCGTCGTTGTTGTGTTTAAAATAAACGCGCACGCGGTTCATTTAGCGGATTAATAATGAAAAAAACAAACTGATTAAAAAACGCAAAATAACGATAATAACGTTATAACGGCCTGCATGTAAGCAGTTAACCGAACGGGAAAACGAAAAAGGGTTTAACCCGCAGACCGATAAATCTGCGTACTTATAAATTATAATATTAATTGTAAAACTAAATAACGACAAAAACTATACATATTATATAGGTGGGGTGAGGGGCCCTCTTGTGCGGGCACGCCTATATACGGACGGCGACTAGGTGGGAAAAAAACCAAAAAGAAAAACAATGAAAAATAATAACTGATATTATACTGCTGACGAACTGACGACGGGTGTGCCACTGTTGCGGGTGGGAATTCGGGGACATGTAAAACTCCTGTGAAAATCGAAAAATGATCTTCCTAAAGTATCATCGCAAGGCAAGTTTTCTTTAAGAAAAGGGTTTACATCGTTTACGTAAGATTTCTGGTAGAAAAAGTGTTCACATGAATAAAAAAAAAATTAAACGTCTTTGTAAAACTATTGCGTTTTTCGCTACACTCGGAATCTAAAATACGCACAGTTCAATCATAACCGCAATACGTTCCTCGCTGCGCAGTATTAATGCGTTTCGGGTAAATGCTCATTGGGTAGATAAATATTTCTGGTAGTTATTCGGTATTTACCACGAGTATATAATATTTAATCACCCAATTCTTGGGTAAATATTTTTGTTTTTTTTGACTGTGCATTTATCAACCAGGTAACCGTTCAATATATTCATTAGATTTTATAAAAAAAACAACAAATTTTCATATACGATTCGTTACTGCAATGTGTGTGTGTGTGTGTGTGTGTGTGTGTGTTACATTAAAAACAAATCTATCCAATTTACCGGGTAAATGTCCCGTCACTGTCGCGCTGTAGCGTTTAGAATCTGTAAAATATCACGTCCGACAACAAGCCGGAGTGTGTTTATACGCGGAACAAAAAAAGCGACAGTTTTTCTTTCCTCTATAATCATAATACGCCGGTATTTTTTATTATTATTATTATTATTTTTTTTTTTTTTTTAATATTATTAATCGTGTTGCGAGTGAATCAGAAAGAAAAGTAAAAAAAAATAAAAAAAATAATAGTTATTATTCGTCGTAATCAATCGTCGTCGTCGTCGTTGGCGCCCTTGACCGAGAGGTAAACAAGAGGAGTTATTACTACCTATATAGATGTATCATACTGTATATTTATATATATATATATGTGTGTGTGTGTGTGTGTGTGTGTGTGTGTGTGTGTATACACACATATTAACGCAGAAAAAGCATTAATAATATTGTTATACCGGTGTTGCTGCTGCTGTGGGCCGCCGTTCCACTGTCGCGATGTTTTATTAAACGTTTATAAAATATACGGCCCGTACAGGCATGGGCAGGTACACAGTATTATACGGATAACATAACGCCCGACATGTGAAATAATTTGTACTTATGAATAATAATATTCGAATTTGACAAACGACACTCTATTATATTGTATCTACTGTGTCGTACCCGGTACACCGCCGGTTCTGTACCGCACGGGCGCGCGTTAGGTATACCCGGGAGTCTCGGGTTTTAGACTGCACGGACGATTTGTTTATTTTTTTCTTTTTTTTTTTTAAATAAGAGGCTCGTTCGCGCGGTAAAGTATTTATTGTTTCGAATAACACGACGTTGTGTGCCGCGTCACAGAGAATCTACCGGAATAGGTATACTTGTTCGTATGTTTTATACCCCCCAACCGTGGCTCCGGAGACGCACCTTTCGTGCCAATGCCCACAACTATAGACGAAATAAAATTAATTTTACGTCGTTTATACCGATTCGCGAACCTGCGTCCGATAACCATGCAAATCCCGGCCAATCGTGCGGTCTTTTTCGATACACCTATAGCGTTTGACGTGAAAAAAAAAAAAAACAACGCCCAATACAAGGTGCCGCTAAACAAAATTAACGCGATCGTTAAAAAAAAATTTCTTTTGTTGAGCATACAAATCGTTATCAACAACTCAATTTACGATATCAATAATAATGGTTCGCGATAAGTTGTTCGAGTATATAATATACTATTATGAAATTGTTTAGATACATTTTTCGTATATTTTATCTCATATAGATAACTTTTAAAATTGTCATCTATTATCATATCTAGATAATAAAAACGGCCATCTTTCAAAATTATCTAGATAGTTATTTTCTCTATTGTCCATTTTTTTTTTTTTATGTACAATATTATTCACGCGCAATAAACTGCACTGTGATAATATGAGTCGTGATTCATGAACCGTGTTTTGTGGAAAATAATTAGACACTTTGACTAACCAGTTTAGTAAACGTGCGGTATACGGTATACCACAATATTACCGTACTAAATTCTGTATAACAGCAGCTGTCACCTGATAGTAATAGAATCTGCCGACCGTTAAGTATTGATATTATAGGTCTGGTATTATATCTTGTTATGAACAGTTTTATTTTAATATTTTGTTTTATATTATTGCAAGGTAAATGTAGTTAGTTAATTCACATAAGAGAATAAAATATGGATTGTGTTTCCCAAGAATTGTTTTAATACTTACTGATATACTATACATTTGCATATTGGCCGTTCAAGTCAATAGTCAATTAGATCTGGTTTCTTTGTAACATTTTTTTAAAAATAATTTATCGTTATTTTCCACGTGTACTATATAAATATCATCAATTTCAAAATAATAAATATACTTTTTTTTTTGTAATTAATGATAATAATATTAAATTAAATTACCTACATCAAATTTATAGTTACCAATTTTTTTTTTTTTTTTTATAATCGGCTATAGTTATTTTATAAAATTATCTATTATCTAGATAATTCTATTTAAATTTATCTATTATCTCATCTGGATAATTTTTTGATTATCTATGGCTAACACTGTAGACTGCAAATGCAGTTGATCGTGAAAGTATGAAAAAAATTTGTGATCATATTTTGTTCTTAAAAATATCATAAATAATAAAAAATTAATAACGGATGTATTGTGAGGCCACTGACGCCACTGCAGGTAGCACTGCGTCCAACTATGAGAAAATGAATATAATATTACGGTCTGCCATTGCACGAATGTCGCGGCATTCGTAATAATTATTATCGACGATAAATATTTATGAGAACGAAATACGTACACTCGGCAATAATATTATGTTTCAATATTATAATAATATATGGTTATTAACTAAAACACGTGACATTTTTTAACGTTTTCGAAAATGTCTAAGAACGTCACGTATTATTATGTATCTCCTATTCGGCTGTTTCTTGACGTATACATACATACAGTAATTCCCAAGTATAACGTGACAGATGTAGGGTACTTATATATTATATTATATACAAGCACACGCCTACTTTTTTTTTTTAATTTCCTCGTTCGTATGATATAATCCCTCGTGTGACAGAGTTCCGACAAGATATACCTATATAAGAACGGAATAAAACGTATTATTCGACAACGACGTTGACATCGTGAACATTCGGGAGGGTTGATAAATAGAGAGAGAGTGAGAAAAAAAGAATTTATTTTTTCTCTTTTTTTTTTTCCTTTCCGAAACTGGTTCTGACCGAACGGTGAAAAACGCTAATCCGCCGGACGAAGAGCGTAACTAAACTAACGACGTGACGTTGTCGAAAAGAGGGTAAAAGAAAAAAAAAAATCCCTGCTGGGCACCGCCGAACGTTTTCGATTCCCGAATCCGTTTCGGGTCGTTACCGTTCTCGTCGAATCCGTGAGATCCGCCGCCCGTCTCGTCGTGTATAGTTGAATATTATAATATACACGTATTGTACCTAAGTGTGGGTCTCCGTTCTCCGCGTCTGTTGCGTAAGTGTACAATAACGACTTTTTTTTTTTTTTTTATTCAATTTAATTTTTTTCTTTCTATAAGAAACGTGAGTTTAAACTCCCCAATTAGTTAGTACCCGGGTACGTGCGTTTTCATATAATACAATACGGTGCAATTTATAATACACTGTACCTATTTATATACTTACATCACACACACACACACACACACACACACACACACACATATAAAAATATTTTTAAACACACAGATAATGAACATTGAATTAACGCTTTTTTTTTCTTCTACATAAATAATACCTTTTGAAATGCTGGAAATGTGTGGAAAAAAAAATCGTTAAAAAACTATATATTATATTTATTTTTACAATTTTCCATCTCGCATAATGTTTTTCAGGCATTTTTTTTTTTGATTTTACATTATAGCAACCCCAGACATTTTATCGAAAAAATAAACAGTAAGTCGGCAATCTAAACAGCAGATAGCCGGGCGCCATTTTTTTTATTTTTACGTAATGACTATTATATGGAAGAAAAATAACCTCGAAAGATAATTGCCATATTGAAATGAGACACTATGTATTGATTATATTTACCAGAAGCAAATCTAAGAGGGTCACCAAGGGGCTGTATATTCCCCTATTTGTACTTGTAACATAAAAATTACGTATATAACTATAATATTATAAAAAAAAAAAAAGTATGGAATCAGCAGCCATATACCAAATGGTTAAATCGTATTATTGATTAATCAGTGTGAAAATGTATTTTGTTGGTGTGGAAATAAAAGTTATGAGAAAATATTCTATCGAAATCATTTGTTTTTATATAATCACATATAGAAATATTCCATACTTATAAAGTTAACTCGTTTAACTCTTTAAGTGAATTAATTTTGTTTTTAACTTCATCGAGTTAAAAAATTTAATTTCACTTTTTTGTTGTCATTTAAAATATTTTAAGTCGGACGAGTTAGATACAAGTTCGATTAAAGTTTTCCAATTTTTTTTTACGGTGGGCCTATACGCTTCGTCATCGTAAAAAGAATCAGGAGAAAACATTTTTTAAGCTTAAAACTTTTTCATCGACAAATATAGACTATATAACTATATAAAATATAACGTTAACATTTTACAGAAAAATACTAAAATTTATCATGAAGTTCAGTAAAAAACATACAATTGATATTGTAAAATTATTTTAAATTTGCAGTCTGTATGTTATTATCGAATTATGAATTTGGGGAAAAAGCGGATATTTTACGGGTTACTCGAGAATATAATCGGGAAAAAGTCATATCAGCTCGCCGCGGTAATATTACTACGGTGCATAACTGTGGCGCGTACAAGAAATCGAATACGGTTTCCCGCCGAAAACCGATAACGAAAATGTCGAACCCGTTGAAGTCTCTACATTACGTTATTTTATTGTTGTAGACGTTGTACCGGGGGCAATATCACGGCAATTAAATTATCGTATTACCTACTCGCGTTGTGCGTATTGTACGCGGACCGTACACGCGCACACACGCACACACGCACACACGCACACACACGCACACACACACACACACACACACACACACACACACACATACACACACAGAACGAGAGAAAGAGAGAAAGCCAATGGTCCGCTTTAATACAACATAACAATATTATAGAAAATAATAATTATCGTACGACGGCCCCGAAACCGCAGCTGCGGGGCGGGATCGCGTCTCGTTTTCGGTCTCTCCCGGGTCCGGGACACCCCTTTAACTACACGTGCGTACTCGTGTACACGTATATAGGTACATTATAAGTGTAACGTTATTATACCTATCCCGGGGCCGCCGCATCTGTACAAACAACCCCGGAGCGGTCGTATAATAAGCGAGTGTGTGCGTTGTGTTTTATAATACACGCGGAAGAAACCGCCGGAATGCGAAACGATCGCCCTGTATTTCGTTTCTGCGCGTGTGTGCGATGAGTTTCTGCACCGCGGGTATAAAACATAATAAACGTATATGCGTATTATGCCTAGGTAGGACGTCTGCGGCGGCGGCGTACAGGTGGCCGGGCAAAACAAACAAGACGTTCGGCCCGCGGGCTCTGCGACTCCGTTGTAAAATCGCGATCTGTCGCCGCCACCGACGTCGCCCCGGGTCCTGCGGCGTATTATATTGTGCTGTAACGTCTCTTTGTGCGCGCCGCCGCCGCCGCCGCCGACGACGAAGACGACTGCGAATAAAATTAAAAAAAGAAGAAGAAAAAAAAAAAACAACCGTTTCGTTCCCCTTTTTAAAAACGGTCCACGCAATGGCGCGCGGTATCGGCGTCCGAGTCTTCGGCCGTCGCGGAAATCGGTTTACGAAAACGGTCGCGCGCGCCGAACCGCCTACGTCCCGCACGAGGATATCGCCGTGCCTGGAAATTGGATCGCCGATTTCGTCGGTCGTTCCGAGTGCGCCGAGTGTCGCGTTGGTTTTTAATACGCGACGCGGGCTACACGTTTTGGATTCTGAGTTTAGCGCGGAATGTATTCGTTTTACAAAGATGTTTATTTATTTTTTATGTGAACGCTTTTCCTACCAGGAAGCTTACTCCGGTCATCAAGTGCGGCACTTGTTTTCTGAAAGGAAACGTTCGCCGGGTGATACTCTAAAGAGGTCGGTTTTTAAAATTCTCACTATTATTCGAGATACTGAGGAAAACCTGTACTGGTTCTTTAGGTGGAATAAGATTGAAAGAACAAAAATAAGGTCGTCGTTGGCGACCGTTTTTATTTATTTTATCGTTGTTATTAAGTATTTACTATTTAAATCTTTTTTGTACAATCGTTGTTTTCATGGAAACGCACTTTATTGTAATCGTTTTACCACAAAATGACATATTATATATTGTTGACAAAGCAACACTATCAACCGAATTCCGTTCAGAATTGTTTTTTCAATAGAAATGGTTAATCGTTTCGTATAGATATTCTAATATTAAATTCCCGTCTCTATCCTGCCTTCCCAACTTTCCTCCTACAGCAGTGACTGCACCCACGTGCGAAATATGTCCGTCCTTTTTATTATTATTATTTTTACCAATTTCTGGCTGTGAACATCACTTTTTTGCACCGGAAACCTTGCTCTGGTCGAAAAACGACTACAGGGCTTTTTCAGTCTGGTCGGTGCGTTATGATGGCCGTTTTTTTGATTTTCTCAGTAGTTTCTTCTTTACTGAAAAAAAAAAAAACAGGAAAATGTTCAGTTCCGTTATTTCGATTTTTTATTTTTGTCATTATTTGGTTAAAAACGGTCGTAGATATCAACAGTTTTCACCGAATACGTCGTAAATAATAGCTGAAATTTACCCTTTTTTGAACGCAATACATTTTTGTAACTACTCTGGCAATTTTTGAGCTTAAGGAATTTTAGATATTCTAATTTTTTTTTTTTTTATTTACATGTGGATACAAATTGTTTGGCCGAACAGATATGATTTTTTTTTTTTTTAAATCACTACTGTACTGTGTTTATATTGAAGGTATGCTATTTAAATTATATGGATAGCAAATCACACCACAAGTTTTTCCTTTGGAAATTAGCTAAATCTCTATTTTACGATAAATATGCCACTGACTTAGGGTGCATTCGTCAACGTAAACGAAGGCATTTGTCTGATTTTTAAGCCGAATTTATTGTTGATAACTGACCGCGATTGTTCGGTCTTCTTACAAACTCCGTTTAAAAATCGACATTTACGTCGTTGGGAACGGGGCTAAATATCAATAGGCCTCGCGGTTTAGTCCGTCTATAAAGACAGCCTTTATAACTCCTGTTTTCCATTATTCTATTTCTACGAGTACATTAAAAGACGAATAATAATTTCCGCAGTGGTTTTTTTTTCTTTTCAAAAGTGCATACGGTACTCGTTTTTTTCTGTATAAAATATCAATAAATTTTATGCGATATTATAATAATATTTTCTAATGAGTGTTAATACGCAGCAATTATTTTGTGCAGTTTGAGAACGCGAAATGGACACGATAGCGGGGAACGACTAGGGGATCGCAAAAGCAAAACCTACGTACAGTGTGGTTGTCGCGCCCGCCACACTATGAACATCCGTACCAACTATTATTTCGACTTGTCGCGTTTCGGAAACCGTCCTGGTTGTTTTCGAGTTCGACATCAAAGACGTCGGCGCCATTCGAGCGTATTACGTCCGTACACGAGAAAGGTTTACCGGGTACATATATTATACATATATGTGTTTACCGTCGCTGCGGATGGTCGTAGATAGCATAGATAGCAAACATCGGACGCGAGGGGAGCCCGAATGAAACTCTCGGGGATACGGCCCGCGGGGCAAAGGCCGCGTGATCAGAGACAGGGACGTTCGACTCTTGGGTATTCGTCGACTCGGCCGCCCGAGGATTCGCTCCGTGCATGCCGCCGCAAACAGAAAATTGACAAAAAAAAAAAAAACACATAGGTATATAAATTATGCCACGCTCCGCGATTTCGCAGATTTTGTTTTGTTTTTTTTTTTTCATGAATTATTATGTCCCAACAATCGGTATTGGTTTCCATAAGGCTATACGCTTTAAAGCGCGTATTATGGTTGTTAAATTTCGAAACCGGCCGTTCGGAGGATGCAATTATTCGTGTCTTTAATTAAGACGACATTATCGGAGGAAAGGCATCGCGGTGTCAGAGAAAATCGGTGTGCGGAAAAAGTCACCGGAGTATGGGTACGGGGCGTCCCACGAAAATACACCCGTTGTAATGCCACCGAAGACGATAAACATAATCAAATTCTGTTTTCGTTATGTTACTCGCGGGGACAATAATTATTTACGTTCCATTTTAATGTCTTGGGCGTCGGGCGCATAAGACTCAAATACATACCTTTTGATACTGTTATCTATTGAAACGTTTTGTAGACGGCCGTCTTCTTTGGAGTTTACCCGACGTTTCACTGTCGTTCAACCCGCGATCGTTAATAACTCGCTTTAACGTCCGGCGTGAAAATCGCGTGTACCGCGCTCGGCCGCGATGACGGTTGATCGGCGCGCGGCGCGTTACCGCGGACACTTGTCCCGGCCGGCCGGATCGACGGAGCCCGGGCCGCGGGGACGGTCGCCACTGGGCGCCGCGCGCGGCCGACGGACGTTCAGTCCCGACGGCGGTCCCGGCGTTCGGCCGGTTACGCGGCACAACAATACTCGTGTAACAACGATAATAATAATGATAATAATAATGATAATAATAATGATAATAATACGATAACAATAATGATAATATTACGCGCTTAATAATATTATGCGGCTTTCGTCGCGCGCGGTATTATTATAACATTAACATTATTATTATTCTAACAACGCGGCGGCGGCGGCGACTGCGGTAATTATTAATCGCCCCGCGTAATAAACGACGTGTGTTTACTTTGCGCGCCGCTAATTATAATTACCACCTTGTTGGGTCTATACCTCTACCGGCCGTTATTATAATAACGTAATAATAATAATAGTAATAATAATAGTAATAATAGTAATAATGTGCGCGCCCGGCGGGTTGATGATTTTCGAAAGAACGGACGAGGGGGCGACGGAAAAAAAAAAATACATACGACCGAAGAAACAAACAATTAACGAGCTGCGAAACCGCGTTATAAAATATTACGGCGAAAGGGAATAACAATAATATTATTATTATTACGACGCGATTACGATACCGCGCCGAAAGCGTACACGCCGCCGCCCACCGATAACAATATTACGATGAATTTTTTTTTTATTTTTTTAAAATTTTAAAATTACAATATTGTCATAACGTTAAGCGGTACCGCGAAGTGCAGGCATAATTTATTATTGTTTTTTTACGGACGTGCCGCGTGTACACGCACGCACACGATACGAAAGTAATACACAATATCGTGTATCACGCGCAACACATTATTGTTTACCAGAATAAAACGAAAGTAGAACAAAAATGTCTACCCGTGCGGGTTTACAATATCGCCGTTATATTTGCACTGTTATCACACTGCACGTAGACGGGTACAATTTACAATAGGTTTTTAATAATACGGCGCTTATGCCAGGGTGATAATTATTTTCCGTTACGTTAAATCCGTTCCGCACGGTGCAGACGGTTTCGGTCGTGACAGTAGCGAAATCCGCTGCCGCGATAGTAACTTCTTTATATCGCGAACTATCGTCGTGACGACACGATTGCGGTATTCAGCTGTCGTGAAAACTGTTGTCGCGCGATAGTCGGGCACTACGAGAGGACGGGGCAACCGCGTCTGTAGCCCCAGGACCCGGGCTTCGAAGTGGCGATAGTGAACCGCTACAGTCGTCAGTCTGGTGAGCGATTATAGTTATTAAAAGGTCAAACGGAAGAATCATACAACTCAATCTTCGTTTCCTTTATCTCCGATTTTCAACTACTCCGTGTTTTTCCGTTTTTTGCTCTTCTCGAATGTAGATAGTTCGTTTTCACCGACAACTCTAATATTAAACACCGGAGAACTACTATTGCTACCGTGACTTGTACTATCATCGCGTGGATGCTGTGTTTTGAATAGTAATTGACTATATAGTCGTTTATTATCGTATCAGCTAATACCACTGTTGTGACTTTCGTGACGGTCGTTTCTGCAACTATTCCGGTAGTGACTACCTTAGCGATAGCACAAATAAACGTGGATCGTCGTTTTACGGGCTCCACAAGATCCTGATAAAGCAGAGGACGCGGGTAACGACAGTCGAGCGAATTTTAATAGAAACTTTTATGGATTTACTGTTACGACCGTAAAATAGACCGACGATGTTATGTATTAAAATGGTAAGTTATTGTACAACTCTAACGAGAGTTACGATTACCATTATACATAGTTACTATCGCCTTGTTTGCAAGACGATAGTTGATGATGAAAGTAACTATCACTTTTATGGATTTCAGAAATATCTCGATAGTAACTATCGTCGTACCATAAAGATAATCTTCAACAAAGAAAAACTTATAATATCTAGGTAGTTTAATTTTTGTACGACCGTATTTCACGATAAACGATAATGTGTTCGTATTTAATATCAAAATACCAAAAGTAAAATCGTCTGTTTGTAATTATGTTTCTGAATTTAGAGAAAACATTTTAGTACGTCATTTTAATACTTTTTTTTTTTACCAATTCAATAAAAGAAATTTATTTAACATGACTATATTTGTTGGCATATTTTATGTATTTTTAGCGCATATTTGAATGAAAATAAGTGCATAAATGCATGAATATTTCGTACGTTTCTAGTGCATAAAATATTTCCGGGCCGTTGTAATATGAAATCAAAACGCATTGTGTACAACAATGACGCGTTAATTATTCACCGTTAATAATTAAGTTAAAAAAAAAAAACGAGAGATAAAATGTTTAAAATCCTCTTTAATCCTAAAAATTATTCAAAAGCGACGAATAAAAGATTATAAAATACATTTTTGCGTTTTTTATACAATATACAAGTTACGAAATAAAATTTTGATTTTAAAAATTATATTATTTAGAATAAAAAAAAAAAAAAAAAAAAAAAATGCTAATACTGGAAATAGTTATACCATTGTTGAAGGATGAAATTCGGAAAAGAAGTATGCATAAAGTAATTTAATTCATGTATGTTCGCAACGATAAACCACTGCTAATGAAACCTGATTTTAAGAAAGTTCGATTATGCATGGTTTGAAATGTCGTAATTTGTACTCGATTTTCGTCAAAATGTGTTCCCAGAATGGTTACAAAACAATATGTAAACATCCCAAAGATGTGGTTTTTAAATGGTGTTAGTTCGCCATTATAAATTATTTGTAATTTGTCCGGGATGATTTTTCAAAAGTGCTTAACTTTGCTACTTTGACATTACATTTTTAAGAGGTTAAACGCCGTAAACTCGTTTTGTAAACAGCTCGTTTTTGAAACGTTTTAAATGTTTATCGGATTTTTTTCATCCGTTCCTATTCGCTTGCTTATTCAAATCGTGCAACTCAAAATATTTATATAAATATTCGTTTATCGTCAGTTTGATAATGGCAGTTTACTGGTCAAGTCTAAAGGTCTTTTGCATCAACGTGTGTTTATACGGTTGACAATACTATTGTGAATAATTAGTGACACGCTTTTGTGTTTAACCTTCCTTAAGTGCCGTGTGTAGGGCTCGGTAGCGAAAATAGCCGGCTATGCAAACACGCGTTCGCGAACAAATCTTGGATGCGCAACAAATATTATATCTGACTACGCGAGACCACTAACGGTCACTAATCTCAGACGCGCGGGTACCGTCGCATTCCGACATAACATACTGTATGAACGGAGCGAAACTTTCGGATCCAATAAAATTTCCTTTATTTCAAACGCGAGTGGCTATAAACTGCACATTCCGAGCGAAACCCGTCCAAAGTTGCCTGGATATTAATTTAAATAAAACGGGCACTTTGTCGTCCTAAGTGCACCTTACTTGTCTTTCGGACGCATTTGTCCGTAAATAAAATGGTCGACTGCTATTACAACGATTTATTTATGGTTGCCGTTAATGCTTCCCCGCTCCGCAAATACCATTTTAAACTTATCGCTATAAACGCGCATCGCAATTGAATATAATCATTTTTACTCGATACTTGTTAATAATTGATAGGATATTGCAACATGCATATTCATCGAATATCCATACATCCGATGTACATACGCGTAATGTATAATGTCTATCCATATAATCGAAGTTAAATGTACACGGGGTCGCAATAATGGTACTTTAGTGCGACGGTTACGTTCGAATATCATCGTTCTTTTACTATAAATCATTTAAAACTCGTGTTTCGTCTTAATCCAGCATTCAAATAACAGTAATAATTTATGTTCAATAGGTACCGAATCGGTTCTCAACCTTTTTACCGCGGTGTCCGCGACAATTTTTTAGCCACCCCTTAATATTATGTACTTTGTGTACACGCGTATATTATATTACATACTGCAAATAAACTTACTAGTAAGACAAAAATAACACGTTGCTATTATATGAACAATAAATGTGTAGCCGATAGTTGAAAAGAATTTGAAAATGTTTCACTATCATCCCATCAACATACCTGTGTGTGTGTGTGAAGTCGGATTTTCTGCTTTAACCGTCATTATATCAGAATTTTTGCAACATTCGTCTTAATATTGAAGAACTTGTGAAAAGTGTTTATCATCAAGGTAGTCGTTAAAGTATCAACTTTTAATTATTGTAGGTACCTAAATGAATTTGTATAATATATTATAACAAGTCAGTAGTTAAGACAATAAGCAAGTTATCAAATACGGATTATGATTTCAACGTTAATACGATCATTATTAATATTTTTTAGCGTCACGAATAGTTCAATTTGACATTTTTGTGCCAAAGGTTTGAAACTGCTGAGCTACGGTACACGCCGCGACGGGACGTCCCAAAGTAATTATTATTTTATTCCACTAAAATAACCATAACCATAGTTATAACCACAGTTCGTGTGGGTAATAAAATTGATCGTATAAAAACATAAGAAAAATAATCTTCAATACTCAGCGTTCATATCCGAAAAATAAAAACAAATACAATTTGAGACGTTTTAACGAATGTATACAACGTAAAAAAAAAAAAAAATTTTGTTTTTTGCTCTCTTGAATAAATTGTGTTTGTTTCATTTGACGCACTCGCCGCGCGTCCGCTGTCGCTTTACGTCTCCGACAGTCGGATATTTTTATTCCCACGGAATTCGCGTTGAATACAAAGTACAGACTTGTAAATAGGATTTAATTTTCGTATTTTTTTTTTTCGTTTCGGGACGTTTCGCGTCGGACACGTCCGAGCCACAAAGAGTCACCCACGTCGGGGGAATTTTTTTTTTTTTCCTGGAGACCGCAGACGAGTACGTAAGTACGTCAAATACGACCGCGGAAAAAAAGGGTTTACTAGGTCAAGTTTTTCCGTTTTCCCGCGGTGATTTCGTAGTAGGTTTTATAGTTTTAAACTTTTATTACGGTTTATTTTTACTCTAACCACATTCTCTTAGCCGTTTCTACATACTATCGTATCAACTAATCTTCAAATACCCGCACTAATTTACACACAAGGTTTGGACAAAAAAAGCGACTTTTATCGAATACGATTGCGTTATAATATGATAAAAACTGATCACGGCGATGTAGATGAGTGATAGTTTATCACGCGGTATATGACGCGTCATTCATGATGATTCAGCGCGGAGAGTATTTGGAGAGTCTCGGTAGTATTTTTACGGCGGTATTGTAATGTTCACTGCTTGCGGCGGCTAAAAACTTCGTTTCGCGTAAAATACTCACCGAGCCTCCGCGGGATTTCTAGTCCCGTTTACCGTTTCACAGCGGATACGACACATCGCGGCGGTCATCATACGCACCTGCCGCGACCGTTCGGTCTACAGGAAAAAATCGTCTCCCTAATTTTCCCCGAGAACACCGCGCGCGTACCCGAAACGCGCTCTAAACACGCTGGCCGCGTGTGACAGAACCGCGGACCGCTTTTTCGGCCGGGCTCCCCGGTGTCGCCGGCTTTTCCCAGCGTGGCGGCGCGTTCTTGAAGAGCGCGCGCGCCCGCATTTATAGAGACGCCGCGGAATACGCGACCGGGGCCCCGTCCGCGTCAACGAAACTGTCGGACGTCGTGTCTATCGGTATTCGTATCGTTATCCGTCATCCGCGCCGTTTCGGCCGGTCCGAGTCACACGCCCGTAAAACGGCCGCACCACCTGGGCGCGGTGTTCGCCGACGCGGTTCCCGACAATGCGCGCGCACACGCGTAACGCGCGAATTCGACGCGCAATCGGCAATTTTCCGCGCGTTTACGCCGTTACAATGCGCCGGGGCGCGGGGGCAGGGGGCGCGCGCGCGACGATAAAACACGCGTCGCCGTCGCCGTTTGTTTCCGTTTTCTCCCCGGCGGACTGCCAACAGCGTTCGTTGCTACGTCGGCGCGTTACCGCCGTTGTTCTCCGGACAGATTTCACGGTCGGGCCCCGAAAACCCGCCGGCGGCCCGCGGAATGCCGACGCGGCCGCCGGTACGGGTTGGGCGGATAATAAAAATTACGTACGTCGCGCACCGTGTCCGACGTTTTTAAAGGAAATTATTATCATCCGCGCGTCGGCTCGGCTCCGGCGACTGTAACACAACGACGCGCGTATGACTAATCGCGTTTAGCCATTTTCACGCTCACGGTATTCGCGGGCGCTCGCGGAGGGCATAACCGCCGCCGCCGCCGCCGCCGCTTTTGTAACGAACACACCTGCGCTCGACCCCACGCACATACCGCACCGAAAAGAAAAAAAAAAAAAACACGTACGGATTCGCGTAATATCATATTGTTATTATTATTATTATTATAATACGATATCGTGTGTATGGGATCTGAAACGATCGTGCGTCATAAAATACACGCGATTTGTTTGAAACTGTTAACCATAACGCGTGATGTTATTCATTTATCGTTCGGATGTCCGCGCGCTTAAAAAACAACTGTAACGCGTAAACGGATTCACGCACTGAACAATTGCCAAATATGCACGAACAGTCGTAAAATATGCGTCTTTAGTTGAAAAAAAAAATACGCACCGACGTGCGCGCGAAAAAAAAAATGTGTTTTCCCACCCCCCCAAGTAGTTAATCCATTTTAATCAGTAGTCTTTTTAGTATAGTTATTTTTATTCGTTATTTTTTACGCAATATCAATTTACAATGAGATCGTTACGGTGAGATAAACTGGGGTTTTGTTCAAATTGTACGCTTTTTTTGCTTTATATTTCGTAGTTATTTCAAATCGTTTTTTTTTTTTTTTAAAGTTTGAACGCGTACTGAAATATGCAGCATTCGTGTTCTCAAAATTCTAATGTACGAATTTTAAATACATTCTGTATTAATGTTAATATTGGATGATTTGACAACGGATAGAGATGGTACCGTAGTATCGCGTAATTCTTCGTCCAAACGTGCACAACAAAACAAAGAAAATTCGAAAATAAGCATTAAAATTAAATATTAAATTTTAACTATATTAATGTTAAACTATTCGAATACAAATGTAGGTTCATTCTGACGGATAACATATTGATTAGTAAATTAAAATTAAAATCACGTTATTGGTCCTATAAATATTAAAATATATATCTATGTTTTTGGTAAATACTGGAACACTCGCATTTAAGTACAGCTTTTTTTTTTTTCATACAATTAAATTTCGTTGCACTGTACCGTCAAAGCGTTATTAATATTTTCAACATCTGATCGCGTTTAACGGGCAATCTGATAGCTACGGTACGGGATTCGATTCACCCGTATAATATTACACGGACGTATTTCTAGTCGAAGTATTATTCGATAATAAACTAATTATGATTCATAATGTAGCGTACCTGCGTAAAAACAATTAGTAAATATACGTTTGAAATTTTACGTTCGAAAGCTAAATTATGGAAACTACGGGTTTTGTGTTCAGCTATATTTTTTTATTAAAAAAAAAATGTAAAATTTGTTTACCAAAAATGCGTTTGTTTTGTTATAATCGTTCATTAAAATGTATTTTAAAATAATTTATTAAGGGTCGGTAGGTCGCTGTTATAAAATAACTTTTCGCGATAATTATGATGAAAAATAATTGAAATTCGATCTATGTGCAAATTTTCGCACAGTAATAACAATAATATACATTAATATAGTACAGGATCTCATAGCAGCTGCGTGAACAGTGTCAACGTAAATTGACATTGTTTTTTCAGCCGTACATTAGTAATTAGTATTATTATTATTGTTCCTTTTATGTAGCCGAACCGAAAACAATTTCCCGTGAAAAAATTATTATCATGCTACCGAAATTGTCGACATAATACAAGCGTGTCGTATACTACGAAAATAATTGCATTCGACGTCACTATATATTATTTTGTTATTATAAATGTCACATCAACAGCTATTGTGCCGTACGCAGTTTATTAATAACCGGACGTACTGGGCACCGTGGATGGGGATTCGGGAAGGTACATGATGTATCAAGGTCGCTCAAGTTTACGTACCGAGGGTGACGATTGTGATCGAAAAATGATTTTATGCGGGTTCGGTAAATTGCATGTAGAGTTTTATTTTTTATTTGTGTATTTCCCGCGTGTAGCCAAAATAACCTCGAAAATCGGAGCATTTCTACTAACCGAAAAAGCGTTTTCAGAGTGTAAAAAACGCGTCTTAAAAAAAACTAATTAGCTACACCACTCAAAATCTGAAAATAACTGAAAGTAACTTATTTTCGGTTCGTCAGGGTGAAAAGCCGTAACAGTCCATTGCGCATTCGAAAACGTTCGGCTAGTTACTATTGCAATAGTATGATTGTTGTCTCGTTTTGCCAACGGTGTCGATACGATTTCCCGTGATAATCTAATATTTTTGCGAGTAACTGTTCGGTGTGGAAAATCAAGAAAAATCGATAAGTAATATTTCGTAAAAAAAAAAAAATCATAATAAAAACACCCTCGAAAAACACTAAACCTACACACCGCGAATACATCGCAGTTAGGGTGCATCGAGATGATTCGCCAAACGCAGTAATAACCATTTCCCTACAGACAATATTTTACATTATTTTTGTATGAATGACGGCTGGGTACTACTTTATTTATTATTGTGATTTTTCATAGTACAAAATTATTTCATTTGAAAACTGACGTTTTCACAGAAAAATAACATCACTATAATAGTATCAAAACTAATCAGTGTCTCTGTCACTTTGAATAAGTGAATACAAAATTTGGGTCTGGGTTTGATATAGACATAAGAAATTCAGGACGTACCGAAGATTTCAAATGATATATAAATCTTTAACGCGGTTTTCGGTTTCGGATTTCCAATGTAACAGAGCTCGATAAAATCAAAAATTTGTTTTAAAAAAAAAGCCGTTAAAAATCGCACAGACAATTTCACAACAATATTGAGAACATGGAAGCATTGTTAAATAAATTAACTGCACGTTTACTATACCATTATAGATTATTTAGATTAGTAATATGTTATCTTTTACAGGTACTAATTGGTATTATTTTCGGTATACGTATTTTAGAACCAGTAGTAGAGTTCTGAAAGTCACTTAATACTAATTTTGAAGCATTTTACTTAAAGGCATTCCGGAGAGTTGATCATTTATCGCCTGGATATTTGGAAAATAAATTTAAAATGTTATGATTTTACGAAAATGGGGATGGGGAGGGGGATACCGTTAGAAATTTCGAAATATGTTTGAATAAAATAACCGCTACATAATATAAGATGCTGAATAGTGCGAGATAAGAGTGAACGATTCAACTATTGTGATTAGTTATAATTTATCGAATATCACACGAAATGTAAATATCTCGAACGGAATTACTGTTGTTACACAACCGATAGATTATCTTGTATCCGTACTATAACACTAATGTGTAGCGTAGAGCGTAAATTATATCTCGTCCATCCTCGCCCACAGTACCGACATCGTCGTTTGAAATGAATACCCGGGCGTACGAAGTGTAGTTCTTGAACTGTACGCCATCTGTTCCTAACAATGTGTCGACCTCCGGACCTCTCTCTCCCTCTCTTTCACTCCACCATCAGTCCGTTTTCTTTTTAGGGCGTCTACGTTTCCAAAAAAAAAAAAAACCCCCCGTATATTATATACGCGATAAAACGATAAATATTTAAATTTCCGGCGTACGTTACATAGGCACCTCTGGAGAAAATCGCCGGATTTCGGGACCCTCCGCCGGAAAAAGTTACCGCGCAACACTGCGCCCTGTACATGTACGAGGTGTTATTATCCGCAGCGTACGCCGGTGCGCGGCGGGTGTCGGGTGGCGGGTCGTATACAATAGCCGGCCGTCACCCTCCAGATGGGCTTTTCCGTCGCGTTCAGCCCTCTCCGGTGCGAAATACGTTTTCTCATTGTCGCGTTTACCGCTCGTTTTCCGTCTGGGCGCTCCGCGCCGGTGTCTCGGACGACTGCGGCGTCTCGCGCACGAAGACGCGCGGAGAACATTACGGCCGGGAAAACAAAAACGACGACGGTCTCGCGGGTGTATAGGTGCATACAGTGCCGCCGCCGCATAATAGTCGCCGTCGTTTTCGCCTCGGACGCGGGCGTTTAATTGAATTTCGGATGCGTCGCGGAACAAATGGGGTATACAACGTCGTCGGTGCCGTTTCCCCTTTTCCCTCCCGCTCGGGCGGCCACCCCACCGGTCCCGTCCCGGCGCCTTTTGTCGGCCCCGTCTCCTCCCCGCGGGCGCGCGCGTATAGTCCGCCGCCACCGCCGCCGCCGCCGCCGCGATTCTTCCGCTGACTTCCGCGAGGAACGACTCAGACGTCGACGCCGCCGCCGGAAGACCCCGAAACCAGACCCGAAATACGGTCGCGCCGCCACCGCGAAATCCGCCGCTCGAAACGCTTTTCCGATTGCGCACAGCCGCGCACAACAGTCTGAATCGGCCGGCGACGCGGCCGCCTACTAGCTGTCAACCGGGGCTCGGGAGCGATTTGAAATTTCCACATCCACCCACCATAACGGATCTAACCGTGAAATGCAATTTTATAACTCTACAAAACACGGATTATTTTTTCTATAATACTTACAAATTTTTTTTTTTTTTTTAAAACTTGTGTCAATCATTTCCGTAGAGTTTGAAAATTATATTTCATAAATGAGAGCCCTTAGAGAGGGACAGGGACTTTAAAAAACAAACACCCATTTTTTGGTTTTTTTTTTTTTTTTTTTTTGTAAGTCTGCGTTCAAGGCTTTTTTGACGTTTTCGATCGGTTTTTTGTGGATTTTAAATGCATAAAGTCCCGAGCCCTGATTATAACATATATATTATTACTATGCTCGCGACTATACCGGTACAAAAACAATAAGCAGTATTTTACGAAGCTATAGTGAGGAACAAAACAATTATTAATCGTTTCAGAAACTATTATACTTCCGAGTTTAGTGAAGAAGCTACAATGTTATTGTGGTTTCACTTAAATGCGTTTTTATTCTCGGAAAATACGAGTGAAATGCTCCTGTTTTTTTTCACGTTTACAAAAGATCCGAACCGTTCGCTCGGTGCGGGTACATTATTTGAAAATAATTTCTAAAATCCAAACAATTTTACGAATAATGGGCACCGAGATGAATGGACGACCCATAAACGACAAGGTCCCTAGTTTACCCTAGTAAACGATGGAGAAACATACCTTAACAGTAGCGGATTCAAATAAAAAAAAAAAAAAAACAAATAATTGACGATATATCGGTTTACTTTTGTTGATTTCTACAATGTCACTTTTGTTACGACGAAAAAAAATATGACTATAATTATTACTTTTCCGAGTTCTACTTATAATCGGTTTTCGGTTGTAATGATTTATCGTCACTTTCAGTATATATAAACTAAATTACGGTCTTACATCGTTTACCTTCTAAATTTCCCACCATAAAAACGGGGCTTTTATCCACGGTACAAAACGTGTGTCCTGCTTTTACAGTTGATATACAGCAAAACAAAATTACTGTTGTCCATTGTGTGCCGTCATTTTTTCAAAAAAAAAACGAAACGAAAGTAAAAAAAAAATGTCAATGCTCACACAAATGCCGGATTGTATGAAACTTTACTGTACTGAAAACTGACAATCGGTTCTGTAATATTAATAAACAATGTCAATAACAGAATACGGTTATGTAAAATGTTTAGAGCTGTTTAACCATGCAAGATTCTCTTACCTCGTGATTTAATAATAATTATTTTAGTAGTTTCATTTTCTTTTAACCTAGTCAACATATTTCTATGCACAATTGTAAAAGCTATTAATTGTAAATACCATTTCTGTTAAATCACTTTCATCTTCATCAGACAAAGATACCGTGATTTTCAAATGTTCATTAATCGACGTAGCCACAACGGTTTGGGTATTACAATTTAAAATAATCTTTATTAATTTTTATTCAAATTTCAGACACAGTAATTGACTTGGGTTTTTTGATTTCAGTTAATGGTAAATAAATATTACATTAAATGTCAGTCAATATTTCAGGACTTTTTTGGGATTTTTCTGACGAAGTATACGATCCCGTATACCCTCGATTGGAGTACATGCAAATTCAATATTCTTTCTTTTTGGTTTTTCGAAAACACGGAGTTTCGACCCTCATTAATTTATTATACGGTTTTGTATTATAAAAATGTTTAAATAATGTTAATTTTTTCCGAGCGAATTAATATAATAATAATATAAATTATACTAATCGCGTTTATATCGTTTCACGCACGAGTAGAGTGCAGACTTGGCGAGTCTTTATTTATTCGTGAGGTTTTTTTTTTATTATTTTTTTTATGTTGACGTCGGAATACATTTTTGATGACGTTCAAAAGATAATGATTGCAATATAATGGGGCGCGGCAAAAACGAATTTCAACCAAAACCGTCTGAAAGAGAAATGTATTACAAAAAGTGTATTAATATTTTACTGTACACGCGGTGGCTGCTGCAAATTGATGCACGTTTAACGACGAAAAGCATATAGTACCTAAACCCCCTGATCTAACATAACCTACTGGAAAAATTTAGAAAATCATATTTTCTAGTCGGGTCATGAATTATTATCCAAAATAATATTATTATCAGCGTGGAAAAAAAAATACATGAAAGATAATAATCGAATGAAACGATAAAATAACAGAACACCAAACTGTTGGTATCCTAACTTTAAGCTTATATCGAAACTTAATAAATTTTTTTTCACGCACTATAACACTATCGGTAACACACGATTCCGTACGATTTAGATCAAATAATGTATTGTTAAAATGACCCAAAAAACAACACGATTCCGTAAGATTTTCTTGGCAATGTTGCCATTAATTTATTGTTGCAAAATAAACCATCACGGCATAAATTTGTTTTTTAGATTGATAACACTCGATAACATTTAAAATTAAAAAAAAAAAAGGTATACTCGAAATAAATAAATAAATATGCACTCTATACATAAAAAAAAAAAATATATAATATCATCACTAGTTACAAGAACAGCAAACGTGAAAAAATAATCTCTTTTCTCGTAAACAGGGGTGTCCTACATTTTTTTACAATTTGATTTCACCGAGCTAATCCTCAGTTATAATTCTACGACGCGACTTACTTAACCTTTGATATAATACATCGAAAGTCTTAAAATATCAAAATGTTCGTCATTTTGACATAACGCGTCTTTTGGTCGCACGCTATTGTTCAATTATCTAGATCAGAGGCGACCAATTTTCATATATTTGCGTGTCGGCTTTGAATATAGTCTACGTTGATTCGGAACACAAATAATATGGTCCAAGTTGTCGTTACTCTACGCACATGTCGCATTTGAGTTGATGCATTATGCCTAGTTTAATCGTACAGTAAGGAATACATAGAGAGACCATACCGTATATACTGTTATGTGTAGTGAAGTGAAGCATATTTAGATGGAAAGCGGTTAGAGTGACCGATTGAAAAGCATCAATCTATCGTCTTATTACTCAATCTGGTCACTGATAAGGAACCGTTATCATACTTTAGAAGTATTCAAATTGTATCGTCATAATATATTATGTTATTATGAATATCAATTGATCATATTATAACCTTTTAAAGTGACACCAACAAAATGCGAAAAACAATTTTATTCCACTCGAAATGGCCACTCTAAAATGGTTTCCGTCCATATGCTTCACTTACAGGCACGTATTGGCCGACCCGCAAGTTCAATAGTAACTGCGGTACGCGAACGAAATTTAAACAGCGCGCGAAAAACAGGCGGAAAACACGGCTCGCGCTAAAACGCGAAATATGGGGGGGGGGGAAACCATCGAACGAATCCTACACGAAAAACAGAGATACATCGTTTTCTGCGTGGTCCGCCACTCGGTGACTCGACGCGTTTTTCAAACGCGCCCGCGAATTATCGTCGCTATTGTCGCGGGTTCTCGCCGCGGCCGGACGGGGGGACACGGCGTATTAAACCGGGCGACTTCCGGCGCTCGAAACGCCGTCGCCCGCCGTCGTTTATCCGGAACTCCGCCGCCGCCGCCGCCGCCGCCGCGAGATGAAATATTACAGTGGCGACGCGGCCGCCTTCCCCGGCGGGAATCGCGTGCGCCCTGCGGGAATCGCGTGTCCCCGGAGCCGTCGCCACTGCAGTGGTGACGACGCGTCCGCTGTTCTCACGGGCGACGTTTTGTCCGCGCATACGCGACCGCGACGCGCACGCCGCACAATTGAACAGAGGAGGATAACAATATAAATGACAATAACAATAATAACAATACATTATATCGGAAACGCGGCCACCCCGCGAGGGTCGGGCCAAATAAATTACGCCGACAAGATATACGCGCGAGACCGGCGGCCGGGGAGGACACGAGCATTAGTAACGGACCGCCGCGGCGGCGGCTGTTTTTTTTCCGGCAGCCCACCCCCCNCCCCCCCCACACCTCCCCGAAAACCGAGTACGCGCCGGGCGCGCGGCGGCGGCGGCGGCCCGGTGCTGTTTATCGGCCGTGTACCGCGGATACCGACAACATGTGCCGCAGCTATTGACCGCGAGCGCCGGTTCGGTGCGGGGACCGGGGCCCGCGTTTTATCGCGCGTATTCGACACGACGCTATTATACGCGCGTGCAATATAAATAAAAGACCAAAACCGGCGGCGATAATGGCGCGGGCCGCATTGATTAGCTTAATGGACGAACGGCCGGGGGAACCGTCGGTTTCGTCGTCGGGTCCTCCGCGCGGTCCTTTACCGACCGGCCCGCGACCCGCCGCGCCGAAACACTACCGCGCGATTCAACGCCACCCCCCCTCCACACGACAACGACGATCGTAAATAATATCGCCGGGCCCGGCATTACAACCAGTGTTTTGACTGATCCGGCGGCGGCCGTCCGACCGTGCGCGCGCCGCGGTAATACGCGGGATTACGCGTCGTTATATTACATCGCGACGTACAACATTGACTTTTAAACGTGTACGAATGAAATACGCTACTCGGATTTGTTTCCCCCCCCCGTCTGCACCCCTGTCCTACCCTCCCCTCCGAAACCGACCGCGACGTTATTATAACAACGACAATACGCGCGCGTCCGGCGTTTCAACCGGAACCGGATTAAAGGGCGTTTGGCGATGAGGGGGGGGGGGTTAAGAGGGCTTAACCGGCCGCTGAGAGTCCCGCATGGAGATCCCCCCAAACGACGACGAAATATGAAACGCGGGCACCGGCAGACCGATAAAAAAAATATAATACAATTAATAAACACACCGGCAATAACATTCGAAAAACCAATGTTGTTATAGCGGCCGTATGGTAAAAAAAAAAAAAAAAAATTATTTATTATATTCGAGTACGAATTTCTATTTGTTTTTTTTTTTATTTTTCGAGCGGAGCTGTAAGAACGTTTAATCGCTTTACTAATAGTAAACAATCGCGCAGTACGATGTGTGCGTTTGTTTTTGTGTCTGTAAACAATTTATTTTTCTACCGAAAATCTTGCCCCAATCAAAAATCGAAAACAAAGCTTTTTTTCGTCAGATTTCATAGTTGACGCATAGGAAAAACGTTTTTTTCGCCGTCCTTGTCGTCACAAGGACGATTTTAAAACCAACCGAAATTCGCCTTACGCAGATTAAACCAAGAAGATTAATATTATCCACATAATATGAAATGGCCATTTCAGAAAACACAGAAAACCCATTTTGAAAACAAGTTCTTATAATTTTAAAAATATACCCTTCGAATGGTTTATTTAACGGATTTTCTCGAACAATTTCTACTTTCGTTCTTTTAGCACTGGACCGCTATAAATAATCCCATTAAATCCGCGGCGCTGGTCTAAATCACGTTTGATTTCATTTTTTTTTTTTTCTGTTTTCGACATTTCATAAGGACACGCCGATCGCACCCCGCCGGCTTTTCCAACGAGTGTCCGTTTCGCTACGAAAATACATTCGTATTGTATACAAAGCTACACAACGACTGCGTTTTGGCGGCCGGCCAAAAGAAAGTTCTACGACGGCGGTGTTATTGCAGTAGGTTTTAATAGAATTAAAAAGAAATAAAAAATGATTCGGTGCGTGCGGAGGGAAAACCGTGACGTACCTTATAACCGACGAGGAACAACGAGTAACGTTATTTCCGTGTCCGACAAACGCGATGTGATTTATTTGTTTGCGCAACGTCTATAATCGTTAAAACGCACACATCTAAACGCGGACTTCTGTAATGTAATGGTTTGAAAATACAAAAAAACCTTTTTAGCACCCTTGCGTCGCAACCCTACGGCGGCGTAATGGCTTTTCCTTCGACTGCCGTGACGGCGCAACAAAAGCCGCCTGTTTAAAAAACAATAATAATAATAACAATGGAACGTACATTATTTTATTTTAACGTTTCCTAATGAATAAAATAATATGTATGGTTTGGGAAATATTTCTTTTCTCCCGCCGAGTATTATTCTAAATATCGCGTCTGGGTCTGACCCGCGCAGTCGTCGCGATAATGAACTTACGTCGGTATTCAGAAAGTTTCTTCAGTTTTAATTAAAATAAAAAAAACCCGAGCGAATTGAGATAATTTACACAAAACTATAATAATAATCAATTACGCAATCAAACATTAATTATAAAAACGACCGCGACGGACGTGCAATATTAATTTTTTAAATGAAATTCTCGGATGACTGTCCCTTTCGAAAATAAAATACGTCGAGTCATTCGTCGTTCATTCTATCTGGTTAAAAATTCTTTATTAATTTCGTAATTAATCTAAACAAAATGAAAATGAAAATTGTAAAAAAAAAAAAAAAATAAAAAATAAAGGTCCACTTCACCCCGTCCGTTTCGCTCCTTGCAGCCAGCACAACAATAAGAAAACTACTATACCGTGGCATAATGAAAAATCATTCCGGCGAGAAAAACGGGAACCCTTTTTTTTCCGAATGAAGTGACAATTGACCTTTGAAAGTACCGGTCGTGTAAACCGACAAAAAAACAATCTGGAAAAAGCACTCAAGTTGTCTCTCCCGCGAGAACAACTTTATTTCGATTCGAGTCCAAAGGCGCCCAATACCCACAGCACCAGGACGAATTGTTCCTGCAGTCAATCATATTATTTTATATATATAGTTACGTTTTTACCGACCGAATCGGTTATATTCTATACAGTGACTGTTCAATTCAACACGCACAATATATTGTAATAGTTTTTTTTTTCTTTTTTTTTTGACTTTAGTCACGGGAAAAATGTCGCGAATACGAAAAATTCGTGAATGACGTAAACGTAATATAAAAGTAGATAGCTTTCAACGAATATGAAATTATTACATTACCAACGGATATATAAATTGTATTGTTTGAACATTAAAGTACACGAATATAATAATCGGTGCGCGCATCACCCAAATGTCTATGTATACAGAAGACCGACTTCTCCGTTTACTTAAAAATACAACGTCTAGAGGGAAAACTTGAGTTACTGATTACAACATGGATCTTCATTTGAATCTCAGTCGCACATACCCATTATCGAGTTCGGTATAACAGAATACGATTCACCGCTTTATTAATTTATTAAGAATATTATTTTACTATATTACCTCCCATTGAAAATCCACGTGCTCTCCACTGCATCAAATCGCATGACTGCCGAATAGGTACCGTTTAAAAATTTACACGATTTATGCTTAGTTTCGACGAATTGATTCTAATGTAGACCTCGGTATCGCATCGAAAATTAGTTTTTTTATTTATCTGCTATATTTCTGCACCTTGAAAGCAAACCATCGTTTCCGTATTTGCGCCTTTGCGATTATTAATGAAATTTTATTATTCGTAAAACAATCGAAATTTCTTCGAGTTTAATATGTAATAATATACGGATACCTTCAGTGACGGACAGACAATGTAAGACACTCATTATTTAGGAAAGTATTAATGTTTTTTAGAATTTTTTTATTTTTAAAAACTTGAAGAAACAAGCAGCTCTAAAATGTTGAACTACCCATATTTTTTCGTCACCCTTGTATTTGAGTGTGAGGCAATTCAGAGAGAGAAAGTGAGAAAGAGAGAAGAGAAGAGTAGAAGATAATTATTTGTATAAAGACGTGACTCGTGGCGTTTGGATAGTGCTTCGCTAATCTTTCCATACCATTATTGAACGACAAAATTAAAAGCGGAATATCTCGTCAACGGTTTAACGAAAATTAAGTGTTCAAACATCAAAATATATTTAAATAAAACTGTATCTATGTTATGGAATTTTTAATATAGGTTACTATTTGAAAATCAAAATGTGGTAGTGGTTTCAAAACGTAATAATGATAAAAAAAAAAAAACAGAAATTTAATATTTGAAGGCTATACTTGTCGTTTCTTAAATTTCCAAAGAAAAAAAAAAAAAAAAATACGAAAAAAGTTAATACTTCTGGAGATAATGAGTATTTCGCGTTATATTTTATCATCCTATATAATGTTTCGTAGCGTTAATGCGTCGACGGGCGGCGGTACGGTACTGAAAGTTTTGTCGGTCGCAGCACAATTTAAGAGGGTTCGGAAAGACCTGAATAGTTAATGTCTGTTTTTAAGAATTTCGTGATTTAAAGGCGCGCACAAGTTACCTATATAAGATATAGTTTCGAGAGAAAAACACCCGTACATTGGGGGCCGGTGAGACACATATTGTATTATACGGAGACGCAGTAAATATATTGTCAGTGCGCAGCAGGAGTGAAGTTCCCGCCGAAACTATACTCTTTTTTTTTTTTTTCGTTTTCGTTTATTTCAAAAGTTTTCACCGGTTTTGAGACGAAAACGAAAAATTATCGAAACACAAAGAAATATACCGCACGAAAATATTACAAATGCGATCGTATTGAAAAGTCGAAAATGGTCATCAAATTATGAAACAGTTGTTTTGAGTTGCATTTTTGGTGTTAAAAAAAAAAAAACTGTTCGTGTTAGATAATATATCAAGTCAATTTTTTTCAATATTGAACGAGTTATTTCAATGTGCGGTTTCAGATAAGTTATAAATTTTTTTTTTTTTGGTGCGTTTTAAATTATTTACGCATATACTGTAGTAACTTTAACTAGGAGTAATGATGCACGTTTCAAATGATCTGCGTTAGAAATCTTAAGTAAAATTAACCCATATCATATGTTTCCTGAATGCAGTGTTAATTAAAATAAGCCACTAAAAAATATAAGGTACCTATTAAAGTGAATCAGGATTTTCTGTTTCTTTTTTTTTCTTGCTCTTTTCATGGTTTTATGTTCGGCTGGGTAAAAAAGTTTCTGTATTTATTATCTAGTTTCTCTAGATATTTAGATCTTCAAAATGATTTCTAGAGAACATAGAATGTATCAAATGTAGCAATTTTTGTAGTCTATAGTCATAAAAAAAAAAAACAAAAACAAAAACATTAATAGTTAGCATAAAAAGAAATGCCAAACAAAAGAAAAAAAAAACTGATTTCTATAGCTAGCTCGTAGAATATCATATTTTTGAGAATGTCGGGTAATTTCAAAAGGTTATTCATAATAAATTTAATTTTTACGAGCTAATAATAAACTTACTTTTTCTGTTATTTTTTTTTATTTTTATTTTTTTTTTTTTTTGTATTTTTTGCTACATGTTTTTGAATATTTTCGTTTGATAAATGAGTATTTAAACCGTAAAAAAAATAAAACTAATAAAAAAACAGCTATTTTCGATAAACCATCGACGTTCGCAATCCCTCTATGGACCGTATTATTTCAAAGATCTAAAAATTTACGGAAAACCTATTATACTACCCGGTCGAACACGATATCACGTGAAGAGCGAAAAGAAAAAAAAAAAAGGAAAAAGATAAAGTCGTACACAATACGTATATACGGAAACGCCGCCGGTAAACGTATTTCCAAAGTGCACCGCCGGAGTGCGGGCGTCCCGTGTCGTTCTTTTTCTCGTCCGTTTATCACGAAAGTTTTCGCCGGATTCGAAGGCGAAAACGGAAAAATGTCGAAACACAAAAGAAGCGCATTATATACAAGTATACCGCGCGGCAAAAATATTATGACGCAATCGCATTGTGCGCGGCGGGTAAAAAAAAAGTTACACGAAACAATACGATGGTACACACACACACATATATATATATATATGCAGTGCACTGCTCCGCGGCAGATATCACAATACACGAACGGAAGGTTTCTTTTGCGGACGTCGCCGATCGACGGAGATTTATTCGACGGCGGACCGGAAAATAAAAAAAAAAATACAGACTCGAGAAAAATTCGGCCCGGTTAATTCCGTTATTGGGCTTGTCAAACGCACGCCGCCGCCACGCGTGTGGCGTATAAAGACGAACTTTTCGGTCGCGCGACAACAATTTTTCGAACTTTTTTATTCGCCTTTTCAAACCCTCGCCCGCCGTTTATCGTCCGTGTAACGTATCGCCGGCCCCCTCGTCGTCGTCGTCGTCGTCGCGTGCGTAGTATACTCTCCCTCTGTTTCGTTTTCCCGTATTATTATTATATTTTTCTTTACGGCTTTTTTTTTTTTTTATACGACGGAAAGGCTCGGAAATATGAATCCGCGAGAGTCGTCGTCGCCCAGGTGCCCGAAATCTCGACACCGCCGCCGCTCACCGAGACGTGATTTAATATTCCCCCGAGGCGCGGTGACGGGGGCGCCGCGCGGATCGGCGACTCGAAAACGTGACAAACATCCGCCCGCTATCGGTCCCGGCGAGGGCGTCGGGCCAACGGCTCGCAAAGACGCGAGGCGCGCGCGTGTTTACGGTAATAATAAATTTACGACCGCGGGTCGGGTTTCGGCGGCGCGGTTACAAATCGCACTTTACTACGCCCCCCGTCTCTGTCCACGACGCTCGCCTTTCCCCACCCCCTCCCTTTCAATCTCTCACTCTCTCCATCTCCGTGTTGCTGCCGATCCGTCCTTATTTCGGTAAGCCCATCTCCTCCATCCCGTTCCGTCATCCCCGCTCGGAAAGTTCCTGTTAAAAACGAAAATTAGTCCATCTCGTTAAAACGGAACTGATTTGTAGTAATGTAATTCAAAAAGGGAGATGAAACAGGGGGCGAATAATACGATGACATTAATAATAGTATAAGACAAACGGCATGTCATTTTTTGATAGGCTCGTTCTTGTTTGAACAAAGAAACCGCAGTAGTTATTGCTTACCAGGATTTCCTAATTTTTCGTAAAAAAGTAAAAGTAAAAATACGAATCGTTCATTTTAATATAAACACCGTGATCATAGTTCCCACACACTCGGTATCTCGGAATTTTTTTTTTTTCAAACATTTAAGATACAAGCAGTTACATTGTTTTTCGTCACCCTTTTTAGATTCAGAGCGTAGGATCTATTGATTTACTATATGATGTGTTTTTTTAAATATTTGTTTTTTTTTTCTGTAAACAACTTTTCGAAAAGGAATCTTGCATCGATGTATAGAGTACTTTTTCTAAAAGGCAATTTTGTTTAGTTGGTTCATTAAAGTGGTAAATTTTTAATTTTTCCATAATTTTTCGAAATCATTGAGAAAACAGCAAATATGTATGGCACGTCACGACGTTACTGTTGATACGTTACGTTGATTTTAATATTTTCAAATTATGTTTTCCATACAAAAAAAATTGTTCCAATTGAACAATGACTAGAGATTGATTTTGTTATTTTTATTATATAGCCGTTGATAAAGAAAGTCATTTTTTAATTTTCCCGGGAATTTTCATAGTAAATGGAAACAAATACATAGAAAAAACAGTAAAATTTTCGAAACGTATATTATTTTCAAATCGTTTATTTTTGCGCCCTATAAAACATTTAAAACCGAACTCCTCTCAGGATCATTTTTCCTTAGCAATGATCAAATTCCTCCTCTACCTTCCCTGTTAGTTTTTATCTATAACAGTGGCCCACCCATTGTGCGAAGTATGTCCGTTTGTTTTTTTTTTTTTTTTAATTTTCAATTGGCAATTTGCTCCGTGATGTTTGAATTATGAATTAAAAGATTATTCGACTAGTATCTTAATTATTTTTCGGTGACACGGCAAACGGTATAGATTCGAACGGTACTTACTAATGAGTACACGCCACTGAAAATATAATGTCACGGGTCGATCCCCGGGGCGAAATTTCGGGTTATAAAACGGCCGACACTGCAGGAGGTCGCGGAACACACGATGGCGGCATATTCGATTGCCGCGTCGGGCGCACGCAATTTATTTATCGCTTAACGGACGATTTACTTCGGAAATGGTGAAAATTAAACGGCAAAAATATAATAATAATAGCAGGCGCCCGCATATAATATTCGTCGCACCCGATCTCTTCACACTCGGGAAACAAACCGCCTATATAATAATAATTTTGCGCGTTGATAGGAGATACTAACGCGTTGCGAAATTATATTAACCGTAAAACTCGGCCGTGCAACAATAATAATATTTATAATATTATATACTGATGGGCCTCATTTATAACCCGGTGAAAAAAACCGTCGAGAAGGCCCACCGCCGCAGCTGTAAACCGTCGGAGTGAAACGACATTTCGAATTTTTCACCGAAACCGGTGCCGCAAAACACCGCGGTGCGAAAGGCCGCGCGCGACACGTTATTATTATTTTTAATGGTCTGAAAAAAAAAAATAATACCAACGGACAAATAAATGCTTATGAATGTGGTGAAAATGTGCAGCGAATAGAGTTTTTTACCGTTCATAGTAAACGAAAGGAGTATAGAAATGAAAATGCAGTTTAAAGCGAAAATTGCGTACAATAAAAAAAAAATTTCGATTGATGAACTCGTTTTAGATTTCAAGTAAAACAGTTAGAGGCATATTTACGGAGAAGAGAAGGTATAGGAAATTGACCCCCTTTGATCTGTTATATACATACATTACATGTGGCCATAATAGGTCCACTACAACTCCGAAAATATATTTCTTAACGCTGTAGGATAGCATGAAAGAGTACATTTTTTTTCTCATTTAATTGAAACTATAATGATTATATAAGTACATGCAATTGTTTATAATATTGTGACTTTTCATATTTGTCATTACACTCTAGAACTCTGTAACAAATGAATTGTCCTTGTTGTCACGCCACCGAGATTTACAAATTACTTTTGATCAAAGATCATTATGTCAAGAAAAAAGAAAAATTAAACTCTGTAGAGTAAATTATAAAAATATTAAAAATGAATTATTATTATAGGTATACACAAAACACAAAGTACTCCCCCAAAAAAAAAAATGTACAAATATCCGTCCTGAAGAAAATCTTAAACACGATCCTAGTGGCGGGGAATGTATTGGTTTTACTATAATATAATGTATGCAGAAATATAATTATAACATATTTCGTCTATGTGATGCATTTGAAGAGGACATTATTTGATTTCCCTTTTAGTTTTCTTAATAATTGAAAAAAATGAGGTACAGATATTTATTATATGGTTTCAAATTGCAATAATTTTTGATTTTATTTTAATTCAGTGAAAAATATTCGTAGATTCCGAAAGAGACTTGTTACAGTTTCACCGAATACGTATGTATATTATCACTTTATAGATTAATTGTTTTAAGTTAGGGTGGAGTCCCCCTAACTCTAGTGCATGTAACCAACAGCCAGTATCCTTGCTGTGACCGCTGGTTTTTTTTTTTTTTTTGTAAATAGTTCAATTTTGTAATTAGATACACCGTAATATGGTTATTGTTGTATTCGTCTACGCTAATATTAATTTACCGGGTGACACGAATTATTATAAAAAAAAAAAATTGCTTTGAAAACGGAAAATATGAAATGTTCGCTTTTGAAACAGTTGTCACGCGAATTGCGTACTCGGAAAGCGCGGTCGGCACGAAAAAAACAACGAGTTTCGCATCATTCGGGCCCTAACTATAATATTATCTCGGAATGAGGGCGATGGTGAGTGGGTCGGTGGTGGAAAGAATTTTACGGACGGTCGTCATAACTGAGGCGATAATCGGCGCTCGCGCGCGCGCGTTATTCAACGATAGCCGGTCGCATATTTTACTGTCACGAAATTAATAACACAGTGACGGTCAATGTGTCCGTTCCGTGTCGAGGGGTCGCGTTTTACAAGAAAATAATAATACAAACGACGACGACGTTAATAATATAATACCGATAATAACCGACGATCGTAACAACAATGATAATATATTATCGTTATTATTATCGCGTATCAGAGGTCGGGGGTATTTAGAGTGTTGTAACGATAATAACAATAATAATAATAATAATAATAACACGTCGCGCGGGTGTGACCTCCGGTCGTGAGGCGGACGGGCACCCGACCACACAAAGGAATCCGCGGCGAGGGCGAGGCGAATGGGAAGGGGTGGGGTGGTGGGACAGACGTCACTCGGAGAACGCGCCGGCGGGGAGGGGGACACACACGCGGTGATCCCGACGACTCGGACGTTCCGCTAACGACGACGCGTCGAGACGTGCGTAGTTGCGCTCGGCCCGGACGTTGGTGCCGCCGGACTTCACGCCGCGCCCGGAGGTAGGCCTGACGCGCGACGGCTATACACGCGCGTCGCGCGCCGCTCACCGAGGTCCGTTGGCCGTGCGATATCAAATTGCCGTTATTGTTGGTGTCGTTACTATTATGATTATCGCCGTCGTGGTCGTTATTACGCTGTTATTATAATAATTTGATACATCCCTCGGGAGGACCCGGCGCGGGCGCGCGACGTGCTGGAACTGATTTGCGCCGCGGAGTGTCGTCGATCCGGGGAGACACGCACCGGTGGCCGGGAAAAATACCGTCACCGAAAACGTTCCGATTATAAACTAATATTTCGTACGAGACGACAAGCCGTAAACATGGTACAATAATATAATAACAACGATTCGTAACAATAGTATACACGAGAACGGGGTGGGACCGCGGCGGTGAAGTAATTTTCGGGGAGGGAGGGGGGGAGAAGCTCGGCCATTATTTCGTCCCGGTCTAACTTTTGACTTTTATTGTCTCGAGTCGGGCCTTGCGGTCGTTCTCTTGCAATCTCGGTTTGATTGTGAGAGGGGGGCGAGGAAGGAAATGTGTACAAATCGAAAATATCTAAAACATTTTTCACTATATACCAATTCTTTCTATTCGTTTAGGTAAGATATACTAAGTAGATAATGATTGAGAAGATCGGTCACCCTATGTAACCTCTCGCAGATGAGTAATCCGGAATCAGGATACAAGGATAAGAAAAAAATGTGGACAAATTTCGCGCCATGCTTGTGTCACCGTGGTTTTAAGTTAAATATCCATCTGATATGGCTATATAGAGTAATTTATTTGGTGTTTGTATGAGTAACGGTAGATGAATGCTAATGAAAAACGATTCTCGGCTAAGTTCTATGAAATTAAAAATTACATTAATTTGTAATTTCAAAATTACGATTGCTCGTACGTTAAAATAGGTAAAAATAAAAGGCTGTAACCACATATTTTCGATATTTTTATAATTCCCTAAAAAAAATTTCCGACGAATCTGGTATCAAGTTTTTGAGCATTTTGAGATGCCAAAAAAAAAAAAAATTTAGAATTTTTTAGAACGTATTCTAAATTTAGAATACGTTTGGATACATTTTTTTCATACGAATTTGTATTATTCACCTCACTCGAACGGGCACGACTAGTTTCGCACGATCACGTTTACCGAAAACGTTTTCGGTGGTTTTTTTTTTTTTTTTTGTTGTTGTTTAACCGTTTTTGTTCGCTATATTATTCTCGACGCGAATCTGTACGATCGTAATAATGTTATGTACATAAACCGTCGTTATAGTCGTCGTCGTCGTGACATTTTTTTTTTTTTTTGTTTATTTCCACGTATAATATATTATTATGTTTATTATACGAATGTATATATAATTTCGTGTTTACTAAAATTACATCACAAACGTCCGCAAATGAATCGGTTGTTTCTCTCGACGTTTTAAATTATTATAACGGTGCACTCGTGACGCGTATATGTATACGACACAAAAATATATTATAGGTACGCTCGAAATGACAATAACAATAAACGACTACGACATTCGCCGCAGTTATAAGATACTTTATAACCCGTGCACGGGGCTATAATGTGCGCCGACGACCATCCGAAAGCATTTGTCTCGGAATAGCTTGAGCAAAAAAAAAAAAAAAAGGGAAAAATAGAAAACAAACAGCGATACATAGATATATGTATACGTGCTATATCTAATAAACGTGGTAGTTTTAAGATCTAAGACGTCTCGAGTTTACAATTTCTGCGCTTCTTGCGGTCAGATATTTCGAGACCATAATATAGCCTTAACTGATTGCCAGACAGATGGGAGTTAGGCGACGCGAATAAAGAATAAGGGTATCCCGGATACTGGTGGATAATATGTCAACGGGTGTGCCACAGTCAGCTAAATCGGAAATCAACAAAACGTCGGCAGTTTTTTCCAGTTTTTTTTAAAAAAACTACAAGTAAAATAAAAAAAAAAAACCTCCTGAATAATTCGATTTTCATTGACGCTAGATTTCTGGTAGAAAAATGGTTTTCAGATACAAAAAAAAAAAAAATATCACGTTTCACAAATTTATTATTAATTTAGTTTTAAGTAAATTCGATGCTATCAGCTTAATAAATTAAATTAAATTTCACATACTTACCTAGACTTAGGTCCCGGAATAGACAGACATTCGAAATTATACGAGTAATTCGTAAAATTGACTACCTCTATGCAACGATCCAATTTAATGAACAATGCGTATAATAAATTGAGATCCCGATGTTTTAAAGTTCTAAGAGAAAAAGTATCGATGCGAAAATTATGTAAATAGAATTCTAGACTAGGATTAGAATAAAAACGGTTGATAAGCAGTTGTCCGAAAACGATAAAAATTCGATATGTCACGATTTCGGTAACGCGCCCCGATCGCATGCCATCATACTGCAGCACATCACGAAATAAAATCGACGATGAAGTTAGGTCGGTGTATCAAGACGGAAAATGTTTACAATGTCAATTTAATATTATACAGTATTGAATTATTAAACATTTAAATTTAAAATGACGCTTTAGGACCGTTATTATTGTTTGTCCTTATCATTATTTTTTCTTAATGTTTTCGGATAACTGTTCATATCCCCCCCCCCAAAAAAAAAAACTCATCAATATACCCCATGGTAAAATCGAGAAGAAAAAATAAATAGAAAACAAGCAGCGATATATATGTACATACATTAAACCCAATAAATATAGTAATTTTTAGACCGACGTCTATATCCGAGTTCACTGCTTCGCCGCTTCTTGCGGCTGAAAACTTCCTCCGTCGTCGCCGTCGTCGTCGTTGGCTATAATAATAATGATAATAATGTTTATAAATTTCGAGACCGCGTGTATATATTATACTTGTCGTATTATTATAGTGTGCGACCGTCTAGCCGTGAAATTCGTGTCGTAAATAAAGGCGCCGGGTCGAGGAAAACGGTTTGCAAACTTTTTGACAAGGCTTTATGGCAAGTCGACCGGTCAAAATTCTAAAGTTTCGCGTATACAGCTAAAATCGTCGAGCGAATAACTTTCTTCGGCGGCGGCGGGAGAGTAAATTATACGGAACGCAGACGGGACATCACTTTTGCTGGAGTCACTGCCGCTTTTAATTGATTATCACACGCGCACACAGAAAACTTTTGGACATTGGAAGCGGTTAATTAATTTCCATTTCCGATTTACGCGCGTTATATTATACGGATTGAATGAATTCACGAGAAGGAATCGAACGATTATTCTGCAATACAAATCCAGCATGACGTCACGTGGGTGTTAGATCATTAATTCGGAAACGGAATGGATTTTATTGCACTGAAAAGTACTGAAACATGCGCAACAACATGATCAAAGAACCTAACCTAACCTTAAGATATGCTCTAAAATAAATGAAAAAGCAAAAAAAAAAAAAAAAAATTGAAATTTGTTTTTTGCTTATGATTTTGTGTTAATCCCACGTGTAATTTATATACGAGCCACTACGCAGGACTACCTACAAATAAATTAATATACGAAATAATATTCACGAAACGAAAATGTGGTAAGTTTTCTTATCGATTCATAAATGAAAACTTTGTTATACTAGTTTTCGTTCAATTTTTAACGAGATTTACGAAGTAATACGAATAAAATCGTTATTTATATAACGCATATTAACAAAAAAAAAAAAAAAATAGCAAAAACCTTTAAAAATGGATTTTCACGTTTTCTTTTAAATTTGAAATGTCCTAGAACAATATTCTCGTATATTTTTATTTCGTTTTGTAAGAATACCACCGGGGAAATATCGACAGACATATTTCGAGATGATAAATATTACGACAGTATCCGCAAATAATCGGTGGGATATACGTTTGTATACATATATTATGGGAAAATTGGATATTACTTCGCACGGCGACGATGGTATTAAAATAACGGATTTGTTATTTTTCAAGTGCCGATGTATTATATTATCACGCAAGAGATCCGCGCCTTTTTTTTTCCTTTTTATTTAACCGCCCATCACGTGTACGTGTGTAGTGTACGCATTTAAATTTTCGACACACCACCGGTCCCCAGTCGATGACGATGAGTCACACGTTGAATAAATAATACGATCGCGGCTGTGACGGCGAATGTTGCGAGGGACCCAGCAACCCGCGAATCCCGGTAAGTTCTCCGAGGACCGCGATTACCGTCTTGATCCCGTGAAATATTACATTATTAACGAGCGCCGCCTGGGAAGTTTGCGTATTATGACCCGTAAAAACGACACCGCCGCGTAATAATCGCGTATTATAATACGCGGGAAAAGTCTCCGGAGACATTTCCGACAAATCAAAACACACGGAGTTCGCGGAGCTATCGATAATGTTACGATGGGGTGTGACGGCGGATAAGTCGAAAAATCGTTTGACCGAGTGTGATGTGTGTGATACAGTTGTTGTCCGAAACCCGTCAAAATCAGCTACCGAAAATCCCTGGGGCTCAGATTCGGTTTTCACTAGTTAAGCGACAATTAATCGCAGATTTAAAACGGTCAGTCGAAACTGGTTTTGACTGAAACTTATGAATTCGAACTCAACCGAACAACAAATCACTGTTTGCGTAAACAGAAAAAAAAAAAAAATCGGATCGCGTTTACCTAATTCTAAATGCCACGATAATGAATGCCTACCGAAACAAATAACAACGTTAGATTATCCTGTTCGCAACATTAATTAGGTGTGCACATTATACTAATCGTGATATGTTCTTATTTATACGTGTTCCTAATTTAAACTAACGATATAAAATTAACTCCTAAAAATCGATTTTCACTGGATGACTTAAGTTTTCACGAAATTATTTCAACACGACTAACTGAAAAAATAAAGTAAAAAAAATAAAACAAGTTCAAACGTTTGGGTCTTGGTTAGTCGAGTTTTAACGAGATGGAATTGTGAAAACTAGTTTTGACGGATTTCGGGTTTTAGCTGTAATTTATATATCGCTAGCTGTCTCGTCAGGCATTGCCCGTGCCAAATAATGTGTAATAAAAATGATTCCCCCTAGATTTCTTGTTTCGATCTCCGTCACTATTACTGCAGTTAACCGTTGTTGTCTTGAAATGTTTAAAAATTAATTTTCTTTATTTTTAATTTCGAAACTTATATAAATTAGCTATATGGTTGCTAAGCAATGAAAAATATTTGATAATTTTTTTTTTATCCAGTCCAAACTACTACAGGTTAGGGGTCATCTACTACTTCTACTGGTCAGACCGATGTTTTTAATAGCTTTGACTGAGTATATTTAATTGTATGAGTAGTTTCGGAGATTACTTCGGACATCAAAATAGCCCTTTGATTTTTATATATAGATAAAAATATTGAAAATTGGCACTGGCAACGCCGGACAGGACAGCTTGTATAATTATTATGTATAGTATACGTATGCCAAATGGCAATTTTTTAAAAATTTTTTTTTATCTGTTACACTCTTTTTCTAATCTCGCTTTCCGTTGCTCGTAGTGCCTTTTTCTTTCGTGCTTCAGATGTAGATCGACCAATCGATTTTTGTTTGGAGGAGGGGGCAGAACTGTCGACGATGCAGTATTTGACAAATCGAAGAAGACGTGTATGTTTTACGTATGTCTTATGTATGTCTTATACACCCATGAACTGAAGTGTAGACAATATTGATTTTTTTATCGGCATTTGAAATTGAACATTTTCTCTACAATCACAAAAAAAAAAAAAAAAAATATACACATACACATAGAATACATATCATAGACATAATAAGAATTTAACCGTGACAACCCAGTTAACTAATCATATTTGTTTTTGTATCCGTATAATACCAAGATAAACCATAAATAAAAAAAAAAATGATTTATCTACATAGCACAAGTGCATTATAACCAGGTTTTTGTGGGTGAAAATCCTCTCATCAATGCGGTGTAATAGGTGTTCATTCGATTATACTACAGTCAGCGGAGATAGTATATGCTAATAATGTGTACGCAGCTATAAACGGCCGGGACGGTACAGTACAGTATCCGATTATAAGTTTGCCACTAAATCTTATCCTCGTTGTGGAAATTTATTGCATCAATAATAATTTGACTTGCGTACAGATTATAATATCACCCGGCTCGACATATTATATTAGTAATTAATTTCTGGCGAAACTAAATTATATTATATCAAACACAAGGCAGATAAGACATTGATCCTTTAGCATATATATCTATGATTATGTACAGGTGTACTATACCAAAATCACAGATTCGAAGATGCGTCCATTATGATAATATATTTTCCATTATCGTAATCCATAGGTTTTTAGATCTCCTTTTAGTACGTCTATCCGTCTCTTACATGACTCGACTTGGGGACTATTCCATTCCGGATTCAAAAGACCCCCAAGACTTCTTTGATGGCCTCATTTTATTATGCGTCTGAGCCACTGATTTCTTTGATTTATATGTAACTTTTAAAGGATGTTAAACCCATTTCTTTCTGTAGTTCTTTATAGGACTTCTTTCTCCGTTTATTTGTATCGTGATATTACAAACTGATTCACACGAAACCCTCGATATTTTTTTCTCGAAGTTCTTGGTTTTATTTTTACTGTTACAGTCGCTTCTGTAATCCCAAATTCACAACCATACGTAAGCAAGTTTATATGATTTTAATTTTGTTTAATTTAATTTTATGACATTTGTTAGCGCACATTACGCTCATTTTCGTTATTCATATTCTTCTCCGTTCATCTTATGTGATCAATCGTTCTTAATATGTTTAGTACACCTAAATATTGGAAACGTTTACTTTTTCGAAAGCTATTGATTCCTGAGCCAACATAGGATAGCTCAATGTTTGGGTACACCAACAACGTCCGATGTATACATTTTTCTAAATAATTACTGACTGCGTCGGGATTTTTGATCCGCTTTGAATAAGAAAGTATCGTGGAGTGCCGATTACCGTTAATATTTTATCGTTAGTGTTTGGTTGTTTTTTTTTTTTATATTTATTCCTACCGCGCCCGATAACGTTTTGAGTTGTTATTCGAGTAATTTTACAACAATAGGTTATTATATCATAAACTAGATATTTGTACGGTCTATTGTTACTCACAGATATTCGAACGAAACAATAATAATAATATCTGCAGCGGGGCGTAACGCACATCGTACAAAACACACTCTCTCCACTGTACGCCGACAGCGGATTTCGAGTAGTGATTTATCAAAACATTGGACCTCGAAAACTCTTTCGGCCTACGTTCCCCCACGGAAATCCCATAAACCGAATCCCCGAGATGATGGGTTTGCGCCGAGGATTCGCATTGTCTGCGTGTCATGCGAAAATAAATTTGTTCGGAACCTCAGCAGCTGAAGAAATAATGATACGATGACAGACGTTAGCAGTAGCAGCAGCAACAGTGGCAGCAGTGGAGTGCACGCTCTGCTGGCGGACTCGCATAAAGGTTACATAGTACATAGTACATACCCCGAAGGCTCGACCGTAGTAAAATAAAAGTACGAACAGTCTTCAATTTAAGCACATTATATTTTGCCCTAATTCGTTTATTATATTCTACGCGTAGTGCTATATTATTATATTTCGACGCCGCATAAACTATATTGTGATTATATACTGTTGTTTCAAGGCGCGTATATTATGTTTACGCGTGAAAATGTAATGCACACAATCGTGATGGCAGTGGCATAAGTTATGATTTTTTTCGGGTGGGGAGGGGGGGGAGAAAATTATTTTTTTAGCTTACCCGCCGTTTTAGGGACCTTCCACGCTTAAATTATCTCTAATTCAGATTCCGAATGAAGCCAAGAAGAAACTGTTAGTTTTAATAAGATATTATGTTTTTTTTTTTTTGTTCAGAAAACACTTTTTCGGTCAATAAAATTACTCCCATTTATTCTTGATGTACATTAGAAAATGCAGATTTTTCGATATTCCGTTTGTCTTTGCCGAATAATTGTAATCAATGCTTTTTTTTTTTTTTTTAAATACTCCGATATGTTCACGCAGACCTTACCTACCTTAACATATTTGGAATTCTTACCCACGATGTTACAATACACGACGACATACATAAACGTCTAATAATAAGGTCCATGTTCCCGGCACCATTCAAGACAAATTGCTAATAACTTTGTTAGGGGTTGGGCACAAACGAAGCAAAAGCTCCGGGTTCGAACCAAAAATGTTGAATAAGCGGTGCTGGACCTCTAATAATACTAATAATACACCGTTTAGAATCTATTTTTAATTGCATTGATTCCAGTATATAAATTAAATAACTCTATACTTATGTACATATTATCCTATTATATATATATACACTCCCTATTTACTTCAGTGGCTTACCGGTGAATAATAATCATTCGTAAAACGTAAAACGTAAACTTTTGATTTTAGTTTTTTAGTGCAAGAACTTTTGAATTGTAACCACCGTTAACTGTAACATAATAACCTTTAAAATAATATATATTAAGATACGTTATTTAGTATAATAAAAAAGGCTTTGGAGGGGATCTATACCTATCAACCCCCTCCCCCCATAACTATACCACTGCGTGACGGACTTGCCGGGCCATTACGACGCCGTAGCAGTAAAGTATCCGTTTTAATCGTCAAGGAAAATATTTATTTACGACGAGTCGGTCGGCAATCGTAATAAAAATATTGTTTTCTTCTCGAAAATCTCGTACGATATTTTTATGAACTCTTCGATATTTTATACGAATGAACATTTTAACGGCGTTTTATTTATACATTATGGATATTTAACGTCAACACGCCTTATGACGTATATAATATTAAATATAAGTTATGTACTCGACTAAAATAAATGGAAAACCGTTTTTACGGTATTTTACAGAAAACACATAAATGCGGTAAAATTAAATCCGTCCAAGTACCTACGTAAATAATAATATACCGTTTGAAAATGAAACGTTTTTACGACTTTTCTACATTTTTATTTTCTCATTAGATCTTTGAAATAAAACCGCAAGTTAAAATATAACGTTTAGCTCAGTGTCCCGTTTAATGTTTTGAGATGGTACACAAATAACAAACATCAATCGTCTAAAAAAGTTCAACATAAAGTGTATTATATAAATGTAGGTTTACAAGGGCGCGCACGAGTTGCGTACCAAGTTAAGTAACCGTAAATTTTTTGAGTGAATTGCGTGTCAGACGCGATTCGTGTTGCCGTTTTGCCATAGGCATAGGTGTGGACTAGAGATTGCCTAGCACCCTTTAAATATTTTTTTACCACACGAAATGAATTGATTAATTATGCACTTGTTAGTTGCAATAGTTATATTATTGTGTTCATTTTTTTAAGGTTTTATTTTGAAAAATAAATTAAAAACTGAAAATGTAAATATAACAAGTTACTTATTAGTTATTTATTGTGTATAATACGTACGTCGTTTTTAACTATATAGTAATAAAAAAGTTTCAAGAACGAAAATTTTTCAACTTAGAACTCGTGTGGTAATCATTATTTCTTTTTTACAGATTTTTTTTCGTTAGCGAAAGTCCTTTTATAGTTTTTTAAAGTACCGATATGTTGTAGGTAAATCGTATTGAAGTCAAGAACATGCGACATTTTTATGTAAACTTTTTCATCACTTTACGTTCGTTTTTTTCAATTTGAACTCTGGTCTTATTTTTTAAAATTACAGGATAATGGATCACACCGGGTGGTTTAGGGAAATTCGACTAGGCCGCCATTACGTCGATATACCGTTCAGGGTAAGTATTACCGGAGAACCGTTAATACTTTTGTAAAACTCGTGAATTGCAGCGCGGTGAAAAATTAGTTTCGAGTGTTTGACAGAAGGTCGTTTTTTTTATCCACTCTTTTTCATTTGGACTGCAAAAGGGGTTGAGATGGAATAACAAGAATGTCTCGTGTCGTTTGCAGAACAGGTGACACGTCGCCACCACCTTCGTAACGTTTTGGTCGTATCTTAAAAACTTCTAGGGCCGGACGTTCTCGCAAGGAAAAAAATAGAAAAGAGAGGAATAAAAGGATAATAATAATAAAAAGAGGGAGCGAAAAGAATGAATATGTTTACTACTGCTCATCGTACAGTATGCGACCGCAGCTGGACCCACAGAGTCTCGTTCTTTGGCATAGCTGATTTATAGTTTAGACGGAAAAACGAGACGGGACGTGTGTATATATGTGTGTGCGTGCACACTACAGTCTGTTTTCCCGTAAGATCAAATCCAAAACGAGAAAACCTCCTCTGCGTATGATGTAGTATATTTGTCCCTGTCGTAACGCGAGTACATATAGTATTTTTATGTTTTAGGGTGCGTCCGAATGCGGGTCGAGATTCGGCAAACCTAGTCCCCGACGGGACAATCGAGGAGAAAAAGGAAATGTACGAATATGCCAATTGTAGTGTAATAATTTTGTACCAATTCGGAACTTGCGAGAAAAAAATCATGTACTGGGTGAACCATTAAGCAGACTCGTCCCGTTTTTATGGTTAAATTAAGCATAACTGTTTATACATTTTTATGTTTGGAATTATTTGTGTAGTCAAAGACGATATTTTCGTATATTCAGATTTTTCACAATATATTTAAGGTGTACCTATCACGTGGCGATACCAAATTTTATTATTCAAATAAGAACATGTATTCAAAATTCCATAAACAGATGGAATATTAGATAAAATAAATTTTGGTGTTGAAATTTTTGATTTCCGTCCACTCGTTCACGAGATATTCCGCTTTTAAGTTTATGCAGGGAGAGAGCAGTGGAACGCTGTTCAAACGCCAGGCGCTGTGACGCTACACAAATTATACTCCACTACTCCCCCCCCACTGCCTGAATTTAAAAACGGAATATCTCGTGAACGGGTATCGAAAATTCCATCACTAAAATATACAAAAATATCTAACATTCCAACTCATATTCTCGGAAGGAATCGAATAATATTACTTACAAAAAAAAAAAAACAACCGTATCAATAAATGCGACGGATTTTTATTCGTTTATTTGTTGTTTCAATTCGGTCGGATAATTGTCATCGTTATAAATGTACAATGGTTAAGTAGGGGTAATGCAGGGCTCGTATGTTAATGAAATTGCAATTTTTTGTTCTATTCGTTCGACTTAATGTTTATCTACAGACACGCATTTTATTCGTGTAGTGTAAACTACTGGTAACGAAATAATATATTTGTTGTTTTTATTTTGCACAATGCGATTGCATATTCAACGGTTTTTGTAAATACTAATGCATCTTTTTTTTTTTCTATTTCGGGAATATAAACGCACATTTCAGCATTATATTACTACTTAAAAATACGTGTTACAATAACGGGTAATGTTCATTTTACACCGGTATAATTTTCACACTTATTATTTGAGTTCCGTTTATTATTATTTTTTTTTTTTTTTTTTTAACGTTTTGCCATTTATTGCATTATAATATTGCATTATGTTCGCGTTGACATCGAAACCGNACAATAACGGGTAATGTTCATTTTACACCGGTATAATTTTCACACTTATTATTTGAGTTCCGTTTATTATTATTTTTTTTTTTTTTTTTTAGGTAAATTATTAGTGTTTTACACGACACTATTATACTGATAGGATTCTCCTGTATAAACTCCGCGTTCGTTATTCGACATTTTTTCAGAATGGTTATATGTGTATTCGATTCACGGCGTACTCGAGTGCATTGTACATAAACACAAAGTAACAGTTCGACTTTAACTGCGTTTTTTTTTTCTTTTTATTATTATTAATTTTTTTTTTTTTTTAACGTTTTGCCATTTATTGCATTATAATATTGCATTATGTTCGCGTTGACATCGAAACCGATTTTTGTTTGTTCGCGTAGTCGGCGAAAAGCCATCCGGTCGTGTCCGATGCGCCGACAAAATAAAACGTCACGGGCAAACAATGTATACAATATATATTATACGTGTGACTATACAATATTATACAGTGCGTACACAAAATGCTCAATACAATATATTATATAAGTAAATTACGCCGGCCCGCGTGGGAGTATTTACATAGCGGGACGCGCTTTCAGAACAGATTGATTTTACGGGCAAACAAATGCAGTTGACGGTCGTTGTACACGCCGCATATTATTATTGTAATACATCGAGAGGGTCATAAACGCGGACAAATGCGCGAGAATTATCGTCATGAACACGCCGGACTGCGAAATATTTTAATGGCTCGTCCTTTTCACCCCGAGCGCGGCGAGGAATGTATCGGTTATACTGTTCGGCGAACCCGCCGGCAGAATCGGTTCTTTTACACGACAGTACCGATACAAGTATTATGGAGTACGCGGTTATTTTTTTCTTTTCTGTCTGCTGCCAACAAGTTTCCTTCCGGAAATCTTGCGCAATTCAATAAACGACAAGAGAGCTTTTTCTGCTGCATTTCGGATCTATAGTTGGTGCTCCGGGGGAAGTAATTTTTTTTTGATTTTCGGGATTCATAATAATACTGGCGACAAACCGTATAGGAAAACGGACGAATTTATACGGCAATAAAAGATCCGATATTTGTTGAATAAGGTGCGGTCACTGAAATATTTGCTCGTTGGAAAATGTCGAGTTTCCCGCGTCACTGCCGAACGTATTGTAATGTTATTTTTATACGCGTACACATTAAATTTAAAAATTACAAATTTTACCGGAAAATCACGGAATTTCAAAACATGAACACGACTGAACATTGCTCAGAATCGGTACTTTTTTTAGAAACGATTTATCGATGCGTACTGATATTAAATAACCTTACGCTATTTTCCATCGCCAACTTCCCAACTACAACAGTGGCTGTACATCCATCATCAGTACCTATCAGTTATTTTATCGCTATTTTTTTCGTTATTCCGTTATTACAATGCCAGGTAAGTATAATTATTTATTATAGTGTGCGCGTTTTGGCAGTGTATATATACGGTTACACGTTTTAAGCCGAGTGTATAAAAATTTATGTGGTTGAAAAATATTCCCGGCGATCGTGCGACGATCGGTGCGGAAAGGGTTAGGCACCTTAACCGTCCGTAATAAATTCGGTTTGCGAACCATTAAATACGAACCGCCACCGCCGACAACGATAACATCGATTTCGCGCGAACTTGTGAATTTTTCCAGTCACAAAATATTACGCAGAACGCGAAATGCAAAAAAAAAAAAAAAGAAAAAAAAGGGAAAAAAAAAAAAAAAAAAAACCAGCAAAACGTAACAATATACGACTAATGGCGAGTCACTCGGGAACGGACGTCACATTTTATTATTATTCGCAAACGGTTCCAATTACACGCCGGGCGTGTAGTCTCGCTGTTGTTGTTTATGTAAATTCCGCCAGGAGACCTCGTCGCTGTTCGATATATTTTATTCAATAAACCAATATACGAGATTAAAATACATATAGGTACTATATCATGATTTTCGAGTGGATATACGCGTGTTTTGTTGTAGCAACGCACAACGCAATAATAACAATTATTTCGTTTTCTCATATTCGTTTGGCCGAATGGAAGAGTTCACACAAAACTTATAGCCGCCGCCACCGCCGCCGCCGCCGTCGTCCGCATCGACATGTTCCGTTCATATTTGTATTACGTTAAAAACCGTACGTTACGAACGTAGCGTTGAAAGTCCTGCAGGTTTCACAATTGAGCGCAACACCAAAAGTTTCAAATCTGTCCGCCGTCTCCGTTCTTCGTACATTTCGCCCGTGAGACCCTTCCTAGAATATGGCGTGGTTCTTTGGCTATCTTACCTGACAGATCACCAACTTCGCATCGAACGCGCACAGAAAGATTTCCTTTCATTTACAATTCCCCACGGTCGGCCACCACGACCGTTCCCCTATCCGAGCATCCATTCGCATCCAACTCTAACCTTGTGATGACTCGAAGCTGATCAACGTTTTATCAACTCTTTTTTAAATTTTTAAACGGTTCTCTGGATGTTCTTGACCTCCTCGAAACAGTGTACTTTAAAATTCCCTCATGGTTTCTGGTGTTATCATTTCGTTTTGACGGTTCGATCGTCGTCTCTGCAAAGTTAATGTACTAAAACAGCTTATCCGGGCTTACACTGATGCATATTTATCATAAGTATTCCAGTGGATGAAAACCCGGAGATTAGACTTTGTATTATAAATGTATAATACGCGTTATAATATAACATAAAAATAAAATAAAAATATCTTATATTTTATGAATTAAAATATTTTATTTTGCAAACATAAAAGAGCCCAATTATCCGTGCCTATTAATACAATTGGCGTAGCTGTATCGTTGCCTTTTTTAAGGATTTTTCTATTTTAAGAGTAGGTGAAAAAAGATTTCGCCCTCCCCCCTCCTCCTTCGTAAGATAGGCGCTTTTTTTAGGAATGCCACTCGCGACCTAGCCCCAATAACGCCGCTGATCCTAATATGCAGTTTCGCGGATTTTATACGTTGTTGATTAATACGATTTCAGTCGAAACGCGTTTACATAATATACGTATATTACATCATAGAAACCCGTCGGATCGCCCGAAAACAAACGTTCGCCAGACCGCGACGCGTCGTTTAAAGGCCGCGAACTTAACGGTGATGATAATATTATTAACATAATTTACGGTACAATATCTTAATGCGATATGTTTGTTTGTGTAACGGCGGCGGTGATTGGAACACGACTGTTTGTGGCGGTTCGGAAATCATAACGGAACCGCGTAACAGAGGTCTGGTTTTTATTTCGACCATCTGCGGACCCGCGGACCACTTCATAAAAACGGTGTTCGCTAACATTTCCCGACACCCGACCGACGGATTTCTGCGGGCCATACTGTTATTGTCGTCTTCGCGCTGCAGTTTCCCTCCGGTGTGCCGAGACGTAATAATATAGTTACACGAGTGGCGCAAACGTCTCCGGAATATAATTATTTATGGAAAGTGTGAAATATTGCCGTTCGTGTAGGTATATAGTCACACTTCGTTCCGCGACGATCGTAAATCCTCATCACGTAGTAACCGCGGCACGGATATATACCGCAGACGCTTTTAGAGAACAAAAATCGTGAGCATTTTCATAAAATCCTGTGCGCTGATCCTTTCTAAATGTGGTTTCGGTAATACGGGCGGAAACGCCGAGTTTTCTTTGCCGGAATTTGCATATTATTATTATTATTATCATTTTTTTTTTTTTTTTTTTTTTGTAAACGCCCGAAAATTCAATACGTGTCGAAAATAATACTCTGTCACGTATAATGAAATATTCATTAGTTCGTTTTTTTTTTCTTTTCAAAAATTCGGTTTGCGAATTATTCATTTCAACGGGGTTTTAAACGAAAAAAAAACCTCCGCGAACCAAAATTTCGACGGTCGAACAGCTCTCTTTCGAATCAAGTATACACATAAAACCGTAAGTACAGTCGGCGGACACAAATCCTGTATAAATTTAAATGACAATGGAAAATAATGTCCGTATGCTTCTGGAAATAGTACCCGAGGGAACCATATATACAATGGATGGCACATTTGTGAGAACGCAAGTCGATACGTGTTGTTTATTGGTCGAATTTTATTTTATATTTATATATATAGGTAAACGAATATCGATGCCAGTTTATTTAGTTAAACAATACATCGAGACGAAGAGAATATACAATATAATTTTAAAATATGCAATACAATTTTGTAATCAGTGTTCGTGTTAAATTACCAAATAATTATCTAGAAAAAGATAAAAGATAATGCATGGAAATGTAACTAGCTGAAGATTAAAGACGAGAGATTATAATTTATCATGATAAAGAATGATCCATTTATTTGTTTTATGTTACAGCGCAGAGCTTTAGCTAACTGGCAAATATACACATTTTCTAAAATAAATTTACAAAAATTAACTATAAATTGAAATTTAATTATAAAAACTTAGTCTAATTATCTTTGTAAGGTTACAAAGTTAAAACTAAATTAACTTCAATTTTCACCTATTCTAAAAAAACTTGTAAATGTTCGTTTTTAAACTTTTTAGGAATATTAGGTATGCAAAGTTTGAATTAATTACCGTATGGAATTATTAGGGTTAAATTCATAACATTGATAAGTGATTGAATAATAAACAAGAAACTGCCAAATTTAAATGCTAGAAATAAACTTAATTTTATAATATAAATTATTTTTTAACTCTTCAATATACCTATTTATTATATTATGTATTATGCATAATCAATGATATCACTAATCTCTAATGAAAAAATAATTCATATTAAAATGAAAACATTTTTGTTTCAACAATAATTCCGATTGTTTAATATTTTTCATTAACAAAAAAAAAAAAAAAAGTATCTAGAATAATATTTATCTAGATAAATGAATTATGTATCTTAGCTACATATCTAGATCACTTAAAATCGTTTAACTAAATAAATAAGTTAAAGGATAAGTAAACAGTTGTATAGATAAATTTAAATTCTGTTATGGTAATATAACCATTAATTTGATATAATTTTAAAATAACAGTGCGAAATCGCATGTATTCCCTAGGTAGTAAAACAATGCATTTGATTTATTAAATATTCGTTTTATTAACTAAAATATTAATATTTTTATAAACCTTATTTAATTATTTAAACGGCATATCATATAGTATACAGCGTGATTAGTTTAACGTTAAACAGTTATTATTCCGCAAAGCATTGAATTTTTTAAAACAATTTTTTTAGAAATTTAAGAAATAAGCAGCTCTCAAGTGTTACATTACCATTATTTTTGTAGCCCTTATTTTTAGGTTACTGACTTTTGGTTTTCAAATTTTCAACCTATATTAAAATTTGCATAAACAAAAGACCCGCCAACAATTATTTAAACTTATACTTTATTCCCACAAATACATGTTACAAAAATGATTGATAATGTAATATTTTATAGCTGCTTGTTTCTTAAATTTGCAAAACAATTTTTTTTGAAAAAGTCAATATTTTGCAAAATAATAGTCGTTCTGCGTTAAATGAATCACCCTATATAAGATGGGGAAAAAATAAATCCCATTTCATAACCGTAACGGAAGATATAGGAAAATCGTATTACATACGAGTCCCTCGTCGAATCGTGTATTTTTTATTACAGTATCACGACCGTAAACGCGCGTAATAACGTACGGAATAATCATAAAATGTGTGGCCAATATTCAGCTGAACTTACTTGTATTGTAACCCGACCCTCTTGGAAAAAACAGAACTGGAATACAATGCCAATTGCAAGTAGCCATCGCATAAAATATTTTTATTCGAATTCGATTAATATTACAAAATGTGTTCTTCGACTCCAGTAAAAACTATATAATATTATTTTACAATAAAATGCGGACTGTTAACATTTTATAGCGAAGCGTATTCTGGTTATTGAAAATGTATTGATCCTACACGAGGTTTTCAATTGAAAATAATATCCGTTATATTATCTCGTGGCCAGTGGCCATAAAGATCAAGCAAATAGGTTTAACCTGACCAATTAGAACCGATATACTTAAATTGTATACGCTCATCTTACAAACAATAACATTTGATATGTTGAATAATTTGGTTTTATTATGATACCATAGTTACACTACTTGCAATCATAATATTATGGACTTTTTCTCCTTGCCGTACGTACTTTATATTTTGTACCGATTCCCCGCCTCACCTATATCCGTTCGTGGAGATTTTCCTTTTAAAATATTCACACAAGCTGTATAATAATATTATAATGATGTGTTATTTTGTCGAAACCGTGTATCTACTGGTGATTTATTAATTATTGTTTTTACGCTTTAACGACGATACAATAGCACCTGGTAATAGTACTTGACACAAATAGTTAAAGGGTCTTGAAAAAGAATTCTATGAAAAAACAACAATCTATTCTTTTCCTGTTTTTTTTTTTTTTTTTTTTTTTTTTTTTTTTTTTTTTTTTTTTTTTTTTGTTGTTCAGCGTACTTTATAAATCTTGCCGGGTACAATATCGAATGGCGGTATTATAAAATGCACAACATGGAAGTATATCCCAGTAAAAATCTAGAATGATAGTTGATAAAATAGAGATAGTTAACCTTTAAACGTAACTTCCTCGATATTTAAAATGTATATAAATATTCTTGTTTTTTTTTTTCCCTGGGCCCTTACATTACGGCGATGGCCGACCGTATTCTCATTATGCTCGTACCGTGTTTATAGTTTTTTTTCCACGATTATGCGACGCGAAAAAGATTATTTATGAAATGTTGAAACTATATTGCAAGATAAGTGTATGAACTATGGAATTTCACATTGAAAATGTTGGTACTATATGACTAACGGTGATAATATATTACCTCGTGGGGTGGTGTCACTGTACCCCAGACAATTTAGGAAGTGTTGGTGAGCCCTATGAATATTAAAGCGGAAGTAGATGGGTAGGTATATATTCTTGACTTTTAATAGGGGATCTCAGGAACACTCGTTCGGGATAGACCTATTAACGGTGAGGCGGTCGTTAACGAAAGGGGTGGCTTTTCTACGGAGAGGAGAAATTACGACCCGAGGTATCGCGTTTTAATAAAAAAACTATTTTTTATGAAAAAAATAAAATAAAATAAAAACACTGAAAATCCCCAAGGGGAAAAGTTTTTCTACGGTCATAAATAATGATGATGCTATATACGCATCTTTCAAATGCCGCGTGGTAGACAAAAACGTTATACACGTGTGCGACGTCGATAATAATATTTCGATTTATTAGTGATGTTAATGGTCCCGAGACCTTGCAAGTTTTCATCTCTAAAACAAACTTATCGTTTTCTACAGTCACAAGTGGCGGCGATATTATTCTTCGCGTGCGTACCAACAGACTGCTCGGATGTACGTTGAATATTTTTCAAGAAAAAAATCTTTTTGTGTAAGTATTATGACGGTGGGTGGGGAAAAGGATTTGATTTGTTGAAATGTCCAATTATCATGATATTATAACGAATAAATGTACGTGTTGTTATAATAATGTATATACATAATGTGTGTGTTATGTGAAGATTTTTTAAAGATGATTTAGGTCCATTGCAGTGAGAACTGCAACACAATATGCAGCCCTCATATCTCCCTGCCCTCAACTGTCTCTTGATCTTCCACCCAGTGATTTTAAACCTGTCTTTACTACCGACCGTCTTTGTCCGGGTCGTCCTCATGGACGTTTAAAGATATATACATAATGATCTCGATCTAGTATTTTTTAGGACGCTTATGTTATTTCAACATCTCCCCTATTGTTCCTTTTAAATTTTCTTGTAGATTCTTATTTCCCATTGCCTATTGTCGTTATTCTTCGGTCTGGTTTTACTTTCACTGAGGCTTGCACATAAATCCGGGTTTATTTATTTATTTATGCATATATTACACCCTATCAGTAAAATTGCCCAATTCATGAAATTACGTTATATTTATACTTTTCATCCTTTTTGTGATAATCGTTTTAACATATTATGGTGTATTTGTTTATGATCAAACCTAAAAGTAAGAACATTGTCTATATATTTGTACGTTGGTTTTTTTTTTTTTGATAATTTAATTTTTAAGCGAGTTAAAATATGTTAAATATTACTTAAATTTTGTTAAAATTATCATCACAAAATGATAGCGAAAATTATAAATATAACTTCATTTCATGAATTGACCAATTTCACCGACGTGCGGTAACACGTTTAAGATAATACTTACAAGATAACATAGGTGAATTTTTTAAATAAGCTTATTAACCAACGAAATATTATGTAGCAAATGTAACAAAATAATGAGATCATAAAATTATAAATTCTTCTATCAATTGCCCAGCATTCGGACCATACGCGTACAATTTTGTCAGCCCTTCTTCACAGTTGCGCCCAGTGGTTTAAACATAAGTAGGGCTTAAAATATTTTTTCGCGTACCCCACCGCACCACTCTTTAATCACACTAACCATATTTTATACTTAAAAAAACAAAAATTTCAAATGCCACACGGTACCTACCCTACAAATCAATATGGTTTTAGTCACACTAGTGTGACATGATGCGTGAGCGTCACTGTTTCTCCGCAGTTTGTGCCATGTCACGGCTCCGCTATGTGCGTGATCGACTGTATTTCGGCACGTTCGCAAAGGACCGAGCCCAGTTTATGAGTTATGTGTGCTCCGTTGAACCGTTCAGAGTTCGCGGTCGAGCGTTGTTCGTTGGGCCCGTGTAAAATCTCCACCAGAAACTTGTATGGACAGTGCTTCAACCGGGTCTCTCGATAAATCCGGCCGTAACAGTATAATAGTACCTAATAATAACATTATTATTATTATTATGATCGTCGTTGGGCGAAAGCGACCGCGGACGTTCGGATTCGACCGGGTCGCGTAGCGGCGTTCGGCACAAAATAAGAATAATAATAATCGAAAAAAAAAAATCAAAGTCAAATCGGTCAAAATAACTCGACAACGACAACAGCAACAACAATAATATAATAATATATTACAATATCGGCCGCGGCGGCCGTCGTTTCGCGCGCGACGTCTCCGCGCGTTTCCACACGTCATTAGCGCGCCCGACGACGACGACTCCGCCACCGCCGCCGTGGCCGTGGAGGAGAAACGCGCATCGCCATCCATCATGTTAACGACACGGCGCGCGCCGCAGAGGATTTTTAAGAACGGCTAACCCCGGGGCGCGACCTCCGGAGTCCGTTCCGTCGTTCGTTAACGGCCGCGATATCGATTCACACGCGTGCATAATGCATACATAACTACGCAGTGTGCGCGTACAATACGCGCTCGTGCGATACACGCGTATGCGCTCTATACCGAAAGTAACGGCGCGCGGCGTTATATGAAAAAAAAAAAAGTTTAAAAATAAAAAAAAAAATACATAGGTACAATAAACGTTTACAGAGCAGGCGTTTTCTCTGACAATACGCCGCTGGCTCGGTCTACAGCGTAACCAACGGAAGGCACGTTAAAATCGCAAGTTGAAAATAACGTTTCGGACATATTTTGTAAAATTATTACCGCGCCCGTACGCGAGGGCGCCCGCAGAAATTTGTCGAAGGACCGTGTGGCGTGATGGTCAAATGGCAAATACTTGTACTGGCATTCACATATTTATTTGTGTCATTATGCTATATCGCGGTAAAAAAAATTAATAGAGCGGGGGGGGAGGGTAAATGTCCCTAATTACTCGACCCCGAGGATGCACGTTAACGTTTGTAACTTAATTGATATCCACATAAAGATTGTTAACATCGAGATCTCTAAAAGTCTGTTCAGGTTCATGACATGACTACACAACTATTCTGCTACCATAGTGTCTATTCACACACCCACCCGAATTTTCCCGGAAATCTGAACAAAATGACCAGAAAATCGACAGCATTGCGTTTCAATACTTCAAGAGTTTATTAAAAAGTGTTTGATAATATTTGGAATTTACAATATTGTTATAAGGTAAGGTAAGAAATAAGATTTAAACCGCGACGTGCGTCTATTTTGTAAAAGGTTTATTTCGTAAAACCAAACGCTTTTGAACAGCGTGACGAAAATAATTGAAAGGTCGGAATCTCAACAACGACGGAATAAGGAAAAAAATATGTAGTCTGGGCTGGTTATTGAGTGCTCCGATGCGACCCTGAACGAACACGCGTATTATACTCAGCGTGCGTTTTGTTGTCGTGGTTTACGCTCAAACGCTCCGGCGGTTCTCAAAAGCGTCCCCGTGACCTTTGGGCCGCGAATAATACGCGGTAAATATATAAAAACCTGTAAAAAAAAAAAAAAGAAAAGAAAAAAGCTCGCTCGAATATTGTGCCACATCGAAATCGCGGTCGAACGGTTCTTAGCTTTTTGCTTTATCGAGCACAATTTTTGGCAAAATATGTTTGCCGGCAAACGAAAATACCTAAATAGAATTTATAATTGTATAAACGTTCTCATTTTGTATGTAGAGTTATTAAAAAGCCCGATATATTGTGCACCACGCGAATGGATTACTGTTGTTGGTGGGAAATTCGGAAGGTTGAAGGCATAAAATATATCACCCACAAGGCAATAATTATATGTTTAAATACTGAAAGAGACTATAAATCTTTGCCATCAAAAAACGATTCAGAGCGGTTATCGGTATCCCGGTAAGTATTTATAGTCCTGCCTTTTATCCTCTCGGAACCGTCGATACTCAGAAATAAGCATAAATAAAACCGACGCATTGTCGTTTGTGGTTAGTTTTTTTTTAGACATTTTAAAAAGCTGTTTAAATATATTTAAGTAAAGTACCACTGGGCGGGAATCGGCACATTGAAGTATTCTAACTATCTGAAAAAGTGTTTTCCGAGAAAACAAATCACGTTTTAGTAGAAAATATAGTAGCTTTGTCGCTATACTAAAAATCTAAAATCTAAAAAGCGTAACTTTTACGACAGTGGTGATGATAAATTATATTTTTGTTTGTTCGAAAAATGAAACGAAAAAACGGCTCACCATTAATACATCGCGAAAAATTCGTTTTCGCAGTGCCACAAAGAAGTCGTCAAAAATGATTTTCACGAACGGTCGAATGGATTTACACTTCCTATACGTACATCGTCATACTCCTTCCGAAAATTGCCTTTGTAGTGCAAAAGAGATGTCTCCCTTTACTTAATGTTATTCGTCTTGTACCTTTTTTTTTTCACGCATTATGTATCGGTCAAAGGCGTAGAATACATTATTAATGTCTTTGGGTGTATATGGTTTTCGGTGTTCGAGATAATGACTTGATGTTTTCAACGTGCCGTTATACCGCATATAAATTATTATGATTATTTCACGAACGAAATCCGTGTAGTATTTCCCCTGTCGTCGGTGTTTGATTTACAATACCTATTGAAACCGTGTTCGCCTATTTTACCTGTCAACAATGTCGATCGTTTTGTAGATAATTGGTCATTAATTTACTGCGTATAGTTACTAACTTGTTAATCATTTCATTAAACAGTCATTTGGCGATTTTGCGCCCACTCGACTCTGCCGAATTCTTATGCGAATTTCGTGTTTATAAAAAAACAATTACGAGAAACAAAGATGAAAATAGTTTATAATTATTACGAGGATTGAATATTTTACAGTTAAAATGTCATAGTAATTTTACACAAAAAAAAAAAAAAAAAAAAACAACCGGTTTCAACTTTTGGGGCCTACATACGCACGAGTCGTTTTTTTTTTACTGTTCTAACCTTGTCTCGCAGAGATGTCTGTGTGGTTTTTTTGAAAAGTGGACAACTTTCTCTATTCAGAGCGCATTGGACTTTGATTTTTGATTATTTATACAATAGCCACAGCAAAAATTAGAAGTTATAAACAAATAGTAGAAAATTGATCACGTATTGAAATTCGAATATTAGTGTAACATTCAAAATCCAAGTGTAATGTGCCCTGTGAAAAGGCGTGTAATAAATACGGATTTTTTTTCTCGTTTATATAGCCTTGTAATATTGTAATTTTCGTATACGGTCCCCGTAGTGTAAACATTAACTAAGTGGAATTACAACTTTGTAAAATTCAATTGAATATACACAATGGTCTGAAAACGCACAAACTCGTTCGGATTTAAAAATGTTTATGTTAAAAAACCATCGAAAAGTAATGAATTCAGCGTTAAATTATCCAATGTTTATGTTGTACAACTTGGGAAAAGTTTATAAAGCTGGAAAATATCGTAGAAAAAAAATAACATCTTAACACCTTGGTCAAACGAAAAAATAATTGAACGATTTGTTCAAACCACTCGGCCAAACGAAAATACAAGAAATAATAAATAATACTTTTTTATTATTATATTTATTATTTAACAACAACCCGCGCACGAATGAAACAAAAAAAATTAATTATAATAATACTATTACTACAATTATTATAATTAATTCGTCGTAAATATTGTTTCGCGGCACAACTGTACAAGTGCACTCGGTCGCACCTAACAGAATTTTATGTTTTCAAACTGTAAATATGCGTAAAAACTGATCAAACACGCCAATACAATTTTTCCACGTATAGAATGCAACAAACACACTCGATCGAAATACAAAAACCCATAACCCGGTGTATTTTCGGGATTAACGGTAGGTCCTTTTTTTATTTTTTTGGTGGGGGGGGGGGGGTGGATGGAGTTTGTTTAACGAGGAATTTAATACATAGGCAAACATGTTTGCCATATTATTGCACTCGGTTACTTTTGGCACTACTCTGTCGCTTTTCGCACGACGGGAACGGTATGGATATTAAATTAAATCGGCGTTTAATTTTAATATACGTAAATAATATAACAATATTGTTAATATATTTTACGCGTCGTGCAAACCGCATTATAAAATACCACGATAATATATGTATATCTATACTGGTATTTCTAACAATATCGTATATTTGCCAACTCGTATGTACAGGATGGTACATTTTATGTGGGCACGCGCATTATTTCGAAAAGTATTGACTTTTTTCGTACATTTTCTATTATTTTTTTTTTTTTTTTTTTTTTTTGTCAATTCAAAAGTAGATGCCTTGTCGCCGTTCCCCCCGAATATAAAGGTAACAAAAAAACAATACGTATTTATCATAATATTAGTGTCGTTTGTTTCTTATATTGTTAAAAATATGTTTTTGTAAAAAAACGAAAAATCAATACCATTCGAAATATCGAGCGTGGCCGCTCAAATGGACCACTCTGTATTTTTATCCGTCATATTATAATATGCTACCAAAGAAGGAAAAAATAAAAATTAATTCAATTACGATTATTTTAACGTTGCGAACGCGAACTTCGAAATGCGGTTATAATATTCTATACGAATATTTCATAACTCATTGAATTGCTATACACGAGACCGCCGACAATAATAAGAGTTTTTTTTTTTTTTTTTTTTTCTTATATTTCAACGACTTAATATTTCAGCGAAAATTATTTATTATATACGAAATTCGAGTCACGCGACCGTCGCAAATATCGTTTTAATAAATAATATCAAACGCTACGTTTAAAAAAAATATATAATATACACGATAAATAGTTAAAAATTATTATGTCTGTACAAAGTTTATAATATAATTCGGGGTAGATTTTATACGCGTTTTTCAAAACTCGTAATATTTATTGCACGTAGATTGTGGGCATACGGTGTATATTATAATAACGTATCTGCTTGTTTGTTTTGTTCATTTTTACAACTGAATTACGTTACTGAATAATTAACCGGTCTCGTTACGCATACGCGCGGTCGGCCGCGGATTCAGGGGGGAGCGCGCATGGGCACAAGTATCCCCCCCCCCCATCAATTGATCGACAAAAATGTTCCCGTAAAACAATATTGCGTGAGAGCATAAGACACGCTTTTTTCGCGTCCCGGCGGCCCGCGAGAGAAGTGCGTGCGCCGCGTGATCATTTTAAACGTTTTTTTTTTTTTTTTAAATCCCGCGAAATTGAATGTCTATAAATCGAACCAGTATATCATGACAAGTCGGTAGTCGGTGTCTATGTTTTATAAATCGTAAATATATTGTGTTTGTAATTACCGTAAACTATGCATTTCCACATGTTTACATTTGCTATCATTGCGATTATTATTTTTTTATGTTAAATCTAAAAATGAATATTACATTCAAATCGTTTTCAAAAAAACGACTCGCGGCACAGTAGGCACGTCGCCGTTATCGCATAGTATTATAAGTAGTGTTTTAAGTACCTATATTAATACTTAAACTATGTAGTTATTACTTAAGTATTCATTTCAGCACGCATGGTAGTCTTGATACGTTATTTTTTATACACACACTTACCTGTTTCCTTTATTAAATGTCTAGAGATAAATCAACTCTTAAATATATTTAGAAAAACACTTTGAAAGTTTAACGAAAAATCGGAAGTCCAATGTTATTGAATGTCCATAAAAAAAGTGACCCCATACCCCCTTGGAGAATTTCTGGATCAAACCCTTACGTAGTCGCAAATGGAAAATCTATTTTAAGAGGGAGGGTAAGTGAAAAAAACGGTGTTACCGATTAATATCGCTTATATATATATATTCAGCATAGAGGGAGGATGGATAAAGTGTCCAACTTAAGGTACCATACATTTTAATTATAGTTTTTAAATCGAAAAAAATTTACAAAATATTATTATTATTATTATATTATTACTATTAAACATTACACCAATAACAATAATCACTATTTAATATGCTTATTTGTTTTTTCAAAATTTGTTTGTTCTTAACCTTACAAGGTGGCCGTTGTTCAATTTACTCACATTGACCGGGAAGAGTTCCTGACCATTTCATAGTACCACCACTGGGTTTGAAAATGTCGACAACATAATCATTATTGTTTTGAGGGTTCATCGGAATATCGGAAACCTCTGGAACTTATAAAAAATCAGCATCAGAAAACAGATTGGGGTTCCACGGGAAACTCTTTTGAAACCCGTTGTTTACCATAGCCGGAACGACCGTACGCAAAAATGACTCTCCAAGAAGTCTGCTGTGTAACCATAACCACTACAATATGATTGTTAACAGTGATAATATTAGTTCAGTTGCAAAAGCCACACCCGGCTCTCACGTGATTGCAACGCTACACAGCGGAGAAAACTCAAATGGTCACTATACCCGCGCAGGTCACTTTATGGGAGGGAATTTGGTGGAAAATTGGCGGGGACTAAGTCCTCTTTTGCGCCGTCTTCTACTTGCGCCAATGCCTGTTGTACATACACCTGATTTTTTTATTTCTTTAAATTTCGAAACGAAAAATGTATTTATATGAATACTGGCTATTAAGGTTGTAGTAATATCTTAAACACGCGAACTCGATTTATGATAACGTGAAACTCATTACTTTACCATCAATAATCGGCTTATTATTTAATTTTTTTCACAAAACAATATTGTTTATAATCCTCAAACTCGTATCATAATATTTAACTTTCTTAATTTTTTTCCTCCTCGATTTAATACGTTTTTATTTGTTTCAATGATTTTTTTGTTCTTTTATCTTTGTTTCGGCAGGCTAACTCAATAATAACTAATTAAACTATATAACTAACTATATAATACCTAATATTTGTTTTCGTTTTTTTTTTAAGCTGATTATTGAAACTCGAAAGTTATTAACTAACAGATTCGAATGTACGGTGAACGATTTTGCTGCGGTTTGAACGCAATGCAAATATAACCGAACAGCGTTTATTATCGCATAATAGGATTCGCTAAAATATGTTTTTGATGAAATTTTTTAACGACTGTAGTGCAAAATATAGTGCTAAGTAAATATTAAATATCGCAATTTGAATACGGTTCGTAAGCCATTTTTCTTTAATCACATTTCCCAATATTATATCGTCCGGGGAATATTCGTTATTATTATTTGTTTTGAATAAAATACATTTTTTCGAAGTTTGTCAAATACGAACGTAAAATATTCAATTAAAAAAAAAAAAAAAACCGGGATTATTTGTAATTATCACCGCGGATGTTAAATCAATACGATTGCAAATAATTGTGTAATACTATTTACAGACGATTATTTCTGGGTAACTACTTTATGAGATCCGGGGGAGGTGAAGTACAATGTTAAAAAGTTATTTATAAATACTGTGTCATAACTCGATTCCAATTAAATCGCTTGAACGGAATTATTTACGTTTTATATATATGTTGTGGCAAAAAGTGGAGTCAGTTATCATACGCTAAATAAGGAAAAAAAAAAAATCAAGGACAATAACCTCAATACCCCAAAATGTATTCCAATATTATTCCTTCCGCTGGGTAACAATTTACAACAGCGCTTTACATACTATACAAACGCTTTGCTCACTCGTGACGATAGTTAATCGAAAATATACCCTCGATTCGCTACGCAAAACTACGTCGGGTGGGTGTGAGTAGATTCTATGGTTTCATGCAATGCTATGTTAGTAAAATTTAATGACGATAATTTACCGGTACGAGAGTTTATAGATTCATATCTATATATATAGATTCATATTTATAGATTCATGAATTCAAATCTCGCAAAAAGCGCTAAACATGTAAACATAGTAATGGGCCACTCGAATAGACTACCCGGTAGGCATATTGTGTGATAAGCGAATTTCTCGGACGCTCGCGTTATTACGGGGAATGATTAATTTTCCCCGGCCGCTGTGGAAACACTGTAATTTTTGATTCTCCGGTAGATCGCTATTTCCGTAGCCATGCGTGGCTGGTTTAAAAGTTACAATATAATATATTATTATGGCGGAGTTCAATCTGTTCATTTCGAGTTAAAAATATTACCGAATAACTGCAGTCGTCTGGTAAAAGAAAATGATATCTTTGTTTTTTGTTTATTTTAAGTTAGGTTCGCCGGATTTATTTTTCTGCGAATCTCGTAGCTATTAGTTTTTTTTTTTTCTAAGATAATTTATCGTCACGCGTAAATTACCGAGCGGTCGAACTATGTCGCTGTAAAGTTTTTAGTTTCTTGGCCAGACACGCCGTCGTGATCGTATAACTATTTCACGTCCGAGTGTAGAATGCGTAATCGTTCCGATACAGGTAAACCAAACCGTCCTTACCAATACGTGGCGTACGTATTATACGAGGCGTACACACGGATAACGCGGTTTATTGCGGATCGTTTCGCCACCGCGAGAGGTCAAACGGTTTTAAATAACGAAAGTACACAAAACACACCACATACAGGAAGTGAATACTGAACGTGCACGGCGTCGTGTGATCGCGATAAACGTTTTGTACGTATTGTATGCGCATTAATTGCGTTCGTTTTCATCTCGAACCGCGTGGGTTCGAGTACATTATTATTATTATTGTTATTACAATATTGTAAAAGCGAAAATAAACACGATGCGGATACGCGTTATTGCTGTGGCGTTGTGTGCAGACATAAAATATAACGATTCCGTTAAGCCGTCGCGGATATATTGTTGTCCGGATCGAAAAGCCACCGCTTAGTTAAACATGTACGGCCGACAAACAAAAGTCTCGTGTAATATTTACGAACACGAGTAGGTGCACCAGAAGTCGTCGTCGTCGTCGTCCAGATATCCCGTCAAATCCTCTCGCGCTTTGCAAGGAGCGACCTGCACTGTTATTATTCGAATGAACTAATGTCAATAATATTCCGTGACTTGTGACTACTCGGTGGAAGAATGAAAAATAGACTAAAACGAATAAGTTTATATATATATATATATTTTTTTAAATTGTTTAGCGTCTGCGTAAAATGTCGAAGAGGATACGGGTATTTGCATTTACTAAAAGACACATGGGAAATTAAAATTTCAAAACCCGTTTCCCGACGTTCGCAACAGGTGACATGATTGGCCCTTATTCTCGCACCACCGTGCTACGGAGCTATACCGCTATTATATTTACATCGTGTTGTTGTACGATTCGATTGTTACGGCATAATACGTCGGTATACACGGCGACCGTCGTTCGTCAAGGGACTCGAAAGCCCGATCGTTACCGACCGACCTAAGAATCGTTTCAGGTTTGCGATCGGGTTCAACGTTGCGCGTGCGGCACGCGAATTGAATTCGGTGGCCCGCGTCACAGCCGGCTTACCGTACTGTCCGCCTACAACAGTGGCATGCCCACGGTGCCGAGTGCGTTCGGATCTTTTCAAATTTATTACACTTGTCGGACGGACACGAGCGCCGGATCGCCGACGGCCGTCCGACAGTGGCGCAACCGTTCCGCCGGGTCACACGAGCGTATTCGGCAAATTTTTATTATGCTGTTATCGTCATGACTTATGATATTTACGCGCGCGAGTGTTATTGCGCAAGCGGTACATACGCGAGCCGTCGTCGGCGGTTTTTTTTTTTTTTTTTCCATTTTACGCCGCAGAGAACCGCACGGGTTAGTTGGCGCGCGCGTAAAACCGTGGCGGTGAAAACTGCCGCGGTTATAAACGAACGCCTGTATCGTACTGTATCGCGCGCCTATGCACAGAGATGTGGGGGGAATTTATGGGTGACGTTTTCGTGAATTTCCATAAATCGGTTACATGTTTTTTTTTTTTTTTTTTTTTATGGACAAATCGAAATCGTTTGAAACGGCAAAAAACGTTTCGCGCCAGCTATCGGGCTATAGGCTCGATTGAGAAATCGAATTTTCACCATAGAAAAAAGAGAACTAGCGCTGCGACGTTGGGGGATTTTTTTTTTTATTAAGAAAATAAAAACCGACGCAGTGGCCGTTGGACGTAACATCGCATAACATAATGCATATATTAAAAGCTAACACAAAATAAAATCAGGTAAATAACTACATATAAATAAACAAATAAATAAATATAAATACAAAGGATGGATATATAGTTGTGGAGTGGTGGAGATTTTTGGATGCTCGTTACAGCAGTTTGATGAGACGTGTTACCAATAGAATTTGGCTGAGCTTGATGATATTGGTTGGTTCGGGGTTTAACGTTTCCGCTTAGGGGGGCGGATATTTGTATTTTTTTGCTCTCCACGTTCTCTCAAACGTTGATATTATCTCTTCGATATTACAGACGCAAATAAAATGTATTTTATTTATAAAAACCTGATGGTTTTAGTTTTTTTCAAACTCTAAGAAGTTTTTTCGTAATAATGATATCGAAATAATAAAATTATGTGTCCATACAGCCCGTTTTCTCTTTGTTGATGGCGAAAATTCGATTTCTTAACTAAGTCCACAACCCCCGGCTATAGTTTTTTCTCACACGAGTTTTTCGTAAAAATTATTGTTAATTTCCAGATAACACAATACATACTTACGACAATGACACGGAACTACTTGTAAACATGTATTTAAAAGTGAACTTTAATATTATTGAGTTGATAAAATGTTATTTTTCCAAAAATATTGAGTCTATGTGTTAATATGCCTATGCGCGTGCCTATTTTTTAAATGTGAGAGGTAACTCGTCCTCTACATAATACAAAGTATTTTATACGAAACAAAGCTAAAAACAAATACAATATTTTATATAAATATGACAAGTAACGATTATAGAGTCGACCACGTGTTTAGAGGATACATGCAGTAATACTACGCGAATATTATAACCATTTGCGTAACAGAAATGTGCATGAAATCTATGAATACTTTAAAAAGTGCCCGAATAAAAGTTTTACCTTGCATCTCGAATATTACTGAAAACAATAACGGTAAATCATCATTGCAAACACAATCTCGTTAGACCGGTTTAATTAATTCAATCGATTTTCTTCTTTGAACTCCTGTAGAACCGTGAGGGAATCTCGGAGTCGACAAAAAGAAAACGCTGAGAAAAAGTTCAAAACTCGAGTATTTGCCTCCTCCTGTATATTATAATATTACATAGGGACGTTTATATTGAAAAATCCGGATACGAAACGACATCGACTTCCACGTGCCTTATGCCGAAAGAAAATCAAACAAATTGTTCGTATACCTAATAAAGTCCGACCGGGCGAAAAATTCACATGTTTCATACGTGTGGATGCGAATAAAGTTTTGGTGGATTTATGGGCGAAAAAGCTGTTGCACACACGCAGACATGTAGAAAAATAACCGATTTATAAATTCAATACACGTTTTTCTAAGCAGTGAACAGTATTTAGAGCAAAAAAAAAAAAAAACAGAAGACTCGGGTCACTTGAAGATAATGTTAATACTGTTATCAGCCCTACGCTAGTAAGCCCCACTAAGCTTTTTGATACCGTTGCTGTAGTATTACTATCTATCGCAGTTAAGATCTAGAACGTTATTTTGGTTTATAACATCATTTAGTGTAACATATATATATATATACATACATAATAACACGTAACTGTCATTTCATTTAATTTCGGAGCCATTTCATTCAAGTACGTACTCCGTGACCTATCGGTACATTTCAATGGACTTCCAGTACAGCCGATTCATTTAATCGTTTCCAAATGAAAAAAAAAAAAAAAAAAAAAAAATGTTTCTTATATTGGCGTACAGTTAATGTTTGTGCTGATTTTAACTAATTTTCAATTATAAATATACCTTTGTCATCGTATTTCGCGAGTATGCTTTGATATCGTCCACGAAGCAGGCGTGAAGAACACGGCGTATTATTCGATACGCGTAGTGTGCGTTCGAATACCGTAGTCTAAAAAAATAACCCCCCCCCCCACCCCCGAATGGAGATTTGACACCCGGATCACCCCGTAATCACACCACTCGACGGATGGGTACAACGGACGCGGGCAGTATTCCGAATTACGTACAACGCGGAGTGATTGGCGCTTGACTTGGAAGGAGGTCGCTTTATTTTGCCGCGAACAAAACTTTCTCGGCAAGTAGAAATGCCGCGATGTGTTCGCGCGTCACCTCAAAAGACGCGCGGTTTTTCGCCCGGCGGTACGGCGGACGCAGACATTTTTGCCCGGTTCTGCCGACGGTCGAAATACAGCGCACGGTAGCCGCGTCACCCGCCGTGACATTTGTCTGCACGGCAGTCCCCGCGCGTCGTCCGAACTCAACCTAGCGCGTTTCGTTGACGCGGCGTACTCCCGAAATGTCCCGGGCGCTTTCCAAACCCGTCCGGAACACTTTTGAACGGGCGTGTCGCCGTCGGGTCCGACCCGCAACAGCGGGCGACGGTGTAATACGTATTGGCGCGGTCGGGTCGTGATATTCGCTCGCCGTACGGGCGAACGTTTGGACGGCGGCGCGAACGCATGCACATCGGTGTCATTCGACAGTGTCCCGTGATCGGCCCGCGACACGATTGCGATAAATGTCCACGCGGGTTTGTCGATATCCCGAACGACCCCGCGGCCTCTGGCGCGGCCGCCGACCGCGCGGGCGGTCGTTGGGCAACGGTTCGGCGTCGGTTAGCGGATTTTTTTTTTTTTTTATTATTATTATTATTATCATAATTTTTTTTTCTTTCCGCCGCGTTCTCGCGGACCGCGGGCGTTCGTTTCGCGTACAATACGACGCGCGCGCGAATTCGATAGAAAAAAATAAATTATTACCATCGTCGTACGGGTGTTGACGGCACACACACACACACACGATCCCTCGCGTAAACTCGTACGGGTCCGTGTGCGGGTTCGTATTGCGGAATATTTTTTTAGATAGGTGCCGTGTACGATCGACGGCCGCGCGATATTATATAATAATAATATTAATATTGTAATAATGTTTGCACGCGCATAATAATGATAATAATATATTAAATAAATAATATTCTCTGCGGCGGCGTGAGATCGGAATTTCGACCTCTTCTCCGCCCCCGCGATTTCGTAAAAAGAGAGAGAGAGAGAGAGAGAGAGAGAGACAGAGAGAGAGAAAAAAATACTTACATTTATTATCGTGAATTAAATAACACGCCGGACCCGCGTCGACGAGTAGGTATACAGCAATCACGATTTACAATATTATAAGCGCTCGCCGAATGTCTATGATATTATTTTTAATGCGTTTTATCCGACCTATCGATTTCTGATGTGTGTTTACTTTTTAACGTCCGTCCGCGCGGCACACCAATTATACACACGATATACAGAGTGATCGGCGTAACGTGGGCCGCAATCGTTTTATCGGAAAGGATAATGACTTTGTTGGGAATTTTTTTTTGGAAAATGTATACTCGATGAAACACGAGCGCGGCCCGAAAAACGTCACATCGTATAGCCGTTGTATTTTATTTATTTTATTATTATTCATTTGGACGGCCTGTTAAGCGAATTTACACGGCCAACGGTGTGCGATCTTCTCTACATATGTTTAGTTCAGTTACTCGAAGTACACAAAAAACAACATGAAATATTTCGTTTTTCGTAAAATGAAATAACTGACGTGCCGAAAAACGATTTGGTTTTACTGAATTGTAAGACAGTGGACGTAATTTAACGTGAAAAACCTTTAAAACCATTATTATACAAAATGTATTAGGCACATATAGTATTACCTATGTTATTCAAGAGTTATTACGGTAGTCCTTTTAAACAGAAGTGGTTTTTTTTATCTTGTTTGAATTTGTAACTAAAGCATAATAAAAGCTTTCCGAATAAGTTCACGGTATATCTCCTTAGTTCTCATGCAGTATTGAGCAATATAGCTATCAACTATTAGCTAGTCGATATTAGAAATATCCCTTACCCTCGAATATATAGTTCTCTAGTCCGAGAATATAACAAATAAGCCTTAAATATTAGTTTACCCATACACAATTCTCGTACGGATAATAAACCTAACTAAAGATTAAAGTCTCGCAAGCCCTCTTGGAAGCGTGCACAGCGAATAATAAACGAAAATGTTAAACTTGACACTACACGCGACGAAGAATGGAGACATAATAACCCAGATAAGTCAATGATCGTTACTAATCCTACGGAAAGAGTACCGAGAATTCAATTCCCTTGTAGGGAACGGATTATCCTAAATTGATTCAAGACTGGCCACCGTAGGATAGGGGAGATAAGTGCCATAACTGCCACATGGGGACTTAGTGATTTACCGCGATGTGACTGCGGACATATTCCTCAGACAGCCAGACATAGCCAAATACACTACGGAAAAATGCCTAGGACGGGCTATACTAGGTGGTATAGCAGATGCTACAGGAGAGAAAACAGAATGGCTACCTAAACTGGACGTCATAGTCTAACAAAACATAGTTGCCGACCTCGACTTTACCGCATATCAAACGATATTGTGTGTAATGTACTGACAAAATATAATATACCTAATATTTAATGCAAACATCAGTTTTCTGTGAACATTTTAAGTATCTACGAATAGCTTTAACGGACTACAACAAAAAACAAAATTAAAAATAATGAAACCACTATTTTCATAAATTTCACCGTTCTTTGAATGCTATTTTCAGTTTTTCTTAATTATTAAAAAACCTACAAAAAAAAAAATCCAAAACCGACAAGTCACATTCCTACAAAACTATTTCACAAAACAAAATTTGTATCATTGCTTTCCAAAAATCATATAAACACATTACTTGTATATATTATATCAATAAGTATTTAAAAAATATTGATGTGTTATGGTTCATTCAATTTTATATTTCGAGCACGGGTGAAAGAATAAAAAATAAAAAAACACGAATAAAGGAGATGAGCCCTTCGCCTACAAACATATCATGCGAGAAAAGACGGGTCTTAGAGAATATTTGCCCCATCCCGTATGAAAGATAATTTCTGTGCCTCTGAATATGTTTGAAGCATCCAGTACAACATTTCATATAAACAAGTTAAAACGGTGTTGGTGGTGGGGAGGGGTTCTAAAAAGTACCAAGAAGTCTGTTTAAACATCGTCGGATATGGTTTGAGAAGTTCCGCTAACAATGTAATGCCGAATAATTCACGTCCTTGTTTCTCTCCCCAAACATGAGGGTGGACAAAAAATAAGGTCCGTGTAATATTCCAAAGACGTTTTCGTTTCTTACATTTTCCAAACAAAAAGAAATCTCCGAAAAAAGTGAATATTACTTTCCCAGACGATAAACGCGTCTCACGTTATGTTGATCACCCTGTATAATACACATATATAATATAGGAAGGCACTATGGCGTATATGGCGTTGTTACGATACACCGAATTAATATTTATGGATTTAAAACAAAAAAAAAAAAAAAATTTTAAAATCGCGTTTTTTCACGCGCTCGGGGTATCGATATTATAGCCTCGACGACACACGACGGCAATACGATACGACGATGACCGTCCGAACGAAATTCGATACTTATTATTTTTAAACGCCCGTTCGTCGCGCGAGAAAATACCCGCACCGCGGGTATTATAATATTAATATTAATTAAAATCAAATCGTTTTAGAGAATATATTCTCTCCGCGGCCGATTAATATATTATAATAATATGCGCATTTTTCGGCTTTGAAATACCATATTAAACACGACACCTCGCGTATTCATTCATGGGTAAAATTCGATTTCAAAAAAAAAAAAAAAAAAATCGTCGTATATTTTATACGACGACGGCAATGACAGAGAAAAAAAAACATTCACGTGGTATAAACCGAAATCTGAAAACGAAAACGGTTTTAGATTTTTTAACGTATCGATGATGTTCGTGCCGCGTGTCTCGCCAATGTCGTGTTTTCCCCGCGTAGTCACCAACTTTGCTACCGGTAATCTCACCCCGACAATAAAACGACAAATGTTCTCTTATTATTTAGTTTTTCAGTTAATGTTTTCTAGTTTGTGCGCTTTGAGTAGGTCGGTTTTGATTTTCCTCGTCGTTTTCTTAATAATCGGGTAACCTCCGGAATATGTACGCACTAACGTTTTCTGTTATTTTCTATTATGTTTTCGTTTTTCGGTTTTGATTTGTTTTGTTTTTTTTTTTTTCTGGAATTTGACTACACGGTAAACGAGCGGTCGATGAGTCATCGAACTATAGTAATGTCACCCGATCAGCCGATCGGTCCTCGGTCACACCGGTGATCCGAAATCCGAACCGATGACCGGATGACGTGCCCGCAGCTACTTTTGTCTGCGTATCGACCCGATGATGTACGTTCGATTTCCCTCGACCGTTCACCGAAAACACGGGAAAACGGGGGGGGTGGGGGTGGGGTAACCGGACCGGGGCAGCCGCCGAGAAGTCTAGCGAAAGCCTTGAAGGCGGTGGTGAAAATCAAAAAAAAAAAAAAAAAACCCAATCGTTGTAACAATAATGTATCGCCATCGATCGTAATGCATATTGATATTGAACGCGGCGTCTGTGCGCCAATCATCATTTGTTGTCGTTGTTATTATCCCGTACGATATCGTTACAACAATATCGTTTTCCGAACGCGCGCAACACGAAATACACCGCCGTTCGTAAAAAAAAGCCAACCGTATAAATAATGTAAATAAAATAATAATGTTATGGGTGCGCGTATTATAGTGCGCAGCGCCGCGGTGTTGTAACGGTTTTGATTTATTAATGTTCGACGTCGGTTGCCCGCGGAGGCGAATTTTACCGTACCGCGCAGTCGTGGCAATAATAATATCGCGGTATCGGTAAATCTGATAAAAAAAAAAAAAAAAAAAAAACGTCCGACTCCGGCCGGGACAACGTTATTAATTATCATCCGGCGAGTCCGGCGCAATCGCAATACGGATTGTTCGTTACGAAACCGTCTGCGCGCATTACCATACGGGCGAACCGACGAAAGTGTCGTTTACCGTACGCGGTTTAGACGATAGTTTTACCGCGCGTACCCGCAGAAGGAACGGACCCGGAGAAACGAGCTCCCGGTGTTTCCGTCGGCGTTCCAGAAATGAACGTGCCTGTTCGAATTTCGTTCGTTCTCCCGACGTTTTTTTCGTCGTTCGTTTTTTGTCCCGGCTTTTGTCCACGGTTTCGATAATCTTTCAGTATAATAACGTTGTGCGCGTTCAGTGTTTTCTAGAGATTTATTTACGCTTTCGATCCGGAAATAAATATTATTTTTTTATTCGAACAACTATCAGTAACTATCGGCGTAAAACCAGTGTTTATTCTGTTTGGTATGACGTTACGTTTTAAAATACTAAATCCTAAACTTTTTAAACGTCTTTTGTTTTGAAAATATATTAATATTATAATAGTTCGTTTCGATATCGCCCCCCCCCGTTTTAATTGCTTGTGACACAAGAGAACCTATAGGGTAGGCGTTTATGAAAATCGGCAGACGTAAAATTAAAACGTAACAAAAATGCACAAATTACCAATTTACGTAACATAAAAAATCAACGATTTTTATTTTTGTTTGAGGGACTAAAAAATTTCTTTTTGTCAAGAACGGGCGGAGGAACCAATTATTTTCTTCAATCCTGAAACGAGTCTGGGATTAGTTTCATTTTAACATGGTAAACGTGAAAGTGAAAACATTTTTTTTTTTTTTTTAAGAACTTTTCAAGCACCGAATGATAATAATTGTATGTTTTATATGGCAATCGAAACGTTCGCTAACTCATAAAATACCATTCGAAACGACCGGAATGACGCGACGGCGGGCGTGCCCGGTGACGGACGATAGTTGGAGGTCACACTGTCACCATAAAACCAAATAAATTCAACATTTTTTTAATGGCTACGTATATTATAAATATAAAATATTCAAAAAAACTCGATTTTCCAAGTACCTACATTTTCCATTTCTAGTAAAGTTGTATTTGTTCAAGTGGTATGCATATGAAAAATGTTTACTCTTCGTAAAACAATACATTTTAGTATAAATCACAAAGAAAATTATTATAGTTTATAATGCGTAGTTTATTGTTTCAGTACGGCATAGAAGTTGAAATGTGTGTTAAAACAATATAATATTTAATCAGTAATACAAAGTTGTTCGTATTAACAAGTTGCGACTGCGAAACACTATCGCTCACCACATTTTACAAAACATCCACAATATAAATAGGCCAACATTTTTCAACATCCGTTCAAGACAATCGTATTCAATTGAATTACGAAACGACTGAACGTGATCAATTTCAGACCGTTATACCGATTTAATAAAAATTAAGTTTTAGCGTATGTTCTCTGATGTTTTCCTTGCGTTACGTTCTACAATAAATGCCGTGATGCGTGTGTTGATGCACTAGAGCAACAAACGTATACTATCATAGTATTACATTCCGTCGGGAGAACACAAAACGTATGAGAGATGGAAATATAATTGATATTTAAATGTTGTTCTATGGTAGGCTAGTAATGAATGTCCTGATCACGACTAGGGCCCTCGTCGTTGTGGAATATGATTTAATAAACGAAATTGAATGGCGAAAAAATAATCGAATTAAAATAATATTAATTTATTGCAAATAATAATGTAATTCTCTTTATTATCTGAGTAGTACCTTTAAACAAAGACAATCTTATTTAGGTGGTTCTTAAGAAAATTTTAATCCGATATTTGATTCCCTGATTTTTTAAATTATTGCAGACAAGAACAGGGAAAATACGTAAAAAGAACGGGAACATTTACGAAAATAACGGTTTCTTTATTTTTAATTTTGTGTTTTGTTGTCATTCGGTTAAAAATAAAATAAAATATCTGAAATATTCATAATATTCTTGTAGGTATTGGTTATTTTTAGACGTGGCCAAGATATTTCGCTAAATTTAGCTATTTAAAGGCATTTAACACTTCCGAGTTTTTTTTTTTCATCAATTTTTATGTGGATACAATCGTTTGACCAAACAGAAATGCTTGACAATTTAACTCGAGGCTCACTATAAAATTGATTTTGTGATCGATAAAAGAAACCATACGAGCATACGCAGTAGTTATTTTTTCCCGTTGAAACCGTTTAAGAATCAGATATTGTCAAAAGTCGTGAAAATTACGTCTGTTTCAAAACCGAACTTTACTCCGAATCCTTTTTAGCAACGGCTCATGGTCACTTTCACGTATAAATTAAGCAACCCGCAACAGTGGGACACCCGTCCTCGGTATCGGCGTTTTTGTTTTATAATTATATTCAAATGCGTTTAGTTATCGCGTGTACAATACTGTCGCGGACGCATACATTACGCGAAACGCGTAATACTATTACGGATATTAATTCTGGGGCTTGGGTCGAAAACGGTCAATATCACTTTATCACTTTTTGATGAAATTAAGTTATGTGGCCAATCACACACAAAATTTTATACGCTTTTTCAAACGGTAAAAGGGCGTATCTCAATAATCGTTATTGCGAGATTTGAGAAGACCGACGCTGTAAGAAAAATTACTATTGCTATATCGAAAAGGCCCAAAGTTGTGTTTTAAACTTAATTTCTCAAAGTTGATTAAACGTGAGTTTGACTTGGCCCTTTTTTGGATTGCCCCGGGCCCCTGCGGAACTCATTCAGTTACTGCGGCGGCGGCGGCGGCGTCGGGGATATAAAAATACGGAAACGAAAAAACCCCCGGGATAATTATTAATATTTTCGCGCAAATTTGTTGATACCGGGCCACGGGTACAGCGAAGTATATAATAATAGTATTTTTCGCGCCGCGGCGGCCGTGGGTGTGATATTATAATATGATGCCTACGTATCCGGACAGGTATATAATACGCGTGTCGAGCTAAAAACGACAAGGGAATTGAATTCGTTCCGGTCGCCCTCGCCCTCGCCTTATTATTTTACTTTCGCCTTTTTTTCCCCTTGCCCCTCCACCCCACCGCCATCCCCGCCCGTCCCTCGGTCGTCGTCTCGGCCTTTTTCGCGCCGCGAGGAGGGTCCGGCCGCGGCGTCGTCGTCGTCCCGATGGTCCCGGGAAACCGTAAGTAATATCGGTTTCGCGGAAAGCCATCGTGTTTTACGGTCGCGGGGTTTTTATTAAATATATATATATATATATATATATGTATACACGCGAGATATTATTACGGCGGAGAAAAGCCGTCCGAATCCGGCGGCTGTCCTTTAATCAAAAGCAAAAGCAAACGGAAATAAGGAAGGGGGGGGGGAAAGGAAGGAAAAAAAAAAGTTTAACGCCCGCGCGAGGAAACGTGTACACTAACGTATACATATATACAGACACACGTATAATAATAATAATAATAATATATCCGCGGATCACCCCGTTAAGTTTTATTAATAATAACGTCTTCCGGAACTCGCGTATTTCTATATATATACGTGTATCCTGCGCTGTTATACTTATATATCGCAAATGAGATATGATACACGACCGGAATACGGACGCGAGACGGTAATGACGGGCGGGCGCCGTGTCGACCCGCGGAAGGTCGAAACTTTCCCGTACGCGTACGGCGGCGTGTCGCGGACGGACGGGCGAACGAAACCACCCCGGGGACGGCAGTGCCGGCCCGGCGGGTGTCGGGGAACGCTGCGAAAAAAACTTATTTAATAAGAGCGCGCCGCGAGAAAAATATGCCGTCGTCGAGCGGGGGGGCGACGGTTGGGGGGGGGACGGGAGCGCGTCCGCGTGTGTGCTCGAACTTTTTCGGATCTAGGGGGACGGGGTGAGGGGGCCGGGGGAAATGGGTCCGGGGGGGGGGGCGGACGGGTCGGGGTATAGCCGGTAGAATTTATGTCGCCTTTATTGGACCGCTCCTTGCGGGGGAAACGCATCCGGAAACACAGACAAAACACGCGAAAAACGATATAAATCACGAAACGGGTCTTTAACGAATTGTTCGCGAGATATTGAAAAACTGGCGAAAAGAAATAATAATAATGATAATAAAAAAAAAAAAGCGGCTACGTATATCGGTTCCCGAATTATTATTACCGATCGGATATTGTTATTTTTTTCAATGTACTCGTATAGGTATCGTCCTTGAAACGAAAAATCGATAATATCGTGTTCCGCGTTGGGTTGTGATATTTTCAAATATTATATTTACTTATATGTAGTATATAATTTAGTAAAAATACTTTCACCGAAATCAACATTTTATTTTTATTTTTTTTTTTTTGTGAAGTTTTTACATTTAATATCCTTAAAATCCAAACATGTTATATGCGAATGGATATATTTCGTATTCTCCGCTGCTTCACCTGTAATAACGGCGTGCTCACAAATGGAATGGGATGTATAGCAAATCATGATTCACGAATAAACTTTAGAATCGTCTTCAGACACTGCAAACTTCACAGCCGAATTTCATTGGTCAATAAATCACGGTTTTTTCCTCGTAACTCGGTACAAATATATATATATATAATTTCGAAATAGAATTACTAAATAGGTAAACAATCATAGTTTTTTTTATTTTTTAACCAATGAAGGGGGGGATAAAACCCTTAACCTCTTCTTCTGTGTACGTCACTGTCTTTCGTTGTAAAAAAAAAAAAAAGACATTCCAATAAGCAACTATATAAAAAGGGTATATAACTACAATAACTAAACATTTTAAGTTAAAAACTATTAAAGAATATTTCACTGTTTTAGCCTCCATAAAATTTACGAAGGAAACGATTGAACGGTTTTCTTTGTTTAAACCGTACCTTTCAAAGAAATTTCGATCGTTTCGTTACTTATTATTACAAGTATTATGAGATTTTTTATGCTTTACCAGTGATCCGCGTTATCGTCGCATCCAGACAAATCTACAAGGGTATATTTTATGATGAATAGGTGACGGAAGAGACAAAAAATTAAAATACACAATGCTTTACACGACGTCCATTAAGTTACCCTTCCGCCCATGTGTCTGAAAAACTCTGGGTTTGTTTCAACATTTTGCCATTTATTTGCAACAAAGGCGTTAGAATTTCGCAACTTATTTTTTTCTCTCGCAATCGAAGTTTTATTGAGGGGATTTATCCTCCCCTTTCACTAAATATTGAAACAGGTCCGGAGTTCATCAGAAAAAGTTGACGGAAGGAAAACTTCCCGAGCGTCTTTACAAGAGATATAAATATATAATGTATTTTCGTATACTTGTGAAAGACTCCAAGCGAAAACAAGACGATTTCATTTTTCAAAACTATTCGGGGAACAAAAACAGAACGTTTTAAAAACTAAACGTATAATGAAATAAATATGAAAAATCATTTGAGTATAACTTGAACCAACTTGATAAACATAACGGAGCGCTTAGTTCTTTATTTTTTTTTTTTAAATTTTAAACAAATTAAAATTTGATGAAGTTACCTATTTTTTATTTGCTAACACTACATATCAATATGACCATATGGGTAATATTTGTTTTATTCAATCTGAAAATTCACAAAGGAATTATGTTTTTCCAAATTTTAGTGAGCGCGTTTTCATGAACAAATGTATATAATTATTCAGTTAAAAAAAAGATATATTTTAACGATAACGATAATCTATCGCGTATATTTTCCGGAGCAATCTTTCGGGGGAAAAATTAACCAGACAGTTCCGAACGCGTTTTTTTGTTTGCCATAGGGACATAGGAATTGCACGGTTCTTGTACAGATGTACGCGTGTTTTTTTTTTTCTTTTTCATTGTCGAATCGCCTTCAAATCGAATATTAACGAAAACCGTGGTCGACCACTACGCTTTACGCCCGGAGCCCTTCGCGTATAGGTACGCGGGTAAATTACTTCGAAAATCGTCCTTGTTCGAACGTTAATATTGTCACTGTTGTTAGGCGTAATATTTAGTATCGTGCACGTTAAAATTATACGTGTTTACGTCAGATGTTATCGTGTACACGGTTCCGTAGCGGTTTTCGTCTCGTTCGAATATCAGATGTGGGCAAAAGCGTTCCGCCGTCGTGCCGCCCGCACCGCTCGGCGAAACGTTCTCGACGGACCCGTGGCGATGCAGCGTGCAGATTCGACTTCCGATATTTTTCGCGGGACGACCGGGCGTTAAAACACGCGGCGAATCAATTATAGCGGTTATAATCTTTTCGCCTTTGGAAATACGTCACACGCGCGCGTGCGAAGATAAAACGCTTAGGACACACACGTGTATAACGTGTTATTATTTCACTCGTATATAATGTACGAGGGTCGCACCTACCTGGGCGCAATAGGTATTAGATTACAAAGGCCGCGAGCACGTTCTCGACGAAAACTGCCGCTCCGGGAAGCAGACGATCCGTTTAACCGTAAACGCGCAACGTTATTGCCGCATAAATACTGCAGCGACATACCGAAAATCGGCGCAAGTAGGTATAATACGTGACGATTTGCGAGTGCGAACGTCGTTTTCGCCATTACGTACACGTGCGTACGGAAGAAATCCGATATATACGCACGCGATTACACGTTGTTCTGACACGCGATCGTTTCCGTAATAATTTGCCGGGCGATTTGCCGTAGTGTTATTGTCAATAATATAATAATATTCAACAAAATACGGTTATTAATGTAACGCGCGACTAAAACGCCGGGTGTTTAGTACGTAGGTGTATCGAATAACCGCCGCCACCGTCGTTTATGCAGTTTGAGTTCAGTTCGAAGTGTCGATGGGGCGGTGGCGTGCTAGAGTTTTTGAGGCGAAATGAATGTCGATGTTTACGGTTGAGCAGGTGCAAGATAATTCTTTATATTAATTATATTATACTTAAATTTTTGTATTTTGCGATGATATAACAAGGAAGTCGGATGAGTGTGTTTCAGTGGTGCAACTAGAGGGGTTATTTAGGTGACAAACCACCCCCAGACTTTTTTACTTTTTTTTTAATTTATACGGAAAAAATTGATTTCTCTATTAGCGTTTTCTCTATAGGTAGATAACTGTGTAACGATTACGAAGTAAATAAATTGTAGTAAATTATGATACAAATTATGTATATATATATATATACAGTTTATAGATTATATCAGCTTGATAGATAATTTAAATTTTCTTAGGATTTCAATGCTTTTTTAATAATCCAAAAAAATAAATATTTTTACCAAATATTTCTAAACTAACTTTTGAAGAAACTGGTCAGTTTAGTAAGCTTGTTGAATATTACTCACCAGATATCGACAAGCAGGTGTCATTAACTGAATTGAAAATGTGGAAAAAAAAATATCTACTAATAATTTAAGTATAAAAACTGCACTAGATGTACTTTTTCTGTGCCCTTAAGATTTATACCCCAATATACATTTTCTTCTCAAGATTTTACGTTCACTGCCCGTGTCAACAGCCACTACTGAAACAACATTTTCGAGTTTAAAACGTATACAAACCTATTGACGTAATGCTTTAACGGTAGTATGTAATCTGATTTTAATTTTTAAAATTTCATTGTTCAATTATAAATCAAGATTAATTTCTGGGATTCATATTTTTTTTTTTTTTGTGTTAGGTTAGACTTAATGGATTGTCTTCAATGTCAATTAATAGACATTCAACTAAATGTTGAGAAAATTATTGATGAACTAGTAAAAAAAAAAAAAAAAAACAAGAAAACTGAAAATATTATTGTAATAAATATAATATAATTAATTTGTGAAATACCTATAAGTGGTTTTTTTTTTTGTTTACTAATGAGTAATATTTATATCACACTCCACAAAACGTTCCTAGTTACGCCACTGCGCCACTGCGTTCGGCAGGTACTATTTTGTAATGCTGTTAGTTTTAATATTAAAGTGAGTTGACCTATTATAAAATTTAAAGACAATTACATTGTATCTGTGTAACGTCGGTAATATTTTCGATATTTTAAAATTCATGTGAGGTAAAAACATTGTACCACTGTGATATTCAACATGCTCATATCTTTATTAAAAATACAAATATCGATAAAATAGCAGCATCTTTGTGCAGATAATGTTCTTATCTTTAAATCTTACAACAGGTTAACTCACTCCAATATTAAAGCTAAAAGCGCGAAGCCGTTCCGCGTGAACTCAATTTTACTATATCGTTTGTATAAGATGGAGACTGCACAAGCGGGTTAAACGTTCTCTTAAGGAATTTTTTTCAGAAATGTTGCTCCGATTTTTAAGTGTATCACTTTTTCTGAAATGAAATTTGCTTAAGTGGTACTTTACAAAGGTAATTTTTTTATTTCCCCAGTATTTTCCATTATAAATAGGGAATGCCGGGAAAAAACGTAAGAAAAACGGGAAAATGTACGAAACTCACTATTTTCAAATCGTAAACACCACGACATTTCAAAACGTGTACAACGTGTGTAACTCCACTCAGTACCGTTTTTCGTACAGATATTGAATTCAAGACGTTAGATTTCCCCTCTACCTTCCCGACATCACACCCACAATAGCGGCCCACCCATCGTGCGAATTATGTCCGTTTGTTTTCGTTATTGTTTTCCGACTCCAGTGCAAGACCGTGCATCAAACCGGTGCTTTATACACGTAAATAATATCGTACTGCGGTGTAAACTTATGACCACGGCGCGTTTACGATACAATATTATAATACACGAAATAATAAACGACGAAATTCGCGCCTACGCTGCACACGCCCCGTGCGCCCAGGAACGGTATTTTCAATATGCGGTTCTGTAGAAAAAAAAAAAAAAAAACAACAACAAACTAGGCACTATAATATTATTATCGTTTCGCTAGACGGACACACGATATTAATTTATGCGCCCTTCGTGGGTGGCGATAACGCCGCGCGTCATTTATACCGCAGCAACACCGTATTAAATATCACTATATCGGTTTGGATTTCTACGCATCGCGCGGCGTCCGGAAATCAATATTGTAAAATTTTTCAATACGATTCGATTATCAATTTCGTCGCATAATACGGGCACCGTAATTGGCCCACCGAAAAATTCGCCCGTTCTCCCGCGTCTATTTTCTCAACCACGAATGCGCTCCGGGGTCGGTCCTAAAATCTTTGGCCGACGCGGTCACCCACATTCGCACACGCGCACACACACCGCGGATTCGGTCCGCTTGTTGTCTAACCGTCTCCTTTTCGGCCGTCGTTCCCTTCCCCTACTTTCGTTTGCGAAACTACTTTTGCATATCATATGGTCTATGACTCATCACGCGATATGTCGGCGACGCATCCGCGAATCGAAAGATTAATAATACACATTAAATTACAAATAACGTCCGTCGCGTCATATCGAATCGGCGGGGCGTTCTGAACGTTCGCAGCGTTGGCATCGTTTCCTCCGTTCGGTTGGGAATTATTAGAATCCGGTTCTATGTAACAATATCACAAATATTATAGCGAGTGTCTTTAAACCGCAAACGGATCACGGGATTATTAAAAAAAAAAAAAACGTCCCGATAGATACGATTCGCGGCCCACGGAAAAGGTGCGAATGTTCTATAGTCGGTCAGAGTAGGCCACGGTATTTTTTTTTTTTTCTTTTGTAATTTTAAACGATTACAAGCTCGCTTGTTGTTCTTGTTTCAAGAGTTTTTTTTTTTTTTTTTTTTCGTAGTTAGTTTATTGCAATTTTCGAGTCATCGGATCGGAAAATTCGAAAAATATCTTCTCGCTAAATATTATCCCCCGTCTGCGTCGCCGCGTACTCGCGTCCATAAAGTTTTTCCGCGCGAAACGTTTCGATCGTGTTTACCGCTTCCGCGGGAAAAAACAAAAAAAAAAAAAATGTTTTCCGAAGAAAAGTAATTTATACTCATTCCGTTATCGGGTGACGATGGCCTTTGTGTGCACGTAAAATAATAACATTGTAGCATGGCCGCGCGCGCCCGGAGTAATTTATTTGATTAAAACAAGCGCGTCGGTATTATAACGCGCACCGCACCGGCGGACGCGGGGCGAGAATAACAATATTATTATAATACGATGTTCTTTAGAAAACCGTCGGCAGTTTTAAGTGGCGTTTTCCGTGCCGAACGGTTTCGCGTACGTCCACAGTTTTCGCGGAAACTCTTCGCGGTCGTAACATCGCAACCGTTACCCGCACGCGGTGTCCCGGGGCGGCGCAGCAATAACGGCGCGCGAGGTATCGCGGCGCGCGCGGAATATAATACGCAATGAATAATCGCGATCGCGAACAACCCGAAACTATTCCGGCCCGGCCCGAAAGCGAACGATAATTAACGCGATTAATCCGCGGCACCGTTCACGCGACGGTATTAATTATCGCGGGCTCCCGGAATTCCGGCGGTCCGATCCCGGGAAACGAAAGAGTCGACGGTAATCACGCGACGGCGATCGCACAGGGCGCACGCGGCAACGCCGAAACAACAACGCTGTCGGGGGGGGGGNTGGGGGGTGGGGGTGGGGGGGGGTTCGGTCCGAGAAATCTAATCGGACAACGGACGCGCGGTTTCGTCGGCCCGGCGAATCGTCGACGGGACCGTTTCGGACGAACGGCTCGAAGACCGCCCGTCGAATCAGCAACCGCTCCGGCGCCGCGTTCTACCGCGGTGTGCGAACCGAACGCTCCGGCCGCACGGTCCGGGGTTCGAACTCGAACCGGGACAAATGCCGGTCCGGGTCGTACGTCCGGACGCGGTTCCTCGGTTCTAAGACGCGCCTGCTCGATAGACAATGCACCGCACGCATGCAAACAATAAAACAACAAAGCAATGACAAGATTATGGTATACCATCGGACGACCGTAAAAAAACACTCGGGAGCCCTTTAATTCTCCGATCGCAGTTACCGCTCTCACATTCCATCGTTACATTTTATGGCATGCGCGGCATAAGACATCGGGGTTCGTCCGGCGGATATCGTTTGAACTCGACTCTGCGCTAAAAAAGACTGTCCATTGCCCGTTAGTTCGGCCCCTGCTAGAGTACGGATCAGTCCTGTGGGAACCCCGCATAGCCTCGACGCCGCTGCCATAGAGCAAGTCAAACGGCGTTTTCCATCCCGTGTCGGTTACATACTAAACATTCCCCGCCCCTGGTGGAGGAACAGACAACGATATAATGTTCCTCCAAAATCTTATCGAAGGTTCTGCTTACGCTCCATCGCTCCGTTTCCTTATCAACTTCCGAGTTCCTCCACGTCCGACCCGCTCTATTGCTCCATTCCCTAAACGTTCTGCTCATTATAGTCGGATAATTCAATCGACCGTATTATACGCCTTACTAACGGTCGTCCTTCCTGTTTTGAACTAGCTACCTATAGTCTGTCCCAGGAGAGAAAGGTCCGCTTCTGCGCATGTTTTCCCCCTCCACATGGCCGATTGTCATTTCTTCCGTCGTCGGTTTATGATTATACACCGCTAGGATATTTTGTAGAAATTAAATTGTTATTATTATCAGACATCGCGCATCGCACGTTTATTTACCTTTGCTGTTTTATAACCTCTTGATAATTTTTCAAATCGTAAACTATCGTATATACAAGCACCTTCTATAATAATCCAGACTTTGTTTTTTTTTGTATACATATTTATTTATTTAATATCTTATTGAACACTGTAGGTATAATTCAGTAGGTATTATACAGTAGGTATAATACAGAAATATATATTTAATAAATAATAAATAATTATATTAAAACATTTCATTTTTTATTCGTTAAAATTACAATTTATCATTTTTGTCATATTAGCGATAAACAGTGGATTATCGACATACAACAGTGCATTATTTGAAACGCAGTGTACAAAACCTGTCGATAGATCCGGGAGGGAATAAATGGATAGTGTTGCGGCGTGGGGATGCGCAGTAGCGCTTCGATTTGGTCGGAGAGCGGACCGTTCTCTCCTGGGACAGACTATAGTGCCGTCTCACTACAACTAACTCGTTGAACTATATGTAAACTTACCTACGACTACTTGGGTAATACTTGAATAATGAGTCATCGAACTCTTTTTAATTCTGTAATTGTTTGCACAGTCGTTTAATCGCAAACAAATTCTCTGTACAATTTCCTTATCATTTAATTATAATTTTATTTTCGTTATCAAATAGAAACGAGATTGCTTGTTACCGAGAAGTATAATGATGTGCTGCGACACAGTGGTGGCATGAAGTATTTTTACCTTAAATCGGTGATTTAATTTTCCAGTCACCAACCCCTACCGAAAATATCCCGAAATCTACATGCTATAAATAAAATCCTAGTTAACTAGAGGGGGGGGGGTCTTATTTATCAAATTTCCGCAGTCTAAAATTTTTTTAAAACTTGTTTTATAAAAATATAATAATTTTTGTTATATTTCTTAACACCCAGGTACCCACGACCCACCCACCCATTTTTGTGTGAATCACAGAAATTAAATATACGTCATTCACACCGCCATCGCCATTGTTGTGATAAAAACTATACGATATAAAGAAAATTTCCGCTTCGTCTAACGAATCTGATGAAGATGAGACTATGATGGATTTTTCAAAAAAATTCCATTAGTCTGCGGTTCAGATACAGGTCAAATCATCTTGAAGTTTGCGATTATTTAGATTTTAAATTGCAAGACGTACTTCTCTAAATTCAAGTACAATTAAAACTACTTGAAATTATTGAATGTTCATTTTTTGTCAATAAAAATTGATTAATGATATCTTCGGTTCCGGGGAAGAAGGATATTGGTCAATTTTCAGCTTTATTTTTGTAGGTATTAAAAGCACAATAGTTTTTATATTTTTTGGCACACGTCACACTGAAAATTAAAATATCTTAAGTCACTATGATGTACTTTTTGTTTGGCGAAAAAGGCATTAGTCATTTAATTATATAAATTAACGTTATATAAGCCATATAGTAATTTAGCCATTTAACAGTTATGCCATTATACCATTATTAACAAAAAGTTTATAGAACTGTTCATGCAATTCGGCAATAACGTACTAGTCATTTTATCATAGTAGTTGTACTAGTTAGTATAATTTATACCTGTAGGTATTATGTTTTCAAAACTAAAAAGTATAAAGTCGGTTCATTAATACGATTCGATAATAATGTATTCCGGGTTTCTCTTCAAAAATAAATAATAATACGAGATATTCGTAAAAAAAAAAAAAAAAAAAAAAAAAAAAAATGAAATAATATGTTTAACGGACAGTTTTAATTGGCTAACGTGTACACATACCTATATTTGGTAATAGATTTAAAACGGTCGTTAAAAAATTTACATTTTAAAAGGATATTATTCTCCTTTTTTTTTTTGTAGATTTGTTTAATTTAGTTAATTATTCTGTGCGGTTCCTTTTTTTTTTTTTTTTTTCGGGTAGTAAGTAATAATAAATAATATAATAATTATATTATTTAGAATATTATTATTCTATACGCTTCATGAATAATTTATAACAATTACCTACGTACTTATTTAGAATATAATAGGTAAGTATTATATGAGTAATTTAAATGATTATTAGTTTTGTCCGCTGCAATATCGATTAATTTTTATAAAGGAACCCGAAATAATATTTACGTATTCCGAAATATCAAGAAAATTGTGTCTACGCGTGCATAAGTGCTGCGGGTATGGGGTGCACCTATATTATTCCCACGGTCGTTCATAATTTAAAATTGTTTTCTTTCGTATTATCGTATAGGTTAAGCAAAATCGTTTTACGTTCAACATAATAATATTTAGAATCTCTCCATTTTATTCGTGTGAGTACGTGAAAAATCCATAATTATTAAGCGACGTAAGTTACTTTATGATTCTTTCCGTCTGTACGCTACATATGAATGCTTATGTCCGTCCGTCCGCACACATGCATTGTATTTCTCTGTAACCATTGTAAATTTTGCAATGCGGTTTTCACAAAACTTTTTGTTTGGCCATAAAGAATGAGGTCCTCGTAGAATGCGAAATGCGAAAAAAAGATGCTGTAAAACTGTTGTAACATATTACTTGTGCATGTTATGATTTATGTACACGAAAAACGTTTAAATTAATTAAACCTTATACATTTACATACAACGGTATTAGTTTAATTCATACCGGTTTGTATAGGTTTATTTTACGAGTTTTAATTGTAATGTTTTGTTTTAGACTTTATTATCTATTATAGATTTAGTGGAAGTTTTTTATTTTTTCTCCTTAGAAAACACATTTATGGTTAGTAAAAAATTCAAATCGTACATAGAAAGATAAAGGTTTTTCACCCGGGGGTATTAATTTGAAAATATTTCTTAGTACCTACGCAACAGATTTTCTTAAAACAATTAAATACAGACAAAATTACTGTTAATTACAAAACTGGTTTTATTTTTTTGTACATCCGGCTTTTTAATATTTACAATTTGAAAATGTTTTTCTTTTACTCGAATAACAACAAACATGATACAGACTTGAATTACCCCTCTCTGGTGGATATTCTCCTAGGTGTCAACGTCTTCACTCAAGTTGTGGCTTGCTTGCATCGGCCAAAGCGAAATGCGGAAACTTAGCTGTAAGCAAACTAATCCCGCAAAAAAAGTATCAATACGTTTGACACGTGTATCCATAATCCGTATAAACATCCACTTCATCAAACCTCGAAAAATACATTTTTTCCCTGTTGTATTTTATAGTTAAGTGACGTAGAAATTAGTGTGTTAGGTTAGGTGGAGAGAGAACCAACGCCTGCGGGTGTGATCTTAACTGCAGGGTCAGTAAGTACGAATCCGACTTCGTAACGGTACTGTGTTTTGTGTTTTAGCTACTCAATTAGCTGCTCACCGTGATAAATCTTTCAATGAGTAAAAGTGAAGTTGTTCGATATTTATTTATACTGTATGTGTGTAGCGCGTATTTGTTTATGCCTAATAACAAACATGTGTGAGGTTCGCTTAATAATATACTCGGTATTATGAAATTATTTTTTTGTTAATATTCGTTTTACATATTGTGTAAAATTATTATTATTACTAATAACTAATAACGAAATAATGAAGTAAAAACAAAATTATTAAAATGGGTAATACTCGTTAATAAATATATAAATAAAAAATTCATATATGAAAACAAATAATAAAAACATGAATAAATGCGTCGCCTGGATTATTGTGATAAATGTATTATACGACCGGTTCGGAATTAAAAATTCATCATCAGGTATATCACAGTCTAAATTTAAATTAACATTTTTTGCATTTTTGTTTTACATTTTGACTGTAATATATCTGATGATGAATTTTTTCACGCGACGTATTTGTTCATTTATTTATTTTTATTCGTGTTTATACATTTTTTATTCATATATTTATTTATTATATTTATTAATAATGATTACCAAAAACAAAAATACATTTACAGACAGGGTTGACTTTGTTTTAGTTTTATATTGCCGACCTCATTGCGTCTACTTTTCCCGAAGTTTAAATTGTATCTGACCGAGACGAATTTATGTTCTGCATATTCATTATGAAAGTTCGGAAATGGAACAAGATCGCGGATACGAAACGTATAGCGGCGATGGCAACGCAGTGGTAGGGAGGACGTAATAAATATTGCCGATGGTAAAACCGCCTATCGAAGACAAAAAGGGTTGCTGATAAAGAGTTATGGGACGTTTTTTTGAAAAGGAAAAAAGAAAAAGATAAGAAATTTACTACTTTTCGGTATGGACATTTTGCTGCGGAAAAACGGTTCACCGTGCAGTTATGGCGCGGCGACGGGCAGAGGGGAAGAATAATAATTTACCGAACGAAGATCGATCAAAAAGTTTTAAATTTCTTCGGGGGAATTCGGTAGCACCGCTACCGCGTTCATTAAGGCAACTTTTGGCTTTTGAAAACGAATTAAAAGTTTCGCGGCGACACTAAATTATTACCAGATTGCTAATAAACCATCGCGAGCCCGACATAAATCAATGCCTCAGGATGATATAATATTACATGTTATAAAACTTCGATATCGAAACGGTCTTGACGTATCTATCGGTACGCGCGTTATCTGATAATGCATTTGATATCAAGGATTTAGCGGCCGGTCAAATGGCGGTATTTATCGCGAGTGTACAAGAAGATAATAGTGTACAACGGTATAGGATAAAATATGGGAAACACAGAGGACGTGGGGTTTTCCTGTACGGCTAGCAGAAGTTCCGAGTTCCGGTCTCCGGAACATCGGATGTGCTTTGCAGTAAATTTAAATCCGAGTGTATTGTAGACACTTGCTAGAATGTTTGATAATGTAACGTAATATTATATCAATAAGTGTGGTGAAAGACCACCGCAAGGAAAATAAAACCATATTATTTACTACTGTTTCTGAAACAATCGCGTATAAATGTACTATTAATTTTTAAGACGGAAATTATATCGGATCATAGATTTTATGGAGATTTAAGTCGAGTCTATAACGTACACAAGTACATATATTTATCCCGTATAAGTATACGCCGATGAATTATTATTATGGTTAGGTTCGATAGTAAATTTATTACAACAACGATAAAATAACTACGAATGCAAAGCAAATCCAAGTTGTGTATTACGATTTCTCCTACTTCCTATGCTTATATCGGTCCATTTTAAACCGTCACTGTTTCTAACATGCTCTATCATATCTCTTTATCTAGCACCGTTCCCACATCGAGCAAAGGGTTGAATTTATTTAGGTCCGTTTCTATTGTATTTGCCGGGGCCTACCTCTTCATCATTTTCTCGTTAGCTTGTCTTCTGTGACAAGCGTGTTCTACCCATTCCGACCACTTTTGACTAAGACATTTCGTACGGTCGGCCTATTATTGTGCTGTTGCCGCGTGTTGCCATTGGTTCTCGTTTCGACACTTTCCCAGTCACTATTGTCTACCGGTACATATATATTTACCTTTCATAACTCTTTAGTTTTCCTTCATCGACCTGAATACTAGACCAGGCCTCGCGTGTGTATGTCAATATATATCGCACACAAACGTATAGTATAAGGTCTGTACTATGAACGATTATTTGTACAGCTGGAGAGTGATTACTTAGAGAAAATTATTTATTTCATTATGAAGTAACATCCGTTTGCTTGCATGGTTATTGCATAGGTATTATATGCACTTAAAAGTATAAAACAAGAATAATATAATGGGTACTCGCTAGAAATGTCAAAGAAATATGAGTTGATTGATTTACCGTTTACACCCACAGATAATATAACATAATATATCACAATGTACTGATCATAATAAAGTTTTCCATACGTAAAGTTACAATCCGTCATTTCATTTGGACCCCAAGAAAACTTATTATATTACTTTTATATTTTTATAACTGCAGACATGGGCATTAATAAAATATTATAAATACTTTTTCAGATGTGTATTCATTACTGTATTCAAAACAGTTTTAAACAATAGTTTATTTATAAAAAAAAAAAAAAAAAAAAAAAACATTTTTGTTATTTGTTGTAGAAAGTAAAATGATTTACTGTTTATTTTTTCTCGATTTGTGCTAGCATTTCTCTAAAAGATGACGAATCCACCCGGTAGTAGATTTTTCGAAATTCCATAGTTCATTACATTCTTAATGATTGTTTTTTTTTTTATTTTGCTCAAAAAGCGCTTATTTTTGGTTAGTAAAAAATCTTAGATTGTTTTACTTATTACCTAATTTTCTTCTTGATTGTACTTTTTCACAAGTGACTATACACAAGTTATTGTTCATATTTTAAGTTTTCTTTGGTTAAAAAAAATATATATATAAACTCACCTTACGTTACATCAAAACATATATACCTAAAATATGCTTAATACTTTTCGCAAATTATTCGAAATATTTTTAAAATACTACTGTTTTAAAGTTTCCGAATATTTATTGTGAATACTTTTTAAAAGAATTTTACCCAAGTCTGGATAACTGTAGTACCGTATGCAATATTAGTAACGATCTTGGACTTTAATTCAGGGGGTTATTGTACAGTGATCTATGGTAGCAATCTATGATAGAATATTGTCACATTATAAAATTATAGACTATTGGACCCATGAGCCTCGAATTAAATGGTTGCCACTCGCTTCAATCAAAAGTAGCAATCTAGTTTATTATATTATATATGTGTTATAAACTATGGCTATCGCCTAACCTAACGTTATACCTGCTCTCGTTATACCCACGTTTTACCTGGTATCACCGAGAACTAAAATATTAATTTACGAGGGTTAGGTTAGGTTTTACGGTCATCAATCAAATTCAGAAAAATTAGTCAAAATTATTATTATTGTGTGATAATATAGTATTTTATACACGCGAACCCTCTAACTTGTTTATATACTCGTATATACAATATGTTTTAAACGAGATGTCCCGTTATCGACTCCAGTACCCCAGGGACCGGAACAACCGATCTGCAGCGGACCAACCAGGGAAGACAGGTGGTTCGGAATCCACAATGGGTTAGAATAATAATTAATAACTGACAGCCGTAATGCATTCAAAACAACAAGTTGAAGTAAAACAAACATACTTCCAGTAGTTAGTAAACATTTTAAAATTATTTTTCACCTTTTAGATAAGTATTTTTCATTAATCTACTGTCTACTATACCAATTTAAATGGAAGTTTATATTATGATGATCTAGATCAAAAATGTACCCACTACCGCTCATTCTATTTTTATTTTGAAAACATACTTAAATTTTTTGAATTCTTGTTTATGTTTTGCATGTTTTTGTAAATATTTGTTTAGATTTTCATTCAGTAAATTTTAGTCAAGTACAATATAAATATAACATTTTTTTGAAAATAATGAATCCCTAATTACAAATGTCACAAAAAAATAAATAAATAAAGAGCTTAAACTGAAAATGGGTGTGGCCACTGTTTTAGATGTTGTTGGGAAGGTAGGTTTTTTAATCTTTTGAACCTAATGAACTAGACGTAATGAACAAAAATGCACTTTTGACGTGTAAAAAAAAAAAAAATTCGCCACGAAAACGTTTCGGTTATAATATTATAGTTTTTGGTTCGTGTGGTCAAAAAATAAAATAAACAAACATTGTTTATATTATCGTTATTTTCGATGAATCTACCGCGATAATTATCATTTCATGATAAGGACGCGGACCTGTAGTACTGTGGTCGTTCGTTGAAATATTTCTTTGCAACTATGATGTGGCGGATAGTTTATTTTTGAATATATTTATTTGTTTTTATTGTCCACTACAAACGATAACGTAGAAGTTTATTAAATCTCGGTGAACGTGGCAGTGATGTATTGACTGCGTACGACCATACGAACCGATCTCTGGCTCGGAAAAAGAAAAAAAAAATTGTACACTCGTACACACGTACACACCAATATTGCGAATTAGCGAGCAGTCTTCGCGGATAATCGATTACGATAATACTATTTTTATTAAATAAAACGACAATGACGCATCAGCATTTTACCGCGGCTCGAAAGCCGTTGCATTTTTACATCGTATGCGCACCACCGCAGTATAAAAAAGCGTAAACGAAATCCATTATTATAATTAAAAAAAAAAAAAAAAAACCAACCGTTGCATATTTATCGATATTGGTATTATTTTTCAAGTGTTCGATATTATTATTATAATAATGGTCTACACACAGACTAACGTTTATATTTTAGATTTATAGCCGGGCGTAATGATATGCTGGATGCATGGCCGTTCGACCGGCAATAATGCGCACAAAACGAACAATATAGATTACTATAGAAATAAGTTAGGTCATTTTGTAAGTAATCTCGTACAATGCACTAGAAATGACGTGTGCTTCTCAGCGGGTACCCGACCGACATTTAGCATAACACGTGTACACTTCAACTACCCACATGGTTATAATAATACCATATAGGTGTTTAATAAATTGCGCGCGTAAAATATTGCAATAATAATACGATCGCAAATGTTCCAAACGTTACTATTGTTTCGGCCGTGCACGCCCAACCCAGAGACGTCCGAAAACTTGCATCTGTTAAAAATTTATTGTAATATTTTGTTATTGTTTTTTTTTTTTTTTAAATACACACGTAAGTGCACGGCCGTTTTCTGTTCAAATTAAATTTCGCACGTCATTCGTACGGCGACGCGGACGTCATATTTAATAATAATAATAATAATAATAACAGATATTTATTATAACCGAAAACAACACGGGCTTATCACAACACAACAATAAAACGTAGCATAGCGGTTACGCGTCACCTAACGTTTATAATTAATGTCGGGAGGCCGAAACAGTATTCGGTGGTAAATTCTGGAGAATTCTCCTCGGACTTTCCCCTGCCGGGGTACTCGCAGGATATTATACTACACGGGTACCTATTGAACGTTTAAAATGATTAATTAACTTTTTGTGATTTCTATACGCGTGAGCCAACACGTTATACAACCAATACGAAATCGATTTAAAAACATAATGAACAGAAACACAATTAAACGCGCGGCGTACAATAAACAGCCTTTAAAACTTCAGTTTACTAGCGCATTATTAATGATAGCGTCATAGTAAAATGTCTTGTTTTCCCACGGAAAGTTTTCTGCCCGATTACGTTTGTTTGCGATTGCGTAGTTCTAACGATCATTTTAGATTCTGAGTAGAGCACGGGATGTATTGGTTTTACATTGATGATGTTTGTTATTTTTTTTTCTGCGGAAAATTTAAAAATATTAAGTTTATTTACGCAATATTTCTTTGAACCCGCAATCAACATTATATTTTAAACGTAATTGATTTTGAAATTCTGTCCGATAAACAAACCGAAATGTTAGATGAGGCAGAGCCTTACTCGTCTTATCTGGAGAGCCACTATTATGTTAGCCAAACAAGCATGCTTATAATGTCTAACGCAAAAACGATTTGTACGACGCAATTGTATAATTAACCAAACTAAATGATTCTTAACTGATTATAATGGGTCGCTATGGAAAATAATTCTACTCTACCTGGCGCTTGGTTTAAAGTAGTTCACAATATTTCCGTAAAACAATATATTGGTAAATCTCGTGGAGTGTCCACTTTCGCACATACTCAATAAACTTTAAAACTACGGTTTGCGTGCTCAAGATCCGAATTCAATAAACATACCGACACGCTGCGGTTTACGCGTAGGTAGAAGGGTGCGCAGCCGCTTCCCCGGCGACTTCACGAAAGTGTTCAGGTTTTTCGAGAAAAACGAAATACGAGTAGGAAATCAAAAAATCAAAATGTTCATCGAGAGTTTACGCGGTTCGGGTTTTACACGTGAGTGAGGTGTTTGATACGAATACGCTCTGATGATGACGACAGCCATCATTTTTTTTTTGTTATTGGTTTGTCAACAGCAATAAATTAATAATTTGTTGCCATTATGTACGGTAAAATAACATAATATGCGCTAATATAAATATTGTCACATTACGAGAAAAGAGTTCGGTAGAATATGTATACTTATACGGTAAGTTGTATTCGGTAAAAACTAAAAATTCACAATCCGACTTCCCGCGACTACGGAGGTCCGAACACCGACCGCGAGGAAATCGGCGGGCAAAACGAAACATGGGTGGGTACTGGGTAGTGAGTGTATATTTAAATATTATTCTGTATAATAGGTACACGTGTTTTCCCGAGTGAAATATCGGTTTTCACTGTTATCTGTTTTGCCTACGACAGGTAGGTAAACTCTACCGGCTATTCCGAATAGGACGGTTGTTTTTTACGTACAATATCATATTTTGTAGATAAATTAAAACAAAATTTCATGTTAGTGGTTACTTTTTGAATATATATTAAAAAAAAAAAAAAAAAAAAAAACAGGTTTTTTGAAGTATTTTCGTGTTTAGACGCCATTCGGTATAGTGTAACATTATACACACGTAGGTAACAATATGATTAATTGGATCCGGAAATCGATGATCTATGTTAAGCGTACTCTACACGTGTTTTAGAACCTTTACAGAATTACTATACGCGTTATAAATTAAATACAAATATATGTCTACCTATACCTATTCGGTTACCGTGCAAAACGGCATGGTTTAGGAACGCACTAAACCAATTTACAAAAAAAAAAAAAAAAAAAAAAATGATTCCATATATCAGATGTTCATAACCCATTATAATATGTTGATAAGAATTGTAACAAATTGAATAATAATCGTTGTATTTTTTTTTAAATTAAACTTTTACATTTATTCTGCGTATAGACAATAACGCACTTTTATTTTTTAACCGGTTTTTAGATTATTTTCGCATACCTCATTCTGTATCTAATGACAACAAATGACGACACATCGGTTTATTTTTGTTGATTGTACAGGATCGTTACTTTGGTTACGGGGGGAACAAATACGAATAATGTACTCACCAGTATAGCGAGCTTGCGGTTAGCGGTTGAATTTTCAAACATCTTTTCTTAGCGGATGCCTACGTCGTAATAGCTATCTGTTCGTCGATTTTCAGCCCGATCTATCCAGCGGTTTGGGCTAGTTGATGAATCAGTCAGTCAGGACATGCTATTTTATATGCATAATGATTTTAAAAAACTTTCCAAAAATCGTATAACTTAACGAACACACTTGTGACTCACATATAATATATATATATAATAATAACTTATAATAATCCAATAAGAGTTGTAATACGTTTTGAAGTAATTTTACGTTTGTTTTCGCGCATATTTAGTATACTAGGTACTTATAACAGCCGAGCAAAAATATAAATTAAAAAAGCTAAAAAAAAAAAAACCTGTTTCGGACGAATAATTAATTTTGGTTTTATACATATAATAATAATACCACATCACGTAAAATCAACAATATACGATATATTTTTAACGATGCATCGGATTCCACAATATTTCAGACGATTTTAGGTAACTGTGACAGGTGAATTTAATGAGCTGCGGCACCGTCGATTTTACGAGGTGTTTAAATATTTCGCCATCAATAGTTACAATAAAACATATTATAATAAATACGTTTCGCATTCGACCGATAAATTATTAAATCTTTGGCCCACGCAAGTGGGTATGGGTACTTACTTATAGGTGGGTATACGCAATCTCGAGATTAGAATCGTCGAAAACGAATCTCTAATGAATATAATGACTGGGTTTTCGTGTACTATATTTATTCTGTCCGTTTTTCGGTTACGGTATAAATATCATAAATATCGAAACCGTTCACGAGTAGGTCGCTGGTGTCTGTTGCAGGTGGGTAGTTGGGAAGGTAGGATACTCAATACAATTTGGTTAACACACGCGTGCAGTGATAAATCATTGCAAACGAGGATACCTGCGAGCTTCGTTTCCTATGTTCGAATTTTCGTACAATAATAATATTATTTGCAAAATAATAAATAACTAAATACTATTATTTATCATCGACGCTATCAATTATTAAAGGCTAAACGTTAACGTTGAAGACGCTCCACTCTGTTCGACACCACTCTCGTTAATGAAACGAAAAACATACAGTTCACGAGTTCAAAGATGTGTTCAAAATATTATTCTCCTGGGCGTCCTCTTAATTTCTCACATGTAACTGATGTTGGTCATAAAGTCGTCGGATGATGTGTCCAATTAGTGCTTCTGTCCTTGATTCGATCGTTATCACCAGATGTCTTTCTTCTTGGACGTCTCCTAACAATCGCTCGTTATTTTTATAACAACAATAAACAAAAAAAAATAGTGAAATTTAATCATATAAATGGCAGGGGAGAGAGCAGAAACTTGAAATCCCCGAAAGGCCTATCCTTATAGAAACGCTATATATTTATACATTAAACAAATCCATCTGGCTTCATTTACTGAGTAGTGGTGTGCAAATCTAAAAAAACACCCTCCACAATAATACGGTAAGGTTTAGTATTGAAATGCAGCCCAACTTCCATCACCCCGATCCGCGTACAAAACCACTTCAATTCCCGAGTTTGGGCTCATTTCGTCCAAGCAGAGTCGCTAGAAGTGTTTCAAATTAGTAGGATAAAGATAGTTTTCAATAGTTTCAATTTTCGAGGAAAATTCGACAAAAACGGTTCAGAGCGGGATAGCGTTAATAGTGTTTTGTCCCATGTTGCCAGAATTACACGGAAATCAACAAAAATCAAATAACAAAAACAAAAAAACCTCGGGGCGAACTGATAAAAATGTTGAAAAATATTTCGTGTACAAAGACACAAGAGAAATTCCCCAATAAACCGTGACGCCGCGTCTATCGGCGGCAGGTCTTTTTGGTCCCCAATGTTTTCCGTTCGCGGACGTCCGTCGAAACTTAACACTCGGCGGTGGGTTTATAATTAAATCCGACCGCAGAGATTTCGTCGGAACCTATCGACCCTGCGTCTCGTTGACGGACGAATTCCTAATAATATTATAATAATACTGAAATAATAATACAATCATACACACATATCCGGCCAATCGTGTCGTTGCGCATCGAAATGACAGATGATTTAATTTTTTTTTTTTTTCATTTTTTTCATTGTAATTATATTATACGTCACCGTCCGTCGTCGGCAGTTGAACAACAAAAATACGAATGTTTTTTTTTTTTTTCTGACAAGCCTCTACACACAATCCCGGGACGTATCGAAATACGATTTATAATCTCGAAACGTTTTCCATAATATAACCTAGGTACATGACGTATAATATAATACCTACGTCGGTGACTCAAATTAGAATGCATAATGTTTTAAAAATAGTATAAATTTAATGTATCTACGAAAGCAATTATTTTTCCTGTCTCCTCGTCTCGTCGTAAAAAACAAAATCCGTATCCGTATTGTATTAAAATAATAATTGTTATTCTACGCGTTGTTTTTTTTTTTTTTATTCTTTCTTTTTTTACACTCGTAATAAGACGTACATACGTATATACGGAACGGAAAAAAGCGTTATTTCAAACGGCGAAAAAAAACATATTTAACATCTCTGTGAACCATATTATTTAACATTTAACAAATTCACATTGTATTTTTTGAACCGTAAGTGGCGTTCAAATAATTCTGTATAATATTTGTACGGACGAGTGGAAAAAATAATCCCTTTACCTACCTGTATATATAATACCTATGTACTTTTAACGAGGACATTAGAAACGTTCTGTAGGCGTCCACGTTGGCAATTATACGCTCAGCTCTTCTACAACTGCGTCCGACTACTAAATGATGTCGTTGTTAATGAATCGTAGAAACAAAGAATGATAATGTATTTTCAAGAATGTTTATTATTGTTGTAATTCTAGCAGCACATATTTCGCACAACTTCGGCCGTTGTTGTTGGTGGAAAGTCGGGCAAATCTATGTAGAGCGATTATTATACATTTATATGCAGATACTGAAAGCAACGATAAATCATCAAAAAAAAAAAAAAAAAAAACAATTCTGAGCGTTGACTTTTGGTAAACTTTGTAAATAGTATTGATTTTTCCATTTTATAAGTGGATATCCAAGGTGAACCAGAAATCAACAAAACCGGCATCGGCGTATCGTGGTTTTTTTTTAAAAAAACTGTCCGGAAACTAGAACAATATTTTTCATATAAAGTATTGTCGGTTGAAAAATCGACATCTTTTAAGGAATATTGTAAAGAGTCTGGAGCGTTTTTACTTATTCAAAAAGTATAATCTAAGCAAAAATCACACCTTATCACTTGTACCCTTTCACACAGAGACTGCGGTGGTACAGTTTATTACACAACGACGTCACGCGTTTCGTTAAAATACGTGACTATATATTTAGATCATAATATTACACCTACATCGAAGTCGAGCGTCAATTTTACTGTCAAAAGCTACACGTAGTATTGTATACTATTGAAATGATTTTACTGAAGTATTCCGGCGACAGCAGTAAGGAAAACAATTTATACAGAGTGACCAATCCTCGACCTATTAAGTATTAACATTGTCGGCATCCATTGGACAATTCATGATGAAATAAGCAGCTCTAAAATGTTAAAATACCGTTATTTCGTTCTTATTTTCTGAGACGAAATCCGCAGTGAATTTCGATTTTAAAACAGCGACCGATATTAAAACTTCCATTTATACGTTATTTTGATGTTTTACTTTAAATAGATGTCGGTGTTGGCGTATTTAGTGTCCGTCGACTCGTTGACGAGACGTTCCGCATTGAGGTTCGTGTTGCGCGCTGTTCAAACGCAGCCGCGTCGCCGTACGAATGATGTCCCGTTTTCTCGATCGCCCTGCGTACGGTGTATAGCGTGTACTCGTACTGCATGTACGTATAGATATTGTTAAACAATAAACAAAACTCACGAGTCACGTTTGTTTACACCGTTTCCTCTCAACAAATTGGTGATGGATGTGAAAAAAAGAAAAAAAAAAAAACCCGATCCTCCGATTGCAGCCCGGGCGATGCGTGCGTGGGTTACCGCGACGACAGTGTATCGGTTCAAGTGCGGCGGCGGCGCGCGCTGTTTTCCGAGGACGGCGACGACGGCGGGCCCGTTTTCTGTTGTTTTCGCCCTCCGTCAATTTGCTTTGAAACCGAATATCGTCGTCGTGTTATGCGTTCGGCGTATGCACCGGGCCTCACGAATAAGGTAGGCACGGGTGGGTACTCAGCTCTCGGAGGGCTGTACACGCCGTGCGATGCCGGTGGCGGTGGCGACTGTGGCGGCTGCGGTGCCGGTTTTCGGAGCGACAGAGAGCCGAGACGGCGCGGGCCGAACGAACGAAAGAGAAACAGAAATATCGATGTGATATTTGTTCAGGACCGCAGTGGCGGCGGCGGCGACGACGTCCGGTAGTTGTTTAATTTGTTAACATGTTTGTCTTGGCTCGGGCGCACTATAATAATATAATATAAAATAACATAAAATAAACGTCGTACACACACGACGCTGTGCATACATGTTCTTTGTCGAAAACGATGGTAAAGTATACATTATATTATAAAAACCGCGCTCGCATACCCGTCTATAATCTATATACTTAATGTGCAGCCGTCGGAATGTAATACAGGGGCGCCTCGGGGACGGGCGAGTGTTTTTCAGTCCCCGCGACCGCGCACAACGACCGTAGGGGACGAAAAAAATAAACAATAAATAAAAAAAATCGAAGCGACGAAATAACGAAGAGTACCTCTATGTCTCTTCGTCTCTTCTGGCAACGACAGTTTTGTCAAGTCGACAGCTGTAGTACTCAGAGTCGGAGCGCTCGACAAGTTCGCAGACCCGGGCCGACCGCGGATCTCGGAAAAGGGGACGCAAAATCCGGAATTTATACGTGATTTTTGTGTTACCGCGAACCATTGAATAACGGAGAAAAAAAAATTAAACTTTGGTACGCCATAAAGTCGACAGACTGCGAAAATGTCGACCCTATATTAACGGAAATCTGCTGTTCGCGGGTGTTTTTATAACCCGGTAAAATCGTAGTAAAAATTATTTGTTCGCATTTTTCAAAACCCTTTTCCGAAAACGACGACTACAGCTCTACGCGTCCGTACGCTTAAACAGGGCGTACCAGTTTCCTTGCTAAATAACTATATTATTATAAAATATTACGTATTTATATGATTTTCGGTCTCCGACAGCTTGACGTGCGGGAAATTTTGTCGAATTACATTAATAACGAGACGACGTAAGCATATACACTCGTATTTATATTCTGTTGGACGCCCCCGGACCACGCGAACCCTCTTGACCGAACGTCTCCGCGATCGTATCTCGGCTCGGTCGAAACGACAAAATAATATATTACGGGCTGTCGGTATACGTACAATGTTATAGAATTTCCGCACCGGTCGTTTTCTTGTGTTTACCATGATAATAATAATAATAATATGGCTACGGCGATGTTATATTGTCTATTAAAGGTCGGTCAACCCGTTTCCCCCGCGCGCGCGAAACGTTTCCCTTGACGTTTAAATAATTATTTTACCGCCGTAATACTGAAATTCCCGGGCTGATGTAGTTTAACGCGAATAAATTAAACGAGAATCGGCGTTCGATTCACTGATCAAATTAATAACGTAAAATGTATATTATATCTTTTTGGTCCCGGGGAAAAGGGCTAAAAGTTAATTTCGCATAGTTTTCGATACAAGCGAGTTGCATTTTTTAAATACACACACACACACACACACACACTAGGTAGTACATAAATATTGATACGGTCATGCGACCAAAAAAAAAAAAAAAATAATAATAATAAAAGGGACAAAGTTACGTTAGATAAATTTATAAAGAAAAATATGTCAACAATTTATTTAAGCCAATTTTTCCCTGGGACCAAAGATATAATATACTACCCGTTATAATATTATTACTATAAAAACTCATATTATTATTATATAATACATCGTCAATATTGTAATAGTAATAAAATTGAGTGTGCTCCTACATGGTTTAATAAAAAAAAAAAAAAAGTTCCTGATTCTTGAATGTGTAATATGTACAATATAAAAAACAATACATAATTAGGATAATTTTGCTGTGTCTATATTGTTTGCATTGCGGTCGGTGATATGGACGAAATCATGAGTAAGGCCAAAAATATCGAATGAAATAATAATAGGAACAAAACGGTCAAATGTGATCATCAGCAATGAAACGTACTCTCAACAGTGATTTATAACATTTCAACTGTTATCATACGTAGCTATTTACAGTGTGAAAATACGAACGTTACCAACATTTATTGATTATTCCATGATGACAATTTTTAAACTGGTCGTCAATTATAATAAGAGTCTCTCTACTGCGTCATTCTTTATATGCTGTGGTAAATCTGTGAAGTGTGGCCCTACACGGCTGCGAAATTTGGACGATTTTTTCAAAAGTCAAACAAAAATTGGAGGTTTTGAAAATTTCAGTATGACAAACCAGGAAGTATGGAAAACATAATGAAGGAAAAAATAAAACTTTTACATATTATTAGTCAGAATAGCCAAAATGATGAATTGCGTCATTGAAGAGAGGAATTTAATAGGTAATAACTGAATGAAGCAGACTAACGATACTACAATGGCGATTTTAAGGATTCTTGTAGACTATATTATGATATTGTAATTTAATATAAATTATAAACAGGAACTACAGGTATTGGTTTTGTTATTTTAATCTATTTTAAACAATCATTTTTATAATGGAAACGCACATTGTTGTAATCATTTTACCATAATATGACATGTACCACATATTGTATTGCAACATTATCAACTGAACTCCGCTCAGAATCGTTTTTTCGTTAGCAATGGTTCATCGTTGCTTACGGATATACATTAAATTCCCATCTGTATCCTACCTTCCAAACTTCCCGCCTATAAAAGTGGCTGCACCCACGTGCGAAATATGTTCATCCTTTTTTTCTTTTGTATACTATTATTGTTATTGAGGGGTTTAATTTGTCCAATACTCCGATGTTAAAACGTAATAAACAGCATTAAACATAATGATATAGGTACAACATAAATAACGCATAATCACGGTAACTGTAAAATGTTTGTAAAAACCCAAATCAATGAAATATTTCAACAATAGTAAAATTTCTCTACACAAATAATATTAGTCAATGATTACTATATTTCATAATAAATTATACATCGGTAACAATATAATACTGTGTCGACAATTTGAGTTCTACAACAAGCGTAACGGTCGAAGAAAATAGTAGGTACCACAAAGGAAGACGTGAATCGAAGGGTATAGCATATCCCTCACGGCGCATTGTTCTGTGCACCTTTATCATCATGGATTATGGAACCGGAGAAGAACTTACGAGTAAGGGATAGTAATTGGATTTCAAAATAAACCCGTAAACGAGCATTGCGTTGGAGGTAATAATATTCACACATGCTACGTTGAATATTTGTTTATTTAAACGCAGAGCCCGATGATTCCGGTAAAATTCGATGAGCACGTTGTATAAAGACAGATGGTTGGGCCTGTCTCTTTTTAAACATTGATATAAATCGTAATCATCATGTACTGCTTTTTTTGTACGAACAATACAAATATAAAAGTATCCCAAAGGTTCTTAACGGAATTCCAGGAATTTTGAAAAATGTTTCGTATATAGGCACCTACCTAATCATTGGCCAACGATTTCGCATCTATAAAAGCAAGTACTGCGCGAAACATATTTTGGAGAAATATTATTTATCGGCTAAGTGTTTACGGAGAAATAAATGCGCATATCAGTAAAACTGAAATAAAATAATGGCTTCTTTGAGTAATGCTAATTACGAATTTGTTTTTACAGTTACACAGAGTGTTAAAAAATGTATTACATTCAGTATATTTAGATAATATTAATTTAAGCAAGAAATGGACATTTTATTAAGTATATTTATATAAACAATTCAAACAATTGACATTTACATGTAAACCATATGGTTACTATAGTTGGTAATATATGAATATTAGCGATATATTGTGCACTATTTATATCATTATACAAATATTCATAATTATTTGGTTGTTTCGCAATTGAGTAGGCGGTAAGAGAAAGCCAAGCAGCTACACATTTGGTCGAGATGCCAATGTTCGGACAATACTTATTAACATGTCAGCTTGTTTTTCCTTGGTTACTACAGCTCGCTCTAGTAATAACAACTTTTTTTCATAATAATCGGCTTTTATTTTCATTTTTTTTTGGCTTATAACAGCAAATGATTTAATTGCAGCGACTGCGTTGTGTAATGTGGTCCGCCTATTATTTTTTTTACCTTTATGTACATTTCTGCGAACAAGGATATATATCCTTATATATATATATATATATATATATATATATATATATTTAGGTACAAATTTTATAATTAATAATTATTTAAAAATTTGCAATATCAATTTATTTCAAAAATTACGAGTACGCATACCTATTTGATACTTTTGATGTAGACGGCAAAGGTTGGTCATTGGTACAATTATCATCAACAACATTACTTGTATTAATATTATTTGTTTGGAATACCAAATCATTAATTCCACTTAAACCACTGTCAAAAGAACATATTTATTGAAATTAATAACTTTGAAGTCAGCTACCTATCCGAAAAATAAATAAATAAAAACAAACCTTTTATCCCTGCACGCATTTTGAATATTATTCACCATAACACAATTATCTACTTCCGTATTCGTATTCGCATCGGTTGTTTGGCTAATTGAGATAATAATTATGTTTAACACATACAATTTGTTAACGCGGTTAAAATATTACAGGTTATTAGATTTAATGTAATAACAATTTTAAAACAAAATGTTAACGTAAGGGGATATCACCATAGTACTGTACCATATACGATTTGTGAATGTGTGATAACACAGTTAACGTCGTGGTTTACACCAGAAATGAGAGCGTGATGTTCCCTTGCGCTATCATTTTGTTAGTTTAATAAATATTTTCATAAATTGCATGGGTAGAATCTGGGCAACGGACGGTAAGAGATTTGTAGGAGCCATTTGCATCCGTAAGTTTGAAAAAATTAAAAATTGTATGATATCGATATTGTTATAAATGTAATTAAGATACCCACCTAGTATATGTAACATATTAGAAGTAGCAAAAATAATTAACAAAGTTTCTCAGAGAAACTAGCTGCTTAATTTAAATAATAATTAATATGTATTTCTAGATTTATTATTATTTATTAGCCATAAGTTGTACAGGGTACAGGGCTACCTATCTAATATTATCACTTTGTTTACATAGCAACTCATTTATAAGTTACAAATTGCTGTAACATGAAATAAAATAGTAGGCATAGATTTTGTACGTATGCAACTACTGGTGAGATGACAATTTAATCAGTTTTGTTAAAATTACAAATTTCCCAATCGGATTGTAAAGTCCCTAAAATAAATTCAATTTTCACCGTTAGATGAATAATATTCTGTTGTTATAAAACTTACAAATGTGATACAAGAGATGTCATAGCACCATTTTCTGTAACTGTATTATGTCCTTCAATATTTTTCGGACTGATCAGTTTTAATATTTTATTATCTAGCTCACTAAATAGTTCAAGTGTGTTTTCGTCGTCTCCGGTCTTATTTCTTTTTTTCCAAAAACGCCAAGCCTTGGTTTTGGTATTGGTCTTTATATCACACCATGTCTAAGTATGTAAAAAGAAAAAAAAAACTATATTTATATTGAAAATAAAACAACTAACAATCTAATATAATTTATGTATAATACCTTTCTCCATTCACTCCAAGATTTTTTTGGTCCAACTTCATAATTCAAAGCAGAGGAAATTTTTTTCCACAAGTTTTGTCGCTCTTTTACTGTAGTATTCGATATATTTTTTCCCGACACTAGTTCAGGGTGTAATACAGCAAAGTCTACAAGTAATTGTTTTTGTTTTTCTGTTATGTTGGGCTTTCTAATCCTTTTTATATCCATAATTTATCACAAATACAAGACGGAATACGGAAATAACAGTCACTATTGAACCAATCGGCTGTGAAAACATGAAACACTTTTTAAAAATCTACCAAAATTATAATTAAACATGTGAGAGGGGTTCAGTTGTTCCCCTGTACGCCTCTTAAGAAAAAAATTCTATCTCTTATAACCTCAAATATCCCAATATTTTGAGTCTTTGAACGTAGAGAGTGAATGAATTATTAAATTAATCAATAATAAGTTCTATTTTGTTATGCAAAACTACGTCTGATAAAACAAGGTAAATGATTTAATTGATTTTTACTCTTTTGTTGTCACGAAGGAACAACTTTACTGTCCGAGTGGTGAATCTCAAGACTATTATCAAGACCTAAGACTTATTCTACTGTCCCTTAACTATCTAAGGACACGACCGCTTTTACGGACATTAAATTTAAAATATATATGAAAAAAAAAATTACATCGTAGTATTTGATTACAGAGAAAATTTCACAAAGGTTTTACTTAAATGATTACTGAGAAAATATCTGATTTATAATTTATGAATAAAAGAAATACATACGTTGTTTTTGTTAGTTGTCAACTAAAACTAATTCTAAAAATGACGATGCTGTTGAAGTTTTTGGATCTGTAAAACAATGATAAATTAAATGTCATTTTTACCAAGTTAAGTGATCGTAGCCTTCAAACCAAGGTTAATATTATATTATTTACTTGCACAAGTTAAAATCCGTCGGACAAATTTTAGCGAAATACGCCGCAGCCGATTTATTTATTTATTTCTATACGCGTCAGATCGCCGACGACCGGGAGACTTAAACGCCGGGCAAAACCTAGCGTCCCGCGTTCGCGTTGTAACTAATATCCGGTTATCCTAACCGTACCTATAATATTATTACACAATGTTTAAAAAATAAAAAACGAAATCGGTATTACATTTTGTGCCGCGTATGCGTAAAAATATATACGAAATAATATCGTTTTGTACATAATGTTATAATAACGCGGGCCGTCGCATCGCCAAAGGCCGGTTATCGACGAACTCTGCTCGATAAATCACGGCACAACCATACGATCTTATAATAATCCGTATCTCTCTCTCTCTCTATATACACATATATATATGGGTATACTTACGGTGAAAATTGGATTTCGTCGGAAACGTCGCCGTCCACCGTGTCTACAACAATAACGATAATAATATATTATTATATGCGCAATACGATTATAGAAGACACGACGCGTTAACCAGCCGTGGTGATTTATCGTCCGGTCGATTATATTATTTCGCCGTCAATATCATTACTATGGGCAGGTACGCGGCGGGGGCGATCGGCGCGGGATCGATTTTATTTTGACGGGGCAAAACGTACGAGATATTATTGTGATTTACGCCGAATAGTATCCGTACAGGTTATATGTACGTACGTTTTATCGCGTACGGCGGGTATTGTCGTACGAGCTCGCGCGTAATTTCGGACGTTTCTTATTTTATTTTATTATTATTGTTATTATTTTTTTTTTTTTTTGTTTTTTATTTGACGTTGTATTATATTACGTTTTCTGACGCGCGGCCGAGGGTTTTTTAAACAGTTTTGGATAGTTTATATTATTATAATTTAACACCTTGTAATATACACGGGACGGGATAGCGGCGGCTACCGTATGAATCGCGCCGCGTAATCGATCGATTACATATATAGGGTTTTCGTTGAATATGTTTTTGTTTTTTTTTTTTTTTTTGTAACCGATTTCCATTTGTGTCGATCGGACGCGTACCCGAATTCGACGACCGCTCCGTACGGCATGCCTACGTATCGACGTTATATCGACGTTATCGTACGGAATTTACAAGGGTAACGGGCGGTTGTTCGAAAATGATTAGACGTGTTTATCACTAACCGTCTACGTGTACACCAACGTAACAGAATAAAATATTTCAATTATTCGAAATGTTATGAGTGTATTGTATTTAACCGTACGGATTATGCTATTATAAATGTTATTATGCTATTGGCAATGCTATTATGAAATTAAAGTGATTTTATAATAAAAGACAAAATTCGTCAACCTATATGTTTATACCCCCCGTATGTCGGAAAAATAACGTATTTCGTAATTTATTTAAACATTTAGTGTACAGATTGGTGTTATTTAAATCATATGAAATGTATGATAGCTAATTTACCCCCACTATAAATTTAGCTTCAAGAGGTAAATACACTTTGGTTTATTTAAATTTAATGTATTGATTTATGTATTTATGTATGGATAGTACAGATTAAATAAAGTTTTAAGTCCGTAAGGTTTCATTGTAATTTATATGACAATAGTATATTGTATAAATGACGAAACGCTTCAATTAAAAGTTTTTCTGCAACACGGTGTTCAGCAAGAGATGACTCACGGTTGTCGGTTTAAAATACAGAATCGGGTATTATCAGTTTTACATATAGATTTTAAATATCGGAACACGCAGCACCGAAAAATGACGCGGAATGTTCGCGCACCTTTCTAGTATCGTGAAAAAAAATGCCCATCACACGTACTATAAAGACTAACTTTTAACTAACCTGCGAACAGGTTCGCAGATGCGATCTATCCAAACGAACATATTATTTTATTATTTTATCAGCCGTAGACATACGAAACAACTAGATGATAAAAGGTGCCCCATAAGTGGTACAATGGGTAGTTAGCAGCCATAATATTTAGTTAATAGTTAGCTGCACACGAAACGGGGCAACAGGACTGTATTGATTCAACCGTGAAATATTTTTTTGCCGATGTGCCGTGAACTATACGTATATGATGGCAGGTACATAGAAACGGTTTGTGTTGGATTTCGAATATTTTTCGTATAATTCGTGGCGCAAACAAATATTTCACGGGTTAGTCGATAAAACTCGTTCACTTGGCGCACGGTAGCCGAGATTAAGATTTATTGTGGTAGGTTTACTGTGTAATGGTAGCCGTTTAACACGTATCTGCGGCGTTAACGCAGAATTCGAAAAATGTGCCGACGTACCCGCAGCGAAAAGGTTTCGTGGCACTGCTGGAAGGTTTGTTAACCCGCAAATAACCGCTAGGTGTGTTATTAGTAATCGCTTCAACGAAACCGCTATAACTACCTGTACGAGTATTATACACTATATATTCTACGCTGGATTATTTTCCGCAAATTACATTTATACACACAATTAATATTATACGATTGCGGCCAATATCATTATTTACCATACGCCTGTACCCATATAATTTATACAGGTACACAAGAACGTCTCGGAACGTTGAATTATGTTAAGAGTTATAGTATTATGTATGTTCGATTATAAGTGGTTTCTATCCATATTATTACGTATAAACGTGAATAGGTAGTGTGTATCATAAGCGAATTACATAAACGAATAATATCATTGGTATATTATTATACTCGTATACCGTTGATTCATTATTTAAATGAAATAAAAAAAAAAATATTGCAATTATTTACCCTATAGCTACTACAATTGCTTTGTATTCATCTTCGGTTTTAGGAAAGAAGGGTTTACGTCAATTTTGGTTAATTTTTTAATAAAAAATAATTTAATTTTAAACATTTACTCTCTTGTACATACACTAATTTGAAAATAAATACGTGCGCACTGATGCGATTTAAACCAAAAAAAAAATAAATGGAAAAAATGTCATTATAAAGAGAATTTTTTTCTTTCTTTAAATACCAAAAATTAACTATTATGCCTTCATTCCCTGAACCGAAGAAATATTATGTTAATTGTATTGTTTTTACTTACGATTAAAAATATTGTATTGCATCGGATAAATGAAAAGTAAAAAAAAAAAATACTGTTATTATATTATTACCTATAAAATATTATCGAATAAAATTGTATAAGATAGTATATATTTATTATTGTACTATAGTATACGTGTTGTACGGGGTTTTTCGATTATTATGAAATGCGTTTAGAAATTAAGATGATAAACCTTATCGAAACACCAACTAGAACCAAAATGCGACAAAAAAGGGTTCTTGTGGTTTTTTTTGATCAGAGCACGAAATCGCACGTAGAAAAGTGATTTGCAAATACAAAACCACAAAAAAACTCACCCCGTAGTAGAAAAAAAAAATACATTCATCGGTCCGTTAAAAATCTAAAAAAAAAAAAAAATTCTACACAAAAAGTGCAGTACTTCTCTTTACGCAGCCGATTGAACGAGTATTGAATATTTATTTATAAACCTACTACATAGGCGATGTTTACGGGATACGCGACTCTCGGGGAAAATTATCGAATTAATTAAATCCCTTTGTCGAGACATCGTCGCATAAATGTAATCTCGCATAGGTACAGGTATTAATCACCCCGAAACGATACGGCCCAAAGTTCTTTGGGTTTAATCGATTTTCAATCGCGATCGTTTATAATATTATTAACGCCAGCCACGAGTAAACTCCGTCGTACGTATATTGTGTATATAATATTATACTACATAATAATCGACTTGGCCCAACTGAATTAAATCCTTTTGATAGTAAATGCATAATATTATAATTTGCGAATAATTTTCCGAATATGTTCGCATATTACCCAAGCGACTGAACGATCCGTGTAATCGTTTTAACGAAAACTACTCGCATTCAATTAATTTTAGATTCGAACATTTCAGTAGTCTTACCGCGGCGATACGTGTGTTTTTTCGGTTTTTTTTTTTTTTTTCATTAGGTACATCTACTCTGTTGATACAATGCGCATATGGTGTAAAACTGTGAAACACATTTTTAGAACGCATACATTCTGGTATACCGGTACAATAGAATACTATACGGTTTACAAATGTCGAGGAAGAAAATATAACGAATGCGAGCAAAAGTTTGTATTTTAACTCTGGCCACTAGTTATGCAGGCTCAGTTTCGGGTATTTGGGCATTCCTTTAACAAAGAAACAAATTGTTTCAAAGTGTTCCGAATTGATTTTCCAAAACAAAGTATTGTCTTCATCATGATATCCCGTGCCAAGATTTTCCGAACGAGACGATAAGTGAGTACTCAACGGCCAATATCCAACCGTCTCTATAGCCGGATCTCATTTATCCATGTTCTGGGCTCGGACAAACTAAGCGATATAGTTACGTTACTTAGACCGTAAATGGTGGCGTTTAGGTTGAAATCGGATTATAAACCCATAAATAGCAACATTTAAAAGGAAGAATATTTTCGTGGTTTCTTTTTTTTTTTAATTATCACCGCTCCGATATCAACCAAAATGCCAAAACCTATATATATTCCAATAGGTAGCGAAATTTTGGTATGTTGCCCTTTAGTTAAACTAAGACAATAGCTGCGGATATTTTATCTACTTAACGAAATTTTTTTTTTTAATTTTAATACTATTTAAATTTTACCGTTTGAATTATTTATAATCATTTAATAGATTATATTTTATTATCTTCAAGTTACACGGATAAAAATAATTTGTTACTCATTACAACAACAAAAAAAAAAAAAAATAAAATAAATTAAGCGCTACAGTACACGAGTTTGGTAAATTTTCAAAAGTTAAGAAGGAAATCATTTAGGTGTTTGAAAAAAAATAACGTCTAAACACGCCCCACTCGTTTATCACTGTACACTTTGTAGTCGTCTAAAATGTTTGAAGGAAATTAATTCGTTTACACTAATAAACTAATTATCCCCCAGTAAATATACAGTATACGTTTATTATAATATCATAATGAGAATAATTATAATTTTATCATAATTTATTCAACGAGCTCGTAATGAACTTTTATAAAATTTGTTGACACTAATTATAATCATGCGACGTAATTCCACCCCCCCCCCTTCCCGAAAATCACCGAATACGTGTGTTGTCATCAACTATGTTGTAAAGGATAAATTTTCAAATATCCAGAAACAAATAAGTGATAATTGACGAAGATACAATTTAGATTTAAATTAAGATATAAGATGTACATTACGATTTAATTATCTAGATAGAGACAAATTATAATTAGAAACTTTTTCTTAAGGTAAACAAAAAAATGGTAATTATTGTATGCGTTACCTTTTATAAAACTGTAAGTGCTTTATAATTATTAAAAGTGTGCCGGATTTAAAAGGTATTCACATTTCATAAAGATTTATGCGGTAAGCTATCAATTTGTTAAACCATAATAATATGAATTAAAATATAATAAATATTAGTGTACAACATTGTATTACGTTACCTATTATTTGTGATAGGTATATTGAATTCCGATATAAAAAGATTTACCTATAGACGATTCAATTATGTACCCCAGGTATCGAATCTCATTACTTATTATTTCTCATTTATCTAAATAAGATAAAAGATGAAATATGCCTATCTAGACAAAACTCAACACTGTGCGTCTATACCTACCACTCTTGGTCAATGCAATGTTTGTATTCGCGGTTTTTTTTATTGTTTTTTTCATTGTTATGGTTCGGAGTGTTTGCTGTAGTGCTTAATTTTGGAGCTAGACGTGGGGGACTAAGTACCTTAACTAATTTTTTGGATATTCCAACGTATGCCTACTTCTTTTTAATGGGGAACGCATAGGACGGACTGTTATTTAAGCTTACCCATTTTTATAAAATTGCTCAACTAATATGTTTGTGTTATAAACCTTAAAAAATACTCTAATATTTACAAAATGTATTGATATCTCATATTTGATATATGATAACTGATAAGTAGCCATCAATTATAACCACGCATTATCTATAAATCCAGGTAACCAGTAACTATTGACCCATACCCTTAGAAGATCAGTAAGCACACGGTCTTCGAAGTATACTAACCTATTACTTATAGTATTATCATTGAGCAGTATGCTATTATCTCGTTTAATCCAGTGACCAATATTCTCATTTAAGGAATCTTTTAAATGAAAAATAATTAATTTATACATGGTAAGTTTGTAATTGTTGTGTTTATTTTAATGTCGGTTTTAAAAAAGGCAAGTTATATCAAAACAATTATTGTATTATTCTGTTTTACGTGTTTAATGATTTTATATAAATGCTTCTTGAGGAATGTGACGGGCGAAATCCCCTTGGTAATGTGAGGGATATTAAAATGCTCGGGACTCTACTTTTTTAAAAGTCTCTAAAGTATACCTACTACTTTTTTCCAAGTCAAGCACTAGTTGGGTGATAGACAGAAACCTGGAACGTAGAATGCATGTAGTTGAGATGAGAATGCTTAAGTGAATGAGTGGAATGACGAGAGAAGATAGTGTAAGGAGTGAGTACATAAGAGGTAACTTACGCGTGGTTTTGATAGTGGACAAAATGAGGAAAAATATACACGGATCGATTGGGTATGTGATGGGGAGAGATACATTGGAAGCAGTAAGAATGACAATGGAAATAAATAAACGTAGGAGAAACACCGGAAAAGGGGCGATTAGATTGAGAGTGATATTAGGACGACCGGTGTATGTGAGGACGTTGTGGGAGATCGAAGAGCAGGTCAAGTGGAAGTTTAGGATGAGGGTGGTTAATTTCAAACAACCGGGACGAGGACGGAGACAAAAGAAGAAAAAGACGCATCAAGCATCGTGTTAAAATATAATGTGTGATTTCGAAACGCGCCGATACAAAAAAGAAAATTTAAAAACGCTCCTCTTTAGATTTTATTATTAAAATTAAACGGAAAATAATTTTTTTCTAAAACTTAATATCGCATTGTTAATATATTGTTGTGTTATTACCATATTTTATACCGCGGTCGTACAACTGTCACCGCCAAAATCGTTATCCGGACGATCTTATGACACCGCGCGTATTTTATACAGATACAGCGCGTCAGTTTCAATTTCCGGACGACGAAATGTACAATATTAAATTTATTTTTATTATACTCCCGAAATAATATTATATTTTATTATGTACAGTAGGCATTGTAAATATACGGTTGCGTGTATACCGCCGCGCCTATACAACGGAAGGAAGCGCGGGGGGAGGGGGAAATGTGATGCATAACGGTCCGACCAACGTTAAAACATGATTAATACATTATAATAATAATAATAATAATAATAATAAAAAAATGTATATAATATATGCGACGCGTTTATTTTTTTTTCTGCCGAATCATTCTTCGAAAATATCCAATCGGACCGTCGCGCAAACGTCGCGTATTATATTGCTGTGAAGTTCCTACATTGTTACGCATGATAAATATGCAAATATATGTGTTAACGTTCGGCAGTCGCTTTTTATTCGCGCGACAATGACAACTGAAAAATTCAGACGGCGGCGCGCCCGGAAATTTTCAGCGGGAGTGCATGCGCATTGCGAATAACAATAATCACGAGTAAACCGCACGCAATTTTCGACCATATTATGTAGGGTAACTCTATACACCGTTCCAACGAGAATTTAAGTGGGTATCGAAAAAAAAAAAAAAAGAGCCAATATCTTTCTTCAAGTTCAAATCAGACTTTTGTTTGTGACGTAGCGCGGCTGAAATACAACATGTATTTCGAGATTGAATAATTGCTATATAAAATATTCGCCTTTAGGTGTTGTGTTCAGAACGCGCGGGAACAATATAATTGTTTATAGTATGCTGGCAGTATGTCCGCAGAAGAGTCGCGCGATGGGTTTCGAAAATTCATTGTGAGAGGGAAAGTCACTTATTATATTTTAAAAAAAAAAATGTTTACATCAGGGACTATGGAATTGGCAACTGTAGTTGGTGGATCGTGAAAGGATATTATACTATTATAGTGTAGTGGCGTATTGAATTATAAATTTACAGATGGCTCAGCAAATGGTCCAGTCGTTTACTGTATTATATGAAAATTAATTGATAATTAATGAAAACATTTTTTTTTTCTTTAGCCACGGTACACGTTATACGATATGACACAGTTTCGAAATTCGATATCGATCCACCATCCTCGACAAAGTCCCTGATACGCTGTTGACTTGTCTAATAACGAAAAGGAAACGTCCAATTCTGGAAAACTAAAATAGCTCTTTCGGACAGTTCGGAATCTAAAATACAAAACGGTTGTTACACATTCGTTCAAATTCGAACGGCCGGTTTAACCCCCCCCCCTCCTTATTCCGCCCATTTTTGCGACGATCGAGTTATCCTGCGTGTACACACGGCGGGAACCGCACAGCCCGGGGCCGGGAACTCGGCGGGTCGAAAAGGGAATAATGCAGTTTTGTGAAGACCAGAATAATATCATTATCATTATAATACGTATTATTGTACGCTTTATTATACCGCGGTCCGCGTGTCTTACGGTTATAATTTTTGATTCATTACACACCGCGATAGACGTATCATTATAAAATAACAATAATGGTAATAAAAATAATATATTATATAGGTACGTGTAATTTATGCAAAATCGTTTAACGCGACGGCCGAGGAGTTGAACCGCGGTGCAATGTCGCGCCCGGTGGTGTCGCCAGAGTGCAGCCGCACGACGAGGGAGTGGCCGGACTGTGCAGGGAGAGTAACAATATTTCGTGTAGGAAACGAGATTTGGTTTTTTTTTTTCTGTTTTCCCCTATCATTTTAGTCGACACAAAACATTAATAATATTATACGCGTCGGTTCACGAAACGATGATAATAATATACGCGTATATTATATTATATACGCTGTAAATATTCGAGTAGCACAATTGGTTTTCGTATGACAACAATAATATTTCGTACCTACCTACCATTGTTGGTGTTCTATACGCATTATAATATAGAAGACTTATTTTTAAGCTCGTTTTGTGGTATAATATATTGCCGGAGCCGAACGCGTGTCGTGAAAATATTTATCAGCCGTTATCAGGAAAACAGATTGCTTTTTTTTTTTTTCATTTTTTTTTTCGACCCGTGAAATACAAACAAAAACCAATATAATATAGGCACGCCTATAATATTATAATAATGTTTCTGAAACGCACCCTTACCGACTACATACCACCATATTATCGTAAACCACAGAATAATAAAAAATAAAAATTACATACAACAGTTAGTATTATTATATACGTCATACCGTTGGATAGTATAATATTAAACACACATTACAAGTTTTTTTGGACACCGAAAAGGCGTTAATCGGCATTCAATCGAAAAAAATTCTGTAGGTACCAAAAATGTGTATGAATGTATCAAATATCAAGTAAGAGTGAACCGTTCACTGTCGGAGAAAAAGCGATGACTGAACTTAAACAAGATGATGCGCTATTACCGATATTGTTTCATATAACATTAGAAAAACCACGCTCGATGTGTTATTATTTGCAGATGATTTGAATATTGTGCAGGAAGAAAACAAATAAAAAATACGCATACATGAAACAAAAAGATTGGGAAATGAAGAGAAAACGAAAATGATGGAAATGTTGGCTGATTAAAATGGGACATTACCGTGGAGAAATATGTATTTGAGAAAGCCCGGAGATTCAAGTTCTTAGGAGTAACAAACGCCAATAACAATTACCATAACAATAACGATTAGAGTGTAAAAATGGGTATTCGGTTGATTGATCAAATCAGGAAGAGCGGGTTTTGCACTAATTAAATACTTCAAATCAAAAGAACAAAAAAAAATGCTTAAAATGGCTATTGAAAGACCAACATGAAAGTATAGATGTGAAGTATGGCCTTTATTTCAATGCGAATTGTATATAAAAAAAAAAAAATGAATCTTCGAGAATCAAGTTCTAAGACCAGTGTTCGATTACAAAAGAAAATTTAGATACATGGGAAATAACTGTTCAGACATAACTACTGAATCCCTAATAAATCATTGGTGAAGGGAAAGAGAATTCAGTACTTTCTGGCATGCAATGAGAAAAGAAAGAGCAAACAAAGTTAGGGGACTAATTTGGAGGAGACCAACAAGGAAATATGCCCGGGGGCAGACCACGCAGACAGTAAATGAATGAAGGGCGGCAGGGTCTGGTGAGATTCGAGATGACTGATTGGGAGGATCGTAATAATTGGAGGCCGAGGAGAGTGGCAGAAGAAATTCTGTAAGAGTTATGAGGTTACATGATGATGAGAAATTATATTACCGTTTGTGTACACGAGAAGAAGGTGCCTACAAACAATAAAAAAAATATTAAAAAGAAAATTGAAACACCAAGTCACTGCACATTTTTTTTTAAACCAGAAATCCTTTCAAGCAAATTATAATAAAATACAAAATAATATATAAATACGACTTCCACCGAATCTCTTTTAAGATTAATAGATTAACTGCACAAAACGTCTTTTTAAACCCATTGTGATTTATTTTTTCCGCCCATGTTTTTCGGTGTACATACACATTTTGGTTATTTTTTTTTTTTTTTTTTAATGTCCACATTATATTATTACCGCACATCTGCGTACTATACATTATTATACTTTATTATAACTTGTCATGAATTAAACTGTAGACTCCAATCGAAAAATGACAAGAGGTCCTATTTTCGTGTATTTTGGATCTAGTTAAGACATTGTGGATTACAAATAATTGGGAAATAATTAGACGAAAAGTACATAGAGAAACACGGCATATGTGCGGTTTCGATAATTTTGACGCAATTTGAATTGAATTAGATCTTAAATTTATACGGAATAATGATCATATAAAATTTTTCAAGACGTGTTAAAATTTTCAAAAGACTGGATTTTGAAGCTATTTGTAGACATCTTACATTTTTAAATCGTGGCATCTCGTGTAATTTGGGCCTAATGTAATTGAACAAAAAAATTGCACTGAAAGATTTGTGGTACATTTATTATTAGCAGCACAGCATATAGCAGTGTAGCGTGGAGTGAATCAGACCAGATTTTTTTTATTAGTTCAAATTTTGAAGAAAATCGTAAAAACTATAACATTTAAAAAAACGTAAAAACGAACTTCGCTCAGAATTTTCGCTATTTTATTAGCAATTAAATAACTAAACGTATCTTTCTTTTCAAATTTTCAAATTACATCAAGAGCTTATTACCTCTTTTTTTGGTTTTGGTTTTTTTTTTCTGACGGCTTACAACTTTTCTATAGGTACTCTGGTACCTATAGAAATCTTGCTAAAAGATGACCCTTTTTGTTAGATTTTTTTTTTATATATTCGACAATTCGAGGGTGCCGGATTTTGATTTTCTTGGTTGTTTCCTTTATAACTGGAAAAACCCTGGAAACAAAAACGGGAAAGATTACGAGAATATAAGTTACATTATTTCCGATCTTTCCATTTTTTTTTTCACTCACAGATATCATGCCCCGAAATTCGATTATAGCATCTATTTTTAAGTATTTTTACGAACAATAAATTATTATTGAACGATATAGACGTTTTTAATGTATTTGTTTCAATGTAAATTACGCGTATGACTAAATAAATGTAACGGGTAATTGTACCCATATGCCAAATTTTTATTTTATAATGAATTATTAAATTACCATCGGCAACACCTGCAATAAAATCCCGCGCACGCCTACGATTTACCAAATACGTCACTCTGTGTGGCACAGATGTTTCGTATTTTTTAATAATGATGCGTAATATGTTAAGTTGGCACAACTCTCATTTAGTTTACAATTATTGTATAATTGCCCAGCAATATTATTAAAAACGACTATGTATTAATTTTCAGTCGGGTTAATTTAATTTTGATTGAATTATTACGCAGCTACGGTGTCTAATTGCTTTGTCGACTATGTACCGTATAACAGGCACGTACGTGAAAAAAAATTCAGCGGGGGGGTTCATAAAAAAATGTACAATGATCAATATTTATAAAAAAAAATATTAAATTGGTATAAACGTATAACGCGATTATTGATTTTCGGCGGGGAAGGGTTGAACACCTACCTCCTACCCCTGTATATGTGCCCGCTGTACAACGCGTATGTGTGTAAAGATTTAAATTTTTTATTATTATTATTATTATTAAAATAAACGCGCCAAAGTCAACGGTCGACGGCAGATATCCGGCGGAAAAGCCGTTAGCGGACAGAGAAAAGAAAAAACGATTATAAAACTCCGCGCCTCCGCGCGAGTGTTTTTCGAAACGCGAACAATATTACAATAATGATGACGACGACGGCGACACGACCGTCCGCGCCGTAGAAGCCGGCCGGTCGAATCGACGCCCCCTCCTCCCCTCCCACACCGCATCACGGATTTTCCGTCGCGGACCGAACGCGACGACAGTGTCCAAAAGCCGACCGGCGATACGCGTCCGCGGTGCCGTCGCGGTACCCACCTGCTCTGCTGCCCGTACGGCGTATGCGCTTGCTTGAAGCCAAAACGAATGTCCTGCTGCCGTTCGGTGTGTCGCCGTCACACGGTGTCGCGCGGCGTCGTCATCGTAACATTACTGTCGTTTATCGTCCGCTCTTAAAAACGGCGCGCGCGGCGTTCGTTCGGTCCGCGGCGCCCGTGCCCCGCGTAACAATCGTCCGGTCGCCCGTGCCCCGCGTAACAATCGTACGGTCGCGCGTATCCCGCGGCCGTACCCGTTGTCCGGCGCGTCCGGCAAATTATAACGTCCCGGTGTATTTTCGACCGCTCGCGGTCTCGGCGTGTCCCGGCGGTGCAGCGAGCGACTGGCGAGCGTACGCGCGGCCACCCGGCGCCCCGCCCGTCGGCCGCGTCGCACACGCGTGCCGGTAAAACTAAAACAAATACCGAACACCCGCCGACCGTAAACGTGTTCGGCGCCCGCCGAGGCGTGCGCGCGGCACGGGTATTTGCACGCGGTGCGCCGCGAGCTTTCGACGGTTCCGGCCGCGCGCGGGACCGTTTGAAATGCTCGCGGCTAACGCGCCCGTCGATTTTTTTCCCGAACGCCGCGGACACGCTTAGCGCGGGTAGGGGCCGCGCCGTCGGACGGACGAGTATTCGGAATACGCGGGACGCGCGGCCGGCAGTTTGTCGAGTCGAACGCGCCCGAAACGCGATTCCGGTGGTAGCTCGGTAGACTGCCGGTAGGTTTTACCTGTTCGGCACCCGTAACGGCTTTTCTGCCGGAAACACAATATCGTCACGATTTTCGAGTTTGGCGATTTTTTTCCTTTTTTTATTTTTCTGACGGCAAACTGTTCAGTGTCTAGTCGGTGCGAATGCTCTCGTTTCAATGCGGTTCTCTCATTAATCCGGTCGACAACGGGAAACGGACATTAACGGTTTCGTTATTTTCCACGGATATGAGTTTTCGTTGTAATTTGCGCACAAATAGTAAATAATAAAATGCTTGCGTTGCGATGTTCACAGAATACTAATATCAGTTTTTTTTCTAGACGTGGTAAAATTCAAAACGTTCTGATAGTTTTTGAGGTATTTTAGGGCGTTTAAAAATTTTGAAACTTACAGTTTTCATTTGGTTTAATGTGGATACAATTGTTTTTTTGCAAATCATCGTTTTGTAAACGCTTACGAGTTTAACACGATATTCATAATTGGCTGTACTTAATAGTTAAACAAAGTTTGGGCGTAGTGTAGTAGTTTTTTTTATTTCGGTAAAACTATATGTCTACGTATTACCCACCAATTAAAAACTGAAAAACTCGAAAATGTCAAATGATCATAACATAACAGTAGCCACGTAATAAAATACCAAACAAAAACTGGATGATTATTGGTTTATTTTGATTTCAGTTCCCGCGTAATTGATCAGTGGTTCATTTTAGTTCAATTTAGTTCAAGTTCGGGGAGGCGGGAGTTGGAGTGGTGTATAAAGTATAAGGTTTCTAATATTATCAAACGTTCATATTATACGAACGCTGACTTACACCCTGCGTGCACTGCACTATTTTAATTTTAAATTTTTAAATCATCCTTGAAAAGAGTTGACTGTATTGAACGTCTTGCTGCACATTTATTATCGTAGACCTAAATTTGTGGAACATGTTTATTTTGTAAATAATTTTATTAGAAAATGTTTTATGTATTTTGATTGCTTAAATATTTGTCAAACTATATATAAAGTCTTAGCGTTATTTACTTAGCTGTGACACAATTCGTTTTTGCGCCCGGTATTTCGGCGTGGTGTTGTATATACTTCAGGCGTACACAAATGTATTATTAATAAATATCAATTTGTCAATAAAATTATTCTTTATTTACCAAAACGGTTGTAATTTGTACAATTTACGTCAAAACTTGAACTTCAACTGCTCATAATAAAAGTACATAATATTCAACTTTTATATTTTTGAACACTAAGTACAACTTATAATAAACCTCGCGTTAAACGTTCAAATAGTTTACGATTTGTCAAACAATTGTGCCCTCTTAATACTTATCAAATAAAAACTAAAACAATTTGAAAGTGCTATGGCCTATAAATAGTTCAACAATTTCCAGAATGTTTTTATCATATCTAGAAAAGACTAATGTAAGTATTCTGTGAAAATGTATCTGTGATTATTTTGAACTAAATTACAACAAAATCAAAAATAATCGAACCGTTAAAGCAAATGGGTTAACCTAAACTATACCGATTTTTTTATTTTTTTTTCTCGTTTATAAAAAAAACTACAGACAAAATCAAAAGTCGAAATTTGTTATAATAATAATATACGTTTTTTTTTTTGTCCGTTTTTTCCCGATTATTACAAAAGTCGTTTAGAAAATCAAACAATTAGGTATCTCCTTAATGCACCACCTAGATTCAAAACTTATCAAAAATGGTCTTTGGGATATTCTTTTGATTGGAGCAAGATTTCAGGTAGAAACGTTGTACACAGACACGCACGAAAAAAAGAAGAGCAAAAACCACAAACCATAGTTGAGATAACATTTTAAATGCATTAATAATTAATCAAAGTAATATAGTTAGGATTTCTCTAAATAAGTTTACACTGCAAGGATATACGAACGCTAACTATAAAGAATTTGGTGTATTGCCTATAAGGTTTTTGTGTAAAAAAAAATTGCAATTATGTTTGTTTTTGGTTAAGAAATTTAATTTAGATAACGATCAAAAGGAGGTAAGCGACAAAAGGGAAATGAAAAACAATATGATCTGACTGTTAAATATGCGAATACTTCTTTCGGTCAGCGTTTTGTAGACTATCAGGGTCCAACTTCTTTCAACTATATGCCTTATGACTAAAAAAATAATACTCGGTATTGAAATTATAAACATTAAAGATCTAGCATACAAATATTTATTTTTTGAATTAGACAAGGATTTACGGTAATATAACCAAATTTTATTTCATTATTTTTTATTTATTGTACCTATAGCACATATTTTTGATTTGTTTTTATTTATTTATTTGCCTTTAACATTGTTACTTAGAAAATAAGACAGTTTATATATTTTAAGAGTTGTTTCAAGATGTATTTGAAATTTTGTTTTTTTTTTTTTTTTTAATCGAAATATATTTACATTAAGTTTTTATTTATTATATATATGTATATATATATATATACAGAGAGAGAGAGAGATTTAGTAGTAATCATAGCTCCTTATCTCCAACACAAGCCGCATAAGCTTACGGAAGGTAAGTTAATCAATTCCGTAACAGATTCAATTTCGATGTATATGAAATGTTTTGTTTTTGGCATCTTGGTGTATAAAAAAAAAAATAGTGAAACCGACACGTTTCACGCGTCAGGATTTGAAATGAGACCGTCCGTTCGGGCGAAAAACGCGCAAAACGTCACGTACGAACCGACGGAACTGCGAAATTTATTTCGCGAATGCGGGCCGTGCGCGCCGAACGGCGGAATATCAAAAATGATAGTCGCGCGCGCCGGATAATAGATTCCGATTTTGTCGCAAACATACAAACGGAGTTCCGTCGAACGCGGGGCGTTAACACGGCGGATTGATTTTACGAATTTGATCGGCGATCGGGGACGGTGAATTAATTGAACGTTCAGCGTATCCGTCGGTCCGCGTCGTTGTTGCAGCGCGCGTTATCACGACGCGCGCAGTAGTAACGGCGGCGGAGAGTGAGACGCGGGAAATTCGATATATTCGACCGAAACCGCCGTTTAGTTTTCGCGGTACGTCCGCGCGACGCGCTATTGCGCGTAATCACATCATATCGAGAATGAGTTTGCGGACGAGCGGGAAAAAAAAAAAAAAAAAAAAACAAATAATATGACGGCCGGTGACACTAAAGCGCACCGGCCCGATACCATTTGCGGACGACGACGCGGGAATGCGGTCGAGGTGAAGGAAAAAAAAGTGTTCGGCACAAACATTCTCGATTGGCGGCCGTGCGCGCGCAAAATATACGCGGCCGTGTTGTATTCGGTGCGGTGTTTTTATATATTACGTTTATTAGTAATATTTTGAATTCTTGGCGACCGGCGGATTTAAGCGCGTCGGAAACGAATAACAGAAAAAAAAAAAAAAACCTCACCAAAATAATAATAATAATAATAAATAAAAATTCAATTGTCTCAGACGCGAAAAAAAAAAAACGATCTTTTTTCACAAAAGACCTCACCTTATCTCCGCCGCATCTACAATAGCGTTACGGGAGCTATGTGTATATATATATATATATACATTTAACGAACCAGTCCGAGTGTTCTTTTCGATAATGTTGCAGTAAAAAATTTCCCTCGCTAATAATTGGCACTATATATTTTATTGCGCACACACAATGTAATATAGTATCCCGGGACTTGCAATGAGAAAAATATTAAATTCTCTTGTATTTTAGCCGCCGCCGTCTACGTGCTTCGGCATGATATTGACGAATGCTTTCGAATCGAAGTTAAAATACTCAACCGGCTACCCGAATGTTGTACGTTACGTTCATAAGAAGTCTCTTTGTCTCTCTTTTTTTTTTTTTTTGGTTATTATTTTTCGTATACATTGGATAATAGTGATTGTGTTGAGCGCGTCAAATCGAATAATGCAATGCAACATTAGACGAATACAATTTACAGTGTGCAAGAGAAAGAAAGGGAGTGACAAAAACGTATAAAAGACAAATTCTACAGTGTTTTAGTTGGACGGAATTACGGGATACCGCATCATTGAGGACAGCGCACGAAATAGACGCGTCGTATTCTTAATTTGGATTTTGAAGAAACACCTACGACAATTCAAAACTGTACAATATTTTAGATTCTGACAACCAAAAACGTATAGTTATCGAACTGATAACGTCGTAATCGGTTTGATAATTTATGTGCCCGATCTGGGTTCGATAAATATTAAAAAAACAGTCCCATAAATCTACTGAACTGACTACAAGGTTTATTTGTCGGTAATTCACAATTTTTTTTCATCGTACATTTTATGTCGTTATGCGTCGATCGTACCATTAAACATTTTTAACTAGTTTAACGACGCGAGAATATATTTACTGGAATAATTTGCATAAAGCACGCGTGCACGATAAAACAGTTTTCGCTCATAATAGTGCTAAAATACTGAATAATCATTGTACATTTTAGTTGTATACCGACCGTAAACCGCAACTACCACCGTCGACTTTTATTGGAAGATTTATGCGACCACGCGTGCATTTGTGAGCACAATACATTAATTTATCCAATGGTTTATCGGACTGTTTTTATAGATCTTTTATACGACCAAGTTATCTGTTTTGCTGTTTTGCTTGGATATTCATGATGAGATATTTTTTTCCCTCAAAAACACCTTTTGTGCGTGTAATACTCGGATTTTTTCAATCAGTACTTAAAAACATGTGAAATGTCCGTCCTATATTGTTCAATTCAAAAACACTTCTATGGACGAAGAACAGTGTTTCTAAAAGCCTAGGAAAACTGCAAACAACAAATAACCGTACCCGATCGGCGTGTCGGTAAAATCGAAAAACGACCGACTACTTACTTACCAACTAGATTAACAATTCAACATAAAAGGTCTCTTGTCGTTATTGTATTGGAGCAATATTTCCGGTAGAAAACAACGCGGACAAATACTGAAAACGGTAACGCCGCGGTGTGCCGTAAATACGCCGTTTCCGTTTCGCGTATAATTTTCTTTCGGGGCTTTTCCAATTATTTAGAAAACCATTTAGAAAAACAGAAAATGATCTCCACAATAAACCAACTGAAAAAAATTACCTTTCAAAAAATGCGTTGCACATGTTACACCGGAGCAAGATTTCTCGTAGGAAAGCCGTTCACAAATAGCAAAAAAAAAAAAAAAAAAAATTCGCATCATAGTAAAACCAATAGACTCCTCACTACGCTCCGAATCTAAAACTGTTTAATCGCGCTCAGTATTGCCTCGGTACGGCGAGAACGCTCGGCCGCGATGTCTCGAACTATTGTTATTACATAACACCGCGGTATCTTTCACCGGGGAAGAATCGGTAAACGTATCGGTTTTATTTTTGTTGATTTTCGGATACTACATATGGCTGCTACAAGATGTAAACGCACGTTTCGTGCTATACAATCTTACCACGAACTCCGCTCTGAATCGATTTTCGATTGCAATGGCATATAGCCCGTTCCGGAATTCAAACTAAATACCACCACGTACTATGATAGTATATCCTGTATACGTAGCAAACCTATCGCCGTCCACGCCGTGTGGCTTATCCGAAGTATGCCCGGTCGTTTAGAGTTAAGTTTTCAACGATTTAGTTTGATTGTTTTGTGGTTGTTTTTTTTTTTTTTTTTAACGATCGTTTATTTGTACGTAAACATAAATACAATCTCGTGCGTACCTATAGTAAAAAATAAATTTATGACCGTCTTATATTATAAATATATAAATCGACGAAAGAATTTTTTTTTTTTCTTGCGTCGATAAATTTATCGTGAAAGGAACGCTATTATACGGATCTCGTGGACAAGATAATAATATATTATATATAGTTTTGAACAAATTTTCAGCGCGTTTACGACCACTGCAGAGGCCGCTCGTAAATCTCGTTTAAAAACGATATTTCGGCGATTTCCGCGGTACATACGTAAACGTATTATGGGGAAAATTTCCATACGACACAGAATTCCGCTTAGCCGCGTACGGTGTGATCATTTTTTTTTTTTTTTCCGGATAATACAAAATATTTCCGTCAGACGACCTTGTATTTTATTTTAGTTTTCGGAAATTGCTGGTAGAAAATACTAAAATACACGTTTTATGTATGGGATACAATGGTACATATTCAAATTCTTTATTCCTTCGGCACAATACAACTTCCTAAACGAAATCGTTTATTTTTATAAATGCTTAATTCGATTAGTGCAGGTTTTTTTTTTCCGAGCAGCTTTAATGGTTTACCTGAGATTTGAGCTATCTATAGATTATTAAAAAAATATGATTTTTCTCGATTTAACAAAAAGTGTAAAACGCATATTTATTAGTATGTAAGCGGGATTTTGTGATTATTTATACACTCACTTATAATTATTTTTCCCCATAAAACAGTAGTCAAACGTTTTTCATATGTGTTGTAAATTTCAAAAAAAATTCGGGATAATCATAACCATCTAGAAACTCTAGATGATTAAAATATGCTTGAATTTAACACATGTATATTTAACTATCATGCAATAGGTACATAATTTTACAAATTACTAAATTATACTCACGAAAAACATAAATTGTGGAGTTTAAGTTGAAATATTAGTTTAGACACGAATTTCTAAAATACTGTCAAACGAACCTGTTAAAAAACTAACAAGACTTTAATTTTTAGATTCTAAGCGAGCGAGAAATATATTGATTTCAATATGATTTGTTGTGTGTGTGTGTGTGTGTGTGTGTGTGTGAGAGAGTTTATAAGAACTTTCTAGTACATGTGTATAATAATATGTAATTTGTGCGTTGAGGAGAACATTTTTTGTAGTTTTATTGATAAACGGAAAAACACTGGTAATCTTGTGTAGCTATAATTTTTCTTGATTTCTAGGTCATTTCTGACAACAATAGAAAAAATACGACTAATACTCAGTTCAAAATCGTCTTTTGTTATAAATGGTTTATCGCTGCGTACAGACATAAATTAAAACTATTCTACATTATATCCTCCTTTCCGCCCTCCCACATCTGCGGCATACATATCGACATTATCGGACTTTCTTGTTTTTTTTTTTTTATTATTATTATTATTATATTCTAGAACTCATACTCATGCGTTGGACTTTTCGAAACCGATAGGGTTTGTTATGATTACGGTACGAAATCGTTGGAATCGCCAAACCCGAGAAGACGCACTCTGAACGGTTTTGAAACTACAAATATGTGGCGCTGCACACACGTAGGTACTCCGCTCGTCCGTCTGGACGAAGACCGCGAGCGCATTCTCTCGAACAATACAATACAGAATAAATTATAATTATTTCATAACGGTATAATTACACATTTTAACGAGACACATAAATGAATAAACATTAAAAACTGTCAGGCGATACTGCAGTACTTTACGTACAATATTATATTATATAAATAGGAACGGGTACAAATTGAAAAAAAAAAAACAGGTTTACGATTACGATAATCCTAAACGTAATTACATTTTTCATTAACTAGCGTGATTTATTTCCGAAATTCAAATTATCGTATTGTATTGTACACCTATTGTGTGTGCGTCTGAAGAGTATTTGAAAAAAAAAAAAAAAACAACAACGAGTTAAAGTGGCGAGACGGCTTTGGTGTTTATAATATTATTATAATATACGCGTCTGATCGGCCGTGGATAATAGTATACGAGATAATATGTCATCGATTTCGGTTATTGAAAAAAATATCGATAGGAACCTGTCCGGACGATACGTCGAGTTAATAAATAAATATACAGGGTGTTTTTTTTTTTTTTTATCATCGCGGTTCGTTGATTTTCTCGCGAGTATTTCAAATAAATTTGATTACAGTTTTTGTCGAATTTTCCCAAATAACGGATACTATTAGCACCGCAGTATTGTGTCGATTTCCGGTTTATATTTTTCCCGCTACTTTTGAACATATTTCTAGCGGTTCCCTCAGGGCCAAACAATGGACTCGATCTCGAAAATTAGAGCGGTTTGTATTGGGTTGAATTTCAGTATGAATTCAACCATCCGAAGGGTGTCATTTTAGATTTTCACACCCTATTCGGATCCCTTCAAATAACATCGGGGGAACGTCGCCATTTCGGCGTTCTCCAGCCATACACACTCAAGTATGCAAGGCGTTAATAACAAGTATATGACTTTTAGTGGTTTTAAACTTCAAAGCCCAACTTTAAAGTTTTTATGATTAAATTTTACCTTTTTTTTTTTTTTTTTGTTTTTTTATAAAATTATAATATTGTAATGACTGCATAGGGTGTTGTTACAGAATTTGGTTATATTTTATTGTTTTTCAAATTTTATGTGGAAGTGTTTAAGAAGTATTTCAACACTATTTTCGATTTCCAACCTATTCCAACACGTAAAAGTTTAGACGAATAATAGCACTGAACCATTTTCGTTTTTAAACGGAGACCTAGCCGTATTCTAATCGATACAATTTCGCAATGATTGTCCGAGTCGGATAATGAAATATAAGCGCAAAAACCGCGGTGACCGCGTGTCCTGCAGTTGTGCTTCGAATAAAATACTAACGGGTTTATCATAGGAGAAACGGGAGGGGGGATGGGAAACGGGGTAACTCTTCCTAAAACACCGTAGTGGAGTAGTACGTTTTTTTATTCACGAGGTCTTTTAGTTTACTATTTTTAGCACTGCATTCGCACTTTTGCCCCCTCCCCTTGGTGCCGAAAAATCGAACTACGGGGGGATCCGTTGAGAAGAACAACGCGTACCATTTATAAACCCCGAGTCGTACCGAGTCCGTCCGTGACGACGTCGGCGGACGGTTGATAATGAAATACGCGGTAGCCTGCGTAGCATTACGCCTATACGTAACGTTAATAATATATGTATGCATAATAATATAATGCCGATTCGAACGTTTTTTTTTTTCCCGAGAGCGACGCTCTTGTATTACTCGATACATAAATGTGCATAAAAAATAACAGTATTTCGACGGACGGCGTCGCCGCCGCGGGTCCGGACCGCAATAAAACACTATAATATTATGTACACGACATCGCACGTGTGAGATACGCCGGCTGTAGAAACGGACCGCGTACCTACGCACGGCGTGTATAACACGGTGGATGATTTGCGTGCGTGCGATATTATGCGGACGATAAATCGCGATGAAAAATTAACCGATTAATAACGATGACCCGAGGCCCCGAGACCCCTCTGGGAACCCGGGAAAAAGCGCACTCGAAGTTCCGTACGTCGTATTCGGGGCCCCCGGGAAAACGCGACGGGATAAAACGGGATCGCAGGCGACGATGACATATCATATGTATTATTTTTTTTGTTTTTTTTTTTTTATTATTATTATTATTACGAGGAGACGAGCGTATTTTGAATATTACGTCGTATAGTACGCGCGCGTGTATAATATAACGGCGACGGTGGAAGGAAAAAAAAAAAACAACGCAAGAATAAAAACCCTCGTCCTCGCGTAATAACAATACGGTATGACGTGTCGCGCGGTCGTTTCGGATTCCGAAAGACAACGGCGAGGTCCGCGACGAAGTTATGCAGGTAACGGCACAGAGTTCCTCGGTTCGTCCGGAGGCACACGATGACTAGAGTTCGGATTAGGCGTTTCCATTATTTTTTCTCTTTCTGTTTTCTCTATTGAAACCCTATGACCGAGCTATTAATATCAGATCCCGGTTTCCGAACGGATATTAAACAATAAACTATTGTTCCGCGCAAAATGAAATGTGTTAAGGACCACTTGTATTTTCAATATTGACTGTCATGAATGTATATTTAAATAAAACGACGACGATAATGTTAATAGCATGACTGATTTATATTCAAATTAACAATAATGTTACGAATAATGTATTACAATACTATGTCCTCGTCAACCAAATCTACGACCGTAATTATTATGCACCGGTAATTGCGGACGGAAACAATGGGGACATAAGAGGTGTCTAAACTTATGTTGAGAAACCCAATACCTGACCAATGAACAAAATACAATAACACAGTTAAAAAAAGGACTAATTGCCGATCGGTCAAAATGTTATGATGAAACGACATAATATTATACGGTTTTCCGTATGTGTGTGTGTGTGTGTGTGTGTGTGTGTGTGTGTGTGAGTGTGTGTGTTACACCCATTCGTTTGTTCCTATGTGAATTTTTCGGATTATATTTCACGTGTGTACTGCAGTGTGGCGTGTATGTACAAGATCATTATCGATTTTCTTAAACCGTCGACGTTATAATAATAATCCGGCACGATAATAATAATTATAGTCGTCATCGCGTCGACTACTCCGCGAGTCGCCAACACTATTATTATTTACAAACGTTTCCCGCCAAATTATTATAACCGTCGTCGTGCTCGTAAATATGTGTATATTTTTTTTTTTTTTTTACAAAAAAAAAAATCACGCGAGGGAATCACGCTTTTCATAACGAATGATACCTGCGGCAATAATAATGGACAAAATAGACGTGTCTTGGCCATTTAGTTTTCGGTAAACAGTTTGCTGCATTGTTTACTATATTTTAAACACTCTATGGTTGCACGATTTGTTTACTGTACAGTAGGTATTGTAACCAAAGTAACCGAAGACAGCGAACGTAGTTTTTATCAAAATTAATTACTGATTCCGGCAACCCGTGGTTGCCGAAAAGAATGCATTTGGTTCTCAAACAATTATTGTAGTAAACAATATCGTCAAAACAGTTGGTCCGCTGAACTATTAACCTGCAGGTTATTGCTCGAAACGATAGTACCGCTAAAACACGTCTATTGTATGAAACTATCACCGGGAGTCCAGTTTTGCAGACTATTAGTGGTATTGCACCGCTGTACTTTTGTCTGTTTACCATTATACCTTTTTCCCGCTACTTTTGGACACATTTTTAACAGCTGAACCAATATTCAGCTTACACTTGATAATCAGAGATTTTTGTTAAAGTCTAGTTGAATTTTAAAGTTCAGTAATAATTTCGGTGTGTTGGTGCGGAAGGAGAGTGCTTTTAGCCGTGCACACGCCGCACATCCACCAAATGACACCAACGGGATGTAATTTTGTGCATGCATGAACGCGTAATGTAAGTGCCAAGGACGTACCTTATGGGGGTTCAAACTTTCAAACTTTTAAACCATTCGTATGCATGAATTTCATGTTTTCATTGGAAATACCGGGGTTTAAATACCCTTAGAGATTCATCAAAGTAAGTAACCGGGTTAAAATTTGTACGTATATAATAGAATTGTTGTCGAGGGACGAGGATGTGTCTTTAGAAGGTTTCAACTCTCGACTCCTGTCCCCGCCGTCGGTTCGTAAGTTAACATAAACCTCGGAAACTACATTACCTACCTAGTACGCCGATGAAACTACTTTAAACGAATCGAAAAAATTAAAAAAAAAAAAAAAAAAAAAACCCCGAAACACTGAAACGACAGCGAGACGGCTGGGGAAGCTGGAAAATTCCGGCTCCAGTGACGGAGGCCCGTAATTGTACACCGCGATAACCGACCGTCGTTGTTTCGAAGATTGAAACAGCCGCCGTTTATCCGATCGTCGCGAAAAGCGACGACCACGACGTAAGATGATAATTCGCGATTATCCAAACGGGACCGCCACAGCGCGGTGCACACTCGGTGCGCATACGCCGACGGCACCACGCTGTTCCCGCGTGTTCGGATCGCTCTAACTATCGCTGTGTTATATTATAGTAAAATACACTCAAATGCGTGCGTGCGTGTGTGTGTGTGTGTGTGTATATAATGTGTGGGCTATCGAGAAAACAACAGCGGATTTTGTTTTCGTCAAATATTATTATTATGCGTACAGACGCGGATCGCGTGGCAGACGTAAGCAAATAATAAAATACTTTATCCGATTTTTTCCAGTACGATCGAGAGCGTAGGGGGTGTTCCACATTATGATAATACATTTACCGTGTAAATACTGTTAAATTTGCGACGGTCACAGCTCGCGTAAGTACTACGTTTAGTTTAGGTGGTTAGACGGGTACTTCTGAAAATATCTTTTATGCAAAATGGCTTCATCGGTTTTGTCTTCAAATTGTCCGTGTTTTTCTATCAAATCGTGTACGGGAAAAAAAATCGTCCGTACGCGTATTAACGTAGATACACGACATAGGCACAACTAGGAGGGGGGCTACTAGGGGGTCTTAAACATCCCCGAAAACATCCAATAAGCTTTTTCACAGTAACGTTTGAAAATTGTGTTCGCGTATTTCATATTTAATGAGAACGAAACAAAATACAGATTTCCTACGGACAATGCATATGCGCTATTATAAAAAATAATTTCAAAATAGTTATGATAAATTTGTACAAACAAAGAATCGTGAATGAAATGCCGTGTATTTGTTTATCTTAAGAATCGTGTAATGGGTGTCTATAATTTTAACACCCCCGGAAATGGCGGTCTAGTTTCGCCTACAAAGTACAACACTACTTGAAACGAAACGAGGTAAATTAAATCCTCTGATTGGTTCTTTGATAAGGTGATTTCAGCGAACAATAAATATGCTATACTATCTATTACTATCTACCGTACCTGTTTATTAGTCATTTTACACTGTTAGTGGGGCAGCGGGGATGCTTTAAAATTTGGTGTACGATTATTTAAATCCGACAGTATTGTTTTTGTGAACAACGCGTCTAGCAGTTGCACAGATACCATCAGAACCCGTACGAAGTTCTTTATTATAAGGTAACACGCTACTGGCCGGATCGAATATCACCGTATCTGGGCAACTAGAAGATTTCGTATGCGTCTGTGGCTCGTTTCGAGTATAAAGAACGTCATCAAAAAGTATGCGTTCCGAGCCGTTTATAGAGAGACCCCGGAAAACACACACACCGTATGTAGCGTCGGGGTTGATGAATTTTTGCCCTATCCCTAAATCACGTACGAGTTGCGGCCCGGGTTTATGAAAAGGACGTACGAATTGTAACCACATATATAATAATCACCTGTTTTATATCAGCCTATTAATGTTACCCAGGATACATATTTTATAATCCTTTTCTTTTTAGAGAACGGTTCTGTAAAAAGAGTAATAATTACTCAACATTTGTTTAATAAAGAAGTTTTTGTCAGTGTTATGATAGCTGTGATCAGTGTTTCTTTCAACTATCATATTTTCAGGAGAAAATCGGAAAAAAAAATGAATTGTATTATGGTTTAACGGAATTTTTAGTCTTCGTAGATAATACGCGATTTCGATTTTTCACATGATCATACGCGTAACAGTGCTAACTAAAGGACTGACGGTGTATGATTTCGTGCACGAGACCTATCGACGTTCGTCGACATTTCTCGTCCGTCGCGACACGTCGTTGTATTTGATATTAGATAGGTGCCGGTAATTTATTGATACAAAGTTATAACCAAACGGTTTACCGGGCCGGGATTCATCGGTCTCCGACATTGTAATCGCGTTGATTCGGCCGCAACTCACCTGAAGCCTACACTGTAGACCCTATAGGGGCGTACGCGAGAATTTCGTTCCCTGCGACGGCCGCCGACGACGTGGATGCAGGGTATCTCTTTATACACCTGTAACACTTTTCCTCTGCGCGTTGTTATGCTATAATAGATTCATTAGCATAGGTTTTACTCGCGCCGCCGCGTGTCCGTAATGTGTACTGTTCCGAACGGATTATTATACAATAATAAAAAAATGTTGTTGGTGTTTTTTTTTTTTTTTTAACAATACGGCGTTTTCGTTCGCCGAGATAACGCGACGGCGATTACGCGAGCGCGCGTACCGGGCTTCGGCATTACATTATTTGTATTATTTTACGCGAGCTTGCGGCGCGTGTGTGTTTGTGTGTACAAATATAATAATAATAATAATAATAATAACTGCGCGCACACGCGATATAATAATATATACGATCCGTGCACTGTATGTGTGTGTGTTTAAACTGGGAAGGGGGAGGGGAGAGGGGAAAATATAAAAAAAAAATATGGAAAACAAACCGATCGTGACGGCGCACGCCCACGTAATATCATCGCCAGGGTCCGCGTGGACGTCGTCGCGGCCCGCGGCGGCTGCGGCGACGGCCGGGCGAGAGGAGATATTTCATTAGCTCGTTATCGATAATAATAATTAACGTGTCTCGCGTGGCCGTGCAACAGGCGGATTCCGGTGAAAGATTTTGTAACGCGCGCGCGCACGCGCTCGCCCGTGCTACGGGGCCGTGCAACAGATATAGAAACGGAAAAGAAATAATAATAAAAAGAATTAAAAGCAAAAAAAAAAAAAATGGAAAAAAATAAAATCGACCGCGACGTCGTTAGGTACGTGCCTGTATCGTGCCCGTCTTTGTGCGTCGCATAAATACAGAATTGTTATCGCCGGCGCAATAGGACCGCGTTTTTGTCCGCCCGTCGCCATGGCGCGTATAGTTTTGTATTTCCGTGGGCCGGACGCACTGCCGTAGACTTTACGCGTCTATGGACGGACCGTTCGTCCGGATGACCGAGAGCCATGATCGGTTCGGACGGATCACGAGAGATGGACCGATGTGTCGTATTATTATTGTTACTGTAGGCTGAGGTGTGCGAGACGACTTCGCGCCCCGGGGACAGTCAATGAAAACGCTTCTTTTATCGTAGCCCTTACGGTATTATTCTATATTTCTGTAATGAATTGTGAATTGTCACACGGAAACTAAGACTGCACTAGAACCCCTGGTCTTGATGAACGCCAAAACGATATACCTATTATGTCATAAGTATATCGTCGTTAATCGTTTCAACAATTTTCAGTACTCGGGATGAAGCTCCGCCCACCGGACCGCTTTTTCGCGCTGAATGTTCTGTTTGGTTTTATACGTATGTCGGTATAGTTCTCTTGATATTATTTCTTTAACACTTTTGTTACAGGTGTACACATATTTCCGGTGAACCGCGAAGTTAATCAAAATGAGAAAAATATCACTTCTTTCCGAGGATTAATAAACATAACCTTAACCAAATACAGTGACTACCAACTAATAAAATTTGAATTTTGTAGCGGCTCGAATTTAATGCCGACAAATTAAACCGCAAAATACACCATTATCGACTTTTCTACTTCAAAATGCCCGACATGGCTTTTGTTTTTTACTCCCCGTATTTATTTATACGTGGTTTCCAAAAATTAAATGTTTTAGGTTTTCACTTGGCACGTTAATTTCCTTGGAACAGTATCAGGTTTGGAGTTTTTGGCGAGATTTTTATATTTTGAAGTCGGCTAACCTAAATCTCGATTTTTTTTTTGTGAGGGTTTGTGAAATCGAAAATTTATTATAATACGTGAACAAATCCTAAACGATTCCGGAATAAATTGCAGTAATTTAAAGAGCTATCATTAGCATGCAGCATGACGCTTGCTGGTGAATCACCAGGAACTATTACGACTGCATAATACGCAGGATATTATTTTTCATACTAAATAGTTTACTTAATCCGAGCTTATGAAAATAATTAAAATTTTTTTTAAAATGTACGCGTTTTATTGTATTTTCAAGTTTACCGTCGAATCATGCTGTTTTAGAGCAAAAATACCAATTATATAATATCGAAAGGAGTCAATATTTTGGAGATGAATGGGTGACCTATTTGTGTTTGAAAATAGTGCTTTGTTGTAATCGCATTTTTAAGCGAAAAAATCGTGCGCTTTGAATACTGTGTCAATTCAATACTGCATTTTTTTTTTACAATTCGCGTGAACGTGTTTTTTTTTTTAAAAAAAGAAAGGTCGCGCACATTGAATACTGGTTTTAACGACATGGGACTTTTTTTTAAGTTTATTTGGGTCGGTAAAAATTTTGATTTTTTTTTTTTTCTACAAAAACGCCGTCAAAATCGCCCGTTCGCGATTTCTCGGGTTGAGCGTATACCGGACGTACGGAGCACACTGCTGTCCCTAATAATCAGAACGACGGCATTCGACTGGTTATCGGGTCGAGGGGACGATTTACGGTTGCTCTCGACGTTAAAACGCAATGTACACTATGACTCGTGTAGCGTTGTGTACACGTATACCAGCTTTGGGCTCGCACCAAGCCCCGGGGCCGTCGGCGTGTGTCGCGCGTGTCACCGCGGACCGCGGTGCGGATAATTCCGGCGAGAGATTTCGTAACGCGCACGGGACGATTAATGTAAACGCCACGCGCGCGGCGCGGACGATTACATTGTTACGACGGACCGAACGCGGTGACGTCGCAACAACAGTGTAGGCAACGTTGTTACCCGTGCGTATTCGTTTGCTCGGAACGGTCGAGAACGTCCGCCGTGTCCGCCACGACACGGCGTTTTTTGCGTGGGCTTACGGCCGTCCGTTGTTCATTCGGTTTTTTTTTTTTTTTGTTTTATTTGTTTCGCTTCTCCCCGGTCGCCGCGAGCCTATTATTTTCTCGTACACGCGTTCGTATCGTAAACAATAATAATAATAATAATAATAATATTATTATCACCATCATCATCGTAATCGTCTTGTACAGGCGGCTAGCGTTTTACTCGCCGTAACCGTCTCCGGTAGTACACATTATGATTTACAATATCGCATATACAATATACAATATACAATAATAATAACAGCTGTATCGGTATAGCAGTGCACGCGAACAATCGAATCTCCTCGGCGACCGCAGTCGAATTATTTATGTCGACGAGTACCCGCGTAAGCGTGTTATTAATATGTCTTTCTCCGTTTCTTGTTTTTTTTTTTTTCATATTCCAAACGAGATGCTGTATACGGTCGGCCACGTCTTTGATTTTTTTTAATTTTAAAATATTGCGTTACACCTATTTATAATATGATTTGATAATATCAGATGATTACATGATACAGAGTGATCGATATAACGCAAGACACTCGTCGTCTCGGGAAGCGTGAAGGTTTTTCCGAGTTGGTTTTCTGCTCTAAATAGCACTCTGGCTCTATTAAAAATTTTACTCTCTTCTTTCTTCCGTCATCCTTATTTTAAGGAGTGAAACGGCTATTTACTTTTAGTTTTCAAATGAAAACGTATAATAAATATTCAATCAATAGATTGAGCATCAGTTTTTATCAACGATGGTGTTAAAATCTTTAATTTATGTCAACCATATGTGGAGATACTTCCACTTTTAAGTTTCGGCGGATAGAGAGAGAGCGGCGGAACATTATTAAAACGGCGCACGTCGTGCCGCTACACAAATGGTATTCCACCACTCTCCGCCGCCAACATTAAAAAGCAGAATATCTCGCTAACGGATTGACGGAAATTAAATATTTGAACACCAAAATTTATTTGAACTAATACTCCGTCTACTTATGGAATATTGAACAATGATTTTCGTTTGGATATCAAAAGAAAGTAGTTATTTCACACCTAAAATAAAGGTGAAGAAAACTAACATAACATTTTAAAGCTTCTTATTTCTTAAATTAATCTTTAATTTCTTAAATCGTAATTAATGAATATTATTTTTACGGTTTTTTTTTTTTTATTATTAAGAAAATTCTTTCTCAACACAGATAATGTTCTATCTGTTACGAATTCATGTGCAGATACTGCAGTGCCGGTTAAGCTTTTAATTAAAATTACTAGGCGATCATGAAATGTATAAAACGGGAAATCAGTTAACACAGAAACTATTATGCATTCGTGCAGTATCTCCGGTGTACTCGTTTTGTTTTATTTTGTCCTATAATACGTACAGTTTTGTTTTAAAGTAATGAGCGATGTTTTGGGTGATATGAAATTTAAAAATATATTTCCAGAAATTTTCACGGTTTTTCACCTTAATAAAAAAAAAAAAAAAAATTGAAACAGAATTTGTATTTAATAAAAGTAAACCTGATTTTTTGAAATTTGTCGTTTACTGCTTGTCTCATTGGAGAACAGTAATATAATTAATCACAAAAAACAATATGTGCTGGAAATATGTTATTTCACCTATTCAATATGATATAGGGTAATTATATTTAACATTTTCAGAAAATTTTAAATTAATTCATTTTTTTTTTTTTTTAATTATATAATTGTTTTAGCTTTATTTTCAAATTCGTACTTTTCCTTACACTTTATATGAATATTAACTTTTAAATTTAAAATAGCAATTCCCTTTTGTACATTGATTCAAATTTAGATCAAAGTAGTAGCAAAGGGCAAAAAATTACACATCCATTTTTAGATGATAGCTCTTCCATACTTTTCCGATTTAAATTTTAATCTTAACATAATTTAACTCATATCTAACGATTTTCAGATCAGTATGTTTAGAAAAAATATTATCTTTTCAAATCTGTTTTGAAAGGGGCAAAGCTAAAATTAAAAGTTATTGTGGATTTATGGTTTACGCAGTGATTAAAAAAGAAAACCAATTTTATTCGATACCATCGTGAAAATATAATCTTTGGATCACTATAAGCAAATCACTCTGTATATTTATCGTACAGTTGTTGTTTGACGAGCGTGTCTGTAGTTGTATATTTCCAATCGATTCCCTAGGTAATATTTTAACGAAAAAAAAAAACCTCCAATGCATAACGGAGTATTATGAATTAAAAAAAAAAACATACTTTCTACATAATATGTACAAATATGTAAATATTTATTATTTTTTGACGTTGACAAGGGTCGAAATCGATGAAATCCGACTGAATTACCGATGAATAAAATATTCCACGAATTCGACTTGACTTTTAAATAACTTTGCTGCAGTACTGTACACTAAAAATACATATTATTATTTAAATATTATAATATTATTATATTATAGTGTTTGATATAGATAAGTGTTGACACGTACGATTAAAATACAAGCACAATAATTTTGTTCGGAAAACAAGTGCTGATATAAATTGGATTTTTTTTTTTATCTATTTAAAACGTGTACGCATGACACAAATTGATTAATATCTATGATGGCTTTTCGTACGATTTTTCGAACCATATAATTTATTTTCGGCAGTTTTTTTTGTTTTTTTGTTTTAAGTGCGTAGCGCTTCTTGTGTATTCATAAAATCGTCAAAAATGTTGTTAACTACTGAGTTTATTAATAACCTGCAGAATTTGTCATCAGTATAAAGCTGGTTAGCACCCTGTAAAGTCGATTGTGTTGAAATTTCATAATTTTAAACATCGAATTTCTGTATTCATATTTTTAAAATTAGGGAAATTAGGACGTATATTTCGCACCACGGTTAAGTCATTGTTGTAGATGGGAAGATTGTAACGTCTAGGGTATAGGGCAATTCAATATTTAAAATTGTTTTCATATTATATAGCGAGAACAACGAAAATCATTGTAGTTAAAGCAGATTCTGAGCAGAGTATTATAATGTGTCGTCTTTTTCCTCGTGGCCAAGTAGGTAACCCAGACATCAATAAAAACAAAGTCGATGTATCGACATTTTTTGTAGGTTTTTTTAAATTTTAAAGAAAATATATAATCGGGATTATTTTTGTTTGAGTATTTAAAGAGTAAATTAAAAATTATAACATAATACGTTTTTATCAAAAATTTCCAATTTTTACGTTAAAAAATTGTATTTTCCTAATTCGTAATAAAATACTAACATTGTGTTTTCCATTCATAGTAAAAATAAACCCACGTATTTGCTTTTAAACAGTATTGTACTAAAAACTTAACAGTACAAAGCAATATTTAATTTACACACCAGTTGTTATAGATAAATTAAAAAAACAAAAATCAGCTCAAATTAATTTAATAATGTAAACTGCATGTGATATTATTTTCAAAAAAAAAATAAATACCCACTTATCATTTAGTCTCAGAATTCTTCTCGAACGAAAGTAATCCATAAAAAAAAAAAAAAATGTAAGAATAATTTTTCGTTTTTGTTTTTTGAGTATTTCTAAGAATACGGATTTCGGCCACGTAAATATACGATTCAGATTATTGTATTATCATTGTAATGTGTGACGGTTGCGCATTCAGGTTTGTTTGTTTGTATTTTTTATAAACCATTTATTTTATTTCACATGCCATCTCGTTCGTATAAGCATTTTTATAATTGAAAAATAACACACCTCTACGGTATATTACATAATTGCGTAAAACAATCACACCGGTCGGTAGTTTTTTTTTTCAGTAGGTACGCTAATTATTGTATTTTTCTTTAATTTCGTTCCTTTCCGCAGCCAGTAAACTATTGTTAGTGGAGTTTTCCGCGGGTAATAACCATAATAAACATACGTAATAATAGTAATAATAACGACGTAAGCCGTTTAAAATGTTACCCACTTGCGTACATTTATTACAATATTCTCTTATACACAAAACGAGTCGGTAACCTTAAATTCCCGTATTGCAATTATTAGATATTATTATTATTATAATAGGGAACTACCTGTTACGTTTATTGTTATTATTTTTTTTTTTTATAATTGCAGTTATAACACGACGTGTTGATACACGTAATTTAAACGCGACCCAACTACGCTATTAAAATAATTGAAAAAAGCTACCTATTCGCTAAATGATATTAATTTAATAGTTTGTTCGCAATGGTCAAAAACGAATAAAATTGATATTAAATCAGAAATGTGTAAAACATAGGTAACAACTGCATTTATGTATTGCAGTAAACAATATAAATTATACGAAAAATAACTGTAAAAATTATGAAACAAAAAATATGTAATACTTCGCTCCGTGAGTAAACTGATGATATTATATAAGTGGAAAATTGCAGAAGGTACAACACATCTATGTACAAAGTAATTTAGTTTATTTAATGTACGCAGCGAAGATAAATCATTGCAAATGGAAGACGATTCTGAACGAAGTGTGAATAAATATTTTTTGATCGAAATTAATTGAAAATTAAGGTGATTAATTACGAATAAGAACGATAAATAACTGATAACGAAAAAACGATTCTGAGAGGAGTTCGGATGATAGTATTGCTTTGTCAACAATATAGGTCATATTATGCTAAAATAACTACACATGTATGATAAATTTTCTTTAATTGTACCTATTTTCCCGATTTTTGTTTTATTAGTAAAACTCCTGAGAAAAAATGAATTCCCTAAAGTACCACCCCAGTTAGATTATCTTTCAGTTATTCAGCTATAATTTAAAATTGGAGCAAGATTTCCGGTAAAAGAGTTGTCCGTAGAAAAAAAAATAAACATCTTTGTAAAACCATAAGCTTGTTCGCACCATTCATAATCTTAAAAGTGGTATAATCCTATCGAAGTATAACTAAATTAAAAGAAAGCTGTCCTAGGATAATGGAGACGGGTTCAGCCACTGTTATAGGTGAGAAGTTGGGAAGGTAGGATACAGACGGGAATTTAACGTATATTTGTACGCAACGATAAACCATTGTTAATGAAAAAACGATTCTGAGCGGAATTCGGTTGATAATATTTCTAAGTCAACAATTTAATATATTATGTCATATTATGACAAAATAGTGTAACAAAAAATAAAATTGTAAATAATAACAGCATTATTTTTGTAAATTTTTCAGTTTTATCCCGGATTATCCCAGATGAAAACCACTTGGAACGTTTGGAAGGTTAGAAAAATTGTTCAATCAAAAAATGTTCCATACTTACATATTAAGGCAAGATTTCTAGTATACAATTTTGTCACAGTTTATATTAAAAGAAAATAAATAACATTGTAAAACCAATTCATTGTTCGTTATATTCAGAATCTAAAATGGCATAGTATCGATTTCGGTTGAGAATGAAAATACTCACAATTTATAGGTTTCTAGGTGTAATACAATTATGTCAAACAATTGATAGTGCAGAGAAAAAAATGGAAACATTCTATTAAAAAAAATATTCCCCAATAAATGCACAAAAATTGTACTATGATCTTTGGAATCAAACCCGATGATATTTACAACCGTGTTAACTGCAAATCTAATTATATACTAAATGATACATTTTTTTTAAAAATATTTATTTTTATTATATTTGTTTAATCGCGTGCAATTATTAACATATTCGTCAGAACAATTATTATTATTTCAATAATATCACTTGTACTTTCTTCAGTATTTTGCACAACGGTCGTATTTACACGATCGCTGTATTTTCGAAATCTACAGCTGATATTGCCCAGAACGAGTCAAGTGACCGGTTGGCTTGCTGTTCAAACTGGCTTAGTGCTTAAACGCAGAAGAAAACGGTGTCGTCCAACATCTTCGAAAATCGACGTGCGACCAGCTGATTTGCGATCGACGAGAAAAGCCGCGATCGATGATGACCCGGCACCGCCTCTATTATTGCCGAAAATCGGTATTGTGCATAAACACTATTGCTTGTGTACAGAAGACAGTAATTTGAAATATCGAATCGCCAGGAATTAACGTAACGCCGGAGAAGCCGACGAAGGTAACGGAGCGCGCGGGACCAACTCGTCCGTCTTTACGAAACGCACTGTTCAGACGACGGCCAACCGAACCTCGTGACGATTCTCGCCGGTAAATCGACGTCTCGTGTTCACCCCGGATACCGGGTTCGGTCGGTTGCCGGCACGTCGAACTGTACCAGCGACGTCGGCCGAACAATCTTACGCCGGTGCGCCGAAAGACGGTGCCACGCTTCCCAATTACGTGGTAGGTACGCAAGACCAGAATTTAATTGTAGAAAAATAAAAACAAAATAATAACAACGCAGTAATAAGCTTATTGATACTTTCAGATTTGTCGGCACCTAGCAGCCATGTACATAGAAACGGTTAGTTTTATTAGTCGGGTTAACTATCGTGATATATTTGTCTTTCGTCACATATATATGTAATATAAATGGTACATGTGATAATATGAGGAAAACAGCTGATATACAGTGTTGACGAGTGTTATGTGTGATACAGGGTGGATGTTAAAAGGGAGGAAATATAGAGTAATTTGATTACAGAACGATAAAACATAGTTATGTAAAACGGTTCTCAGCAAAGTATGTTGCCGAGGAAACCCGTATAATCCATAAAAATTGCGTAAACAATTTCCATTTTTTTTTTCCATTTGTTAAGAAAACAACAAGGAAAATCGAAAAAATTACGCCGCCAATCAATGAGTTGCTTCAGTAACAAAATAACAATATACTGCACGAAATTTTTTATTAAGCTTTCGATCTTTTGCTATTTTTAAGCTATATTTAAAGACATTTAAATTTTATACAATTTTTATTCGGTACGTTATCTGTGGATGAAATTGTTAGCCAGAAATGCTTGACAATTTAACAAGAGGTTCATTATATGTTGTACTTTGTGGTAAAAAAAAAAATTTATTGTAATGTAGAATTTTTTTTATTGGAATTTTAGAATTCAAATTTTGACGAAAATCGTAAATATTACTGCCTTTTAAAACATATATGAGTTGTTTTCAAAAAGTTCCAGGATTCCTTGAATAAGCGTTAAAGAGCAGTAGTATCAGATATCGCTGGGTTCTGTAACTTCACCTGAGCACATCTATTTTCGTAGATTGTCTTATAAACTTCTTCGTTTTGATGTTTTTGTAAAATATTTTTTTTCGCATTTGGCAATTTTGTAATAAATTCAAAAGAAGAGATTTTTTTTGATGAGGGTAGGATTTTACGTCATGGCCTGTTTACATCCATCTTTTCTCGATAGTAATTATCCTTTCATTATTTTCAATAAAAATACCTATGAATTCTATAAAAATATAGTACTTGTTATAATAATTATTACGAAAAATAATATTCTTTATATATATATATATATATTTTTTTAGAATATTTACAAAAATAAAAACGTACAAAAAATTAGACAGAGGACCTATAGGAGGTATGAAGAAAACGATAATATATTTACTCGGTGAAATTTTACCGGGTATGTAAGGTCGAACAAGGATATATTTATCCCATTCTGCGCACGATAATTGCGATTATAACATACGATATATTCACCCCTGTCAAGAAATATTTACCGGTAGTCAAATATAACCTAGGATATGTTTACCTCTCCCAAAATTTCGTTTGAGGTAAATTTATCCTAGAATATATTGGCCGGCGGATAAATATATTTGGGAGTTAATAATAGCATGTTACATTCTTACAATACTTTAAATAATTTATTCCTGCTTCTTATATCTAAAAAATTATTATTTTTAGATGACAAATTCTTAGACATTTTAGGGAATAGGTTCGCTAAAATTAGTGTCCCCTATTTAGATTTGTGCTCAAAAAAATTAACTTGATATTTAAAAATATCCCGCGAGGGATACCAACGGAAAATAATTTCCCAATTAGACGAATTTCACTTACCGAAAACTATCCCCCGCCACCCCCACACTCGTTGATACTGGATCCGGATTTTCGGTCGGAAAGTTGTTCCGACAGACATATGTAATCATAAAAAAACCTTTTGCTGCCACTCTTTAGAATGTAAAACGATCAAACGCAAATCTGAAACAAGTGTTCGATATTTCGCAGTCCCACGTGGTACACGTTATGTAGCAATTTTTTTCGTCAGATTACGATTATATGTTTTTTTTTTTTTTTTCGGACCGTAAACTATAAACATTGTAATACCGCGAACCTAACCGACGCGACCGGTTTATTATTATTATTGTCGTTGTTATAACTACTGTATCGTGTTATTATTATTACGGACACCGTGTCCACGAAATCCTCAAAAGAATTTCTCGAGTGAGCCCTTAGTGTTCATATACTCGACGGATGACGCATGTCGTGCAAATACATTGTGTAAATAATGTATGCACACGCAGACAACATCGGGACAATCTGAAATAAAACGTCGACAAAAGGAAGGGTACCGACCATTCAGTTCCGTTCGAGTGTGTTCGCACGTAGGCTGTGTAAAAAAATGTACTCGTGTACATATCTGTGTATATCATTTCGTCGGCCATCCCTCTCGTTGAAGTGATATGTTCTATAGATCGCGTATGCAAGTACGGCCATTGCCATTGTATAAACGAGCGTGTAAAAAAAAATAATAATATATGCATATCGAGCCAGTTATCAGGTTTTCAGCCGGCGACGACGGTATGACAATAATAACAATAATATAACGAAACGTTTCAATAGAAAAATAATAGTTACAAGTAAAATTCTAATTGCGGTGCAATACAATACAAATATACTGAAATTGTTTAAATCTAAAATTTCAAATATCGTTTTTTTAAACAATATGTTATTGGTTTGCGGTCTTGTTTTGTTCGCGAAGTATCTTTTTACGGTGTTTTTTTTATCTAATTTTGTATGTTTTCCGAGGATGTTATTCGGATATAATTTTACATCATGTTAAAAATGCGAAAAAGCTGGTCATAAATTGCACCGCAATTGTTGTAGTCTGTAGTTAGAGACTTTGGATCGTATAGAACGTAAGGAAATTCTAGGTGTTAATATACTAAAAATATTGTGCTAAAAAACGATTCTGAACAGAGAACAGTACACTAGGTATTATTGATTAGTCTTTTTTTTCTTTTTTTTTGAAACTAAGATAACTCAGAAAGAATAAAAAAAAAAATAAAACCAATACTACTGTCAGTTTTTTTTTTTAATTTTTTAGAAAGCCGTTGAAAATAGTAAAAAACATTTGCTGTTAACGGATTCAAAATCCGCGTCTTTTCTTGGTTCGGAATGAATGAGAGTTAATCGTAAATGTGTTTTCCGGTGAAAAATAAATACTATATCTTCTTAGCGATACTCAGTGCCTATCTAAAATTATCTAATCACAAAATTACACGTTTTGTTTAAAACATCAAATATGGAAATTGTGTTAAGCTCACTGCTGCACGTACGAAACATAAATCGAGTGTTACTGCATTATTAAAATACCTATAGTGATTGAACATTCGCGTATTTATTAAAAAGTACGTTTCCGCGAGTGCGATAATTTGTATTTAGACTCCGTGAGATGTAATGTTTACGACGTAAACGCGTTTAAGTTATAATAATATTATTTTCAAAATACGATTTTAAGTTGAAATTGTTGATACTAACGTTATTATAACAGGCGATATCCCTAAGACAGTTAGGGAGGGGAGATACGTATAGACTCCATAAAGTGCATTTAAAAGCCGACCCTCATAAATTCGACTGCAATCCGAGCTTAATGTCAAAATATCTACTTAAAACGGAGAAGTTTGGATCCGAAATAACACCAACAACTTTGCAGTGATTATAAATCGTAATCTTGATTATTTCTAACGGTAAGTTATAACTCATAATATAAATATACTGCTGCAAGAACGCGATGAGTATTATTTTTCATTACTCGGATTAAGCCAAATAACGAAACGATTGTTATTATAATTTATAATAATATTTTTTTTCGGTTGCTTTTGGCAAAGTAATGTATTAACAATTATAATTAACAAAACCGTATTACCATAAAATATCAATAATTATTATTATCATTATACTACGGTTTAAACGAACAGCGGCGCAATATTTTTGATTCTGAGTGTAGCGGAGAAGATATATGCATATTTATTTTTTTAAGATGATCAGATGTCTTTCTTGATTTCTAATTATTATAATACCATTGTGAATTCAAAACAGAATCGGACAAAACTCGTCGAATCGTTTACACAGATTATACCAGGTGATTTAATTAAGTGGGCACATTCGTTATCTCGGAAAGTATTAACTTTTCCCGGAATTTGTTTTTTAGAACACTTAAGAAACAAGCGGTTCCACAATTTTATATTTATGTTATTTTTTGTCGTCTTTATTTTTGAGGGCGAAACCAGTAAAACCTACTTGTGATTTTCAAATGGCAGCCTATATTAAAAAATCCGTTAATAGATTAAGTATTAGTTAAAAAAAATTCAACACGCCACACCAATAATACTCCACTATTCACCTCTAACCCAAACTTAAATGTCGAATATCTCGTCGACGGATCGACGGAAATAAAAAATGTCAACACTAAAATGTATTTTAACTAATATTCAATTTATTTATGGACTTCTTAATATAGGTTGCCATTTGAAAATCAAACATAAAGGTGACAAAAAGTAACACAAATATAAAATTGTGGAACAGCTTGTTTTTTAAATGTTCTAGAAAACAAATTCCGGAAAAAGTTAACACTTTCCGAGATAACGAGTGTACCTACTCAAACGAATCGCCTGGTATGATATCCACGGCGAACAAAACGATATTTTTATTTACGAAAAGATAACTTTAGGTGACTCGCCGACGAGTGGTTATTTCCACAAACGGCTTCTTCCGTAACCGCGCATTTTATGTTCAAGATATTATACTGTATTGAATATTTAATCGGATTCGAATAGTCCGTCGGCTATACATGTTATACGTGTAATATCCGCAAAATACTATTGTAACAATTACAAACGGGATTGCAATTTATATTCTACGAATCGTATAACCCCACATATTTACGTTATGCAATTCGTTTTGTTAGCGAATCGGTGCATATCACGCAGCGAACGATAATTTTATTATAATAATATTTAACGCGAAAGTGTAACACAAAGACTCGTTTTTCACGTTTCCGTCCACACGCAAATTGCAATCGCATTATCGTTGTTCCGATAAAAACGCATACTCTCGACCAAATCACCGTATATAACGATGTGTAATTATTATCGGGTATACCGTTCGAATGTGTCTAAAAAATAATAAATAAAAAAAAAACAAACCGGTACGCCACGCACCGTGGGTAAGCTGATGTCGTTTAGGCGGTAAGTCTGAAAGGTATATGGGATATAGTAATGTATGATTATTAGTTTGTATCATTGCAAAAAAAAAAAAAAAAGATTCTGAGCGGAACTCGGAAGCAGAACTAATATAATGCTATAATATTACCAGTGTACGGTTGTAGTATTGTCATTGGGGTTTTTCGTCCATGTAGCCTGCAAGGTAATTAGTCAGAAATTAATAAAATTGAAACAGGTGTTTTATTTTATTGTCAGTTTCTGAAAAATGATCGGGATAATCTAGAAAAACAATACTCGAGTACAATAAGTACAATAACAATATTTGTTTATAATACTACATGTCTGCGTACAAGTTCACTAACCAAAAAAGATGTTTCTGTAAAAATACCTATAACATTATACTGCTGATGATGGGTATACCATTGTTGTAGGTGAGAAGTTGGCAAGGTAAAATGCATTGCGTTATTCAATTTACATTTGTAAGCAACGATAAATCATTACTAACGAAATAGAAATGTATTGAAATTCCGTAATTTATTTGATTTCTGTACAATTTGAAATCATAAGAGTTTATAATAAAGCCTACTTGATTGTGCTTGGTTTTTTAAAAAAACGAAGCAGGTTCTTATGACCACGTGCTAAATTTTCAAGCATTGCTGTTCACCAAAAACAATTCTACCACGTTTGTAAAAGACCAATATAAGTACTCTGTACAAATTTAAGGTCTTGTACAAGTGTGTTTTACCGAATTGTATACAACAAGAACAAAAATTTTTCGAAAATCACCGTACACTTCTCGTTTTTCTACATTTGATTCCCGATTTTCTTCCATTATTATGAAAACTTCGAGGAAAGTCAATAGATGTCTTTCTCAGCACATCAACTAGAGTATTAATTCTTTTCGGAATATACGATACGTTTGAAAATCGGAACAGGATTTCTGGGAAAAAAGTTGTTCACGGCAAACGAAATAACACACCGTAATAAAATCGAAAACTTCGTCGCTGCGCTCAAATAAAGGATCAAATGACGCACTGTTGGGAATTTCAATAAAATGTTTCAAATTTTGCCGGACGAAAAATTCGCATCTTTAAATATACCGCGTGAAAAAAACCGGAGCATATTTACTATCCGAAAAAAAAAAAAACGCCACTCGTGTAGTGGAACCGTATACGGTAAAACTTTGTAATGGCTACTTCGTGACACTCGGTGTCGCACAATATCGATTCAAATGTAACGATATGATATTATTGTCGGTGCGCTTTATGCGCCGAAAACCGGGAAATAACCATCGCCGGTATAATACGAAAATATTGCGTGTACACGCTTACACCGAGATGGCCCGACCATTCGTGGTTGGCGGGGCAATGCGCGCTCTCATAAAAACTCCGGGAAAAGCCGCCAAAAAGAAAATAACAAAAATCACACCGTTATTCGTATTTTATTTTATTACAAAACATGATATTGTAAAACGCAAAAATTATTGCATCGCGGATCGACCGACTTGATATTCTAAGTCTTTCAAGGGGGGGGGGGGCGAGGGGGCCAAAAAGAAAAAAAAAAAAAAGGGCTTCTTCGAGGACCGCCCTACGCACTCGCGTTAACGGATACGCACGCGCGCGCACAGAGCCCCCGATTATCGCGAAAACGTTTCATCGAACGCGACAAATTTCTAACGTCTGCCCGTACACACTATTGCCGTACAGTCGCCGGAACGTACGTTGTTGTGCGTGCCGATCGCGCATTTTATAGGGACAATAATAACAACAACAACAACAACAACAATGGTAATGCGCGAAAAAGCCCGTAGAAATAATACCCGCACCGCCGTCGTTTCGCGTACACAATAGCGGGAAAACGCGTTTTCGTCTCGTTACGACGCGCGCGACACATCGACGAACAGTCCAAGGGAAACGGCGCGATTTCGCGCGGTGCGAGGACTTTCTATTTTTATGTCACTGTTCCATTTGTGCGGTCAACGGTCGGCGGCGGTGTGCTACGCGACGCCGGGACACGGTAACCCGGCGGATCGCCGTCGAAAATCGTCCGGTGACCCACGCAGCGGGCTACGAACACCGTATTATTATCGTTGTTATTGTCGTCGTCGCTGTTATCGCTATTGTAATAATTATCGTTGTACCCGGGAGGTGCCGAGGCGAATTTCAACTAATCCCGGTGTCGTCCCGGGACAAAAACATATTATGATAAATAATATTACACACACACGTGCCCCCGGATCCGTCCCGGGCGAGGTCGAAACGCAGCGGGCGCGGATTCTGCGCAGCGACGGACACGGCCGTCGTCGTCGTCGTCGTCGTCGCGGAGGTCTCCGCGATAATATTCGTTTGTCTCTTTGTCCGGCGGTTTATTTTTTTTATTGTTATTATTATTACTTTTTTTTTTTTTTTTCGGCCCTCCGCAATGCGATTTATCGCGCGCGCGTGCGTACGACGAAAACACGAGACGAAATCCACTTTCTCGGCCCGCCCGCCCGCCGGGACGCGGCTAGACACATTTTCGCACTTTCCGCGCCGCGGGGCTGCGGCCGCGGCAACGCGCGTCCGTCCCCGCGGTTTTCGCGGACGCGCAAACGTCGCGATGTCCGTCGGCGCGCGGGCGCGGGGATACGGGAATACCGCCCGGGCGGGTCGGTGGTGGGCGAGGAGTGGTGGTTGTGGGGGGGGGGTGACGGTGGTTGGCAGGGGGTGAAGAGAAACGGAAAAATAAACGACCGCGGTAACGATATTCGATATACGCGCGTGTGTACAAACGGACGTTGCGCGAGTACATTATCGTTGCCGTTGTCGTTGCGTCCGCGCGCGCGGTACAAAAGCGGTGAACGCGGTAAACGTGTCCGCCCCACCGACGCGGGACCGGCCGTCGCGCGCCCGCGTACGCGCGCGGCGGAAGGGACCGCCCGGCGGGGCCGCGATGTCGCGATGTCGCGCCCATTCGCGCGCGTGCACACGAGCCCATCGCGTCGCGCGTTTTCATACCGGTTTTCCGGACGTGCTACACGCGCGCACGCCGTGCCCCGGGGGTCGTGGTGACTCCCGGGCGAAAGTCTTGGCGCGCGGACGCAACGGGAAACGCGATTGTAAAACGAATAAAATACGGCCCGTTAATAAAACGCGCGACGATAACAGCGCCGTTGTACAGTACGCGCGGCCGACGTACACCCGACGTTATTATCGGCGTTGCGTCCGCGCCGCGACGGTAACATTCTGTTTTGTTTTGTTTTTTTTTTTTTTTGATGTTACGCCGATCACTCAATAATATTTTTCTCGACTTTTAAAGGCAAACAGTTATGACATTTCGGAGCAACGTAGTCCGCGAACTTTTGACCGAATGATTTTGTTTATGATAAGGCACTTTAACGTCAATATGCTACATTTTCTTTTATTTTTTGAATTTTCTCGACAGAAATTGTCGAGACTTTTTTTTTTCCACCGAGAATAGAATTGCAATTTTTTCGAATAACAATTTAACAGAAAGGACATTTCAGTGTCGTAAAATTATCTAAAGAGAATCCTAAAGGAAGAATCGCATTATCAGCTAGCCCGCCCCAAACTGACATACCGTACTGGAGTAAGGCTTGGTGCAGAGGTACACCATACGCAGTGTTTGTACTGAAATAACGTGATGTAACTTGCAGAAACCTAAACTCAGATTCCAAAGTGTTTCATCTAACTAGACTGTTTACAGTCTGTTTACTGTTCTATCGCGAATTTTCGTTGAAAGTTAAACCTAAATATCCGATACTAGAGACGCACTGTAATTTGTAACAACGATTACTGTCGCAAGGTATTTCATCATCACGTGCAATACAAGAAGTGCGTTTTTATTTTTTATCAGAAAATGCATAAATGCAGTTTTTTTGAAATTAATAGTTAACTTCCTAAAAATTAGTTATTCAATAACATCCCTTGCCCCGTATGACAATTTTTCTGAAAATGGTAGAAGTCGCCTCCAAATTTTTCAATAAATGACAAAATTCTGAGCGATATTCGGTGAAACGTACTGTTTTAAAATGCCACGATGTTTACACGATTTTCGTCAAAAAAAACTTTAAACGAAAAAACTATACTATATACATCGCGTTGAGTTCTTAATTATTTTTTTTTTTAATCCAATTACAATATACCACTTGTAAAATGTTCAAGCATTTCTGATTGGCAAAAATAATTTGATTCACATAAAAAAATGTTTCCCATTCAAGTCACCAAGGGAACCCAGAGAATCGATAAAAACAAAAAACAAAATTTATAATTTGTTTACTACATCGACTAACAAGTATGGGTTAGGTGTTGAATTTGGGAATAAAAAGTAACCTATAATAATATTATGGCTACTGAGTACCACATTTTATTGCAGTGAAAGTACTATCGAAGTCGATCCGACTTCGATCGAACAAAAACAGTTGAACCAGCTGTTTTTAAGATTAGCCAGGACAGACACTTCAATTACCTGTTGTATTTATACTGATGGTTGTTGCTTTTATACGCCTCATATAGTTATTGGAGGCACACTTGAGTGTTTATCTTGTAGGGGGCGATATTATTCACGCAACACACATACACACACACACACACACACACGCGCGCGCGCGTCACATATGTATTCCTAGCTTTGTAACTAATAATGTATTACAATAATCGTTTTAAATGAATCGTATTATACATTTGATTTTGAAATGCGTATAAATATGACGGACATACTTCGCACGTGGGTGGCCCACAGTTGTAGGTGAGAAGTTTTGAAGGTAGTAGAAGGGAAATTGAATGTATGTCTGTACGCAACGATTTACTATTGCTGACGAAAAACGTTAGAGTTTGAGCAGAGTTCGGTTGTAGTGTTGCTTTGTCATATATGGCGTACTTACATGTCCATTAAATATCTATATTCACTAATAAAATTTGTTTAACATTATCGTTGAGAAGCCAAAAAGTTGTGCCTGAATAAATGCAAGTCGCATATAAATTTGTATGAAACGGTGGTGGTTATAGAGATGATGCTGTAGACACTCACACTCCAAACAAACTCCCGGTAAACTACGATTCATATAAAGAAATGTATAGGTTTTTTTTTTTTTATATTGGTTCACGGATCCAAGAAAATAAATTATCGAAACGGTTATCGGTTTCGTATCGGCAACATACATCAGAATATCGGAAAATCGGCCCGGTTCTGTTAATTATGAAACGTACTATGCCGATTTTATGCGCACAATAATAACGACAGTAATACGACAATTATTACATATTTTATACCCAATTACGCCCCGTTCAATTCGTGCGCCGCCTGTTCAAGCGAATTCACATTAGATTAAACGCAGCGTATTATAATACTTCAATTGGCGGCGGTGTGGACGGGGTGACGGACGAGGAAGCGAAGAGGCGAAATATCACTTCCGCAACTGAACCGAACGATTCGCGATCTGCGGATTCGCAATAACCGCCGGCAATTTGATCATTTTCGCGTGCGGAATCGGGTTTAAAAATATGCTGCTGCTGCTGCTGCTGCTGCTCAGACCCGCGTGGCATTGTAAATCTGTTTCGAAATTTATTTATACGACAAGTCTCGTCTCCGATCCCCGAAAAGAAAACCGTATATGCGTACCCCGCGGAAAAGAAAACCGTATATGCGTACCCCGCGAACGTCCATAAACAAATTCTCGACGTTTTGCAGTTCGGCGCGCTTTTAACAGCGCGCCGAAACTCGTCCGCCGTCTTGCTGCGTTCAGTTTATATGCGCACGGGTACTCGCGTTATACTTTTCCGGTCGGTAAATTTGATAGAATTACCAAAGTTTTTAACGTGCGATACGACGGTAGCCGTGCACCGCATAAATTTCACTTTATGGACACCGGAGAGCTGCTGTATCTTGTTTAATCAGCGGAAATAACGGCACGGTAACAGCCGACAGGAACACGCGGTAATATTCCGAAACGTCAAAACTGCATGTTATATTAAACTCATGAAAACTGAGACGAATATCGCTGTAGTGCGCCGTTGTATTAAGACGCCGACACCGGTTATGCCGCAGGACGAAAATTGTTTTTAATTTTCATCGAATATAGTTTTACAATACGACTTTATTATTTATACTGTGCGTTTTTATTTTTTTCATATACACAAAAACATTTGTACTTCTAAAATAAAAGCCGATACTGCCCGCTGCTGTAGATGAAAAGTTCCAGGGAAATTTAGTTTATAATAAAATACCGTGTGCACTGTGCAACGACAAATCATTGCATTCGATAAAACAATTCCGAGCGGAGTAGTTAACTAATCGCGTTTTCCCTTATTGCCAAAGTATAGTCCAGATATCAACAAAAAGAGAGTCCTAGGGGTAAAATGCTGAACATTTCGATTAATGTTTCGAAAAAAGTACTACTGGACAGAGAAATTATACACAGCTTGAAGCACGCACCCAGGTACTGCGTGGAAAAATTGAAGAAAAAACGCAAAGTATGCGACAGTGCATGCTGGACGCTGCTCGCAGTCGGCTGCGAACTACCGGCGCCTCAAACGGTAGTCCGGTCGCACTGCGCGATCAACCGCGATGACGACAACTCCGAGGATCAAAAAAAAACACGTTCGGCCTTTTTTGTTTCCCCGCTCGAAAAACAACGGCGAAACGCGTGTTGAGCACCACAGCTATCTCGAAAGTTTTTAATATTTCGCCGCCGCACGTAGTAAACGCGTTCGCGTTTATACGCGCCGCGGTTCTACTCTCAACGTGTCGTCAGAAATATTGTCGGGCATGTCGCACGGGTCAGGGGCGGTTGGGCGGATCGACGGAGACGCGTGCCGTGCGCCGCTCGTCTGCACCGGAAACGTTCAAACGACAATACGCGGCTAAAAATATTGAATTTTTTTTTCTTTATCCCGAACACCTGCGACCCGAGACGACGGCGCGTGATATATTTTTATTTTTTTTTTTTTTTCGTACGGCTGTATAGACGGACTACGCACGACAGGCCCGATATTGTCCGACGGTACATGGCGCGCGCCGATCGGAAGAAAAAGAAAAAAAAAACCCGACAAAACGGTTGCGGACAAAACCAACGACGTTTGCCCGAGTGCGGGCGAGCCCGCACGCGACAATACGCGTTTTTTTCGCTTTTTCGCGCGTTCCACGGGCAACGCTGATTCTGTCGCGTCGGCGGCTTCGCGCGTATCCACTCGGAGAGAATATCGCGCGCGCCGTGAAAACTACAGTAGTGCCGTCGAACATAATGTTTTTTTTTTTTTCTCGTGTGACGTATAAATATTTTATTTCCCCCCTCCCCTCGTTCCGTATCGTCGTCGTCATCGCGGCGTTGTTGACAGAACGCTAAACGCGTCGACCGATCGCGTTATTATCGTATCGCAATGGCATTATAACGTGCCCGCACCGACATGACGCGCGCATTACCGATCGGCGAACGCGTACGCGGGGTTTTCATTGTTATTATTATTATTTATTTTTTTTGTTCAAAAAGGCCGTCCTCATATTAGCCGCGATCCCGCGCGAAAGCCGATCGGGAAGAAATACGAGCGCGGCGGTAATTTCGTCCGTGAACACCCCCCCTCCCCCCCGCCTCCCCGCACCCTCTCCTATCACCGCCCCGGCGTACGGTCGCCGCCGTAGATATTTTCACAATTTTCGAGACGGTGAACACGACAATTGCCGGGCGGTGCACAAAACGACGATAAATCATATTATCGACCTGTTCAATTGGTCGCGCGTCGTTGTCGCCGCCGAGAGACGTACAATTTATCACGCGATAATATTCGTATTCGCCGCAACAAGGCAAATGTTTCTCGTTGTTTTTTTTTCTCTATACACCGTGACGACACGCGACGGCTACGGCCGCTGCCTATGCGACGGCGGACCGCGTGTTTATCCGAATCGCGCACGTCATAACATATTGTTCCCGCGTCGTATTGCCGAACGGTTTTTTTTTTTTTTTTTTTTTTGACAGCATCGTACAGCCCGATAAAGAACGGACTGCGCGACACGTCGTGTCGTTTTTCTCGACTTTTCGAGAGAGCTAGAAAAATCGCTTGAAAACACCGCCCGTCTCAGCAAGTCCGAATTTAGCGGTACCACGCACACATGAACAAACACCGATAGAAGTCGACAGTTCACAAAACATTTTAGACACTGCAGCACAGCTGTTACAGACTCACAGAGTCTATCCGGTTCGTTTTTGGCGATTACGATTTAAGCAATACGTCCGCCGAACGATTCCCCGCGTCATTTCGCATAGGAAAGTGCTGCCGACTCGGTTCGGCTAAACAGTTAGATTAATCCAGCGCAGGCGTTGCGCCCTAACGACGACAGTATTCATACAGTGCGCACGCGTTTGTCGTTTATCGTCTATAAAACGGGTCGGTTTACGCGCAGTCGAGCGCAATTATTCGAATTCAAAAATTACCGATTGTTATCATACGTAATATAAAACACAATACGCGGCACGGAACACGCTCGAAATGTTTAAGCGCGATAAACGTTCGATTCGCTACCGAACGCGCGTGCACCGATTCTTCGTCGAGAGCACTTTTAGTCGTTTTTTTTTTGTTTTTTATTCCATCCGTCTCTATCCGCATAGAGAGAGAGAGAGAGAGAGACCGGCCGACGGTCGTTCAAGTTCCCAGAGTCGTCCGTTCACTATGGGCGCCAATCAACTGTTGTGTGCTATCGCGTGTCGCGTATAGTACGCGACGAGACGGGGTAGTCGGCCCGATGTTCGTTCGAAACTCCTGGTGCTGTTTCGACGGCACTCGACTACGACGGTCGACCGTATCGCAATCCCACGTTCGCGACGTCTCGCGGCGGTCGACGCGGGAGCCCCCTCCCCCAGCAAAATAATGATTGATAAAACTCGACGTTCGCGACGGTCGACTCCGGTCTACCGTATCGCAATCCCACGTTGTTTTTCGAATATTTTATCGGCCGCCAACGTACGACTGCGCCGACAATATTGCACGGTCGCTCTGCGGAAACTGTCCGACGGCAATTTACGGCCGGCCGACACGAACAATAGCCGGTGCGCGGGTAGGCACGTATCACGCCTATGAGCGACAACGGTATCGTCTGTCCGGAAATCGAAATCGGCCGCGTTGCAAATACGGCGGACGTCCGACCGTAACCGTATTGCGTACGCAGTCGCGGACGACGTGCGCGCGCGGTCCGCCGGGATCGGTCCCGAGGACCAGGGATACCGGCCCATATGTGTAGGCGAAAAAAGCAACATTATCGTTCCCGGAAACGCCGACACGCGCGCGGGCCCGCGACGTTATTTTATTTTTAACGCGAACCGTTCGCGGCGTACCCGTTGTAATATTTATAGTAAACCGATACAGGGCAACGCGTGTATAGTTATTATTGGCACGCGCGTTTGTCACGTCTTATTATTCGTGATGTCATTGATGCGGGAGACGATCGCGCCGCGGCGGCGGCTGCGACTGAGTAATGCACGCCCCTCCATCTTGCGGTTAAGGCGCGCGTTTTTAACGGTCCGTGACAAAAGTTAACCGACACCGACACGAGTCTTGTGTGTGTGTGTCTGTGCGTCGTGTTTTTTTTGTTTTTTTTTTTCATACTCTTCGCGTTTAATAATTGACTACGGTCTTGGTCCGTAATAAGAAAACGTCGACGACAAGACGGATACGAGGAACGTAAAAAAAAAAGTCGGTCGCCCCCATCGTATCGCGTATACGTATATTATTTTCTTTTGTGCGAAACACATCGCCGGTTCCAGATTAATGACTAATTAAAAACAAAAAAAATATCGTTGTAATCTTCTGCCGCGGCTAGTGCACGCGCGTCAGTGTGTTAAAAAAAAAAAAGAAAAAAAGATGAAAGGACGATGCACAATATAATTAGAAATAGCGTCAAAATAACGTCGCACATCAAAAGGCCCGGGGGCCGACGACGCTTCTCGGTTGTACACACACACACACACACACACAGCCGGTGTTTGTTTTTCTAAAAATAATCCTCGTGACGGGTAATGCGCGAATTTGGACGGATTCGTGCTCGGAGATTTCATTAGAGATATTTTGTTAATCTGCTGGTGGGGTAAAAAAAAAAAAAAAACAATCCATTCCAACCCGTCTAAAACACATAGTGCTAACAAATGCCGAAAAAACTAAACAAAAAATCGCCGCTCGTCATAAATTAAACGTTAATCGTTTATTTGTTTATTAAGCGTAAAAAAAAAATCCCCTCGTATTTACATCGCTCGAGTAAAAAGATAAGAGCACGGGAGAAAAACACACTAGGGGAAAGTACACACTTGCGTTTAAAACAATTATACGATAATACGTACCCATTGGATTTTTGAAAGTTATTTACCGCAGCTATTGTTTTACTAAATTGTTAACGATATCGATTAGTATTGTTAAACTGCAACTGTTCTTTCATTCTTTGTGTGTTATGTCTAAAACTTTTTAATTTCCGAATGTAGCGACTAGCGAAAAAGTCATTAGATTTAATAATATGTGTTTCCCCACACCCACGATAATCACTTTGGTAGGAAAATATGGTCTTGAAACATTGTCTGTTTTATTTTCGTTGATTTCTGATCGTTACCTTGGCAAGGGTAAAAACATAAACAGTTTACTATAATTAGAAACACAGGTAAGGAGAGGAGAGGATTGGTGTATTCAAACACCCCCCCCCATGTTGTAAAATAATTTACTGCTCATATTTTTTTTTTAAATAACTGATTCATTACTAATTGAAATTTTTTTATGTAAACCTCCCCCCACCATAACTAATATACACCTACGCCACGGATTATAACCTTATCAGATCACCCAGTTCCGGTCAGAATCATTTTTTGATAGCAATGAATTATGATTGCTTTCAATATCCAAACTCATTGACCCTAAATAATATCCTATAGGTAACTTTCAAATTCCCACCAGGCTATATGTATATGTATATTATGTTGTTTAGACCAATGAAGCAAATGAGCTGTGACTGCGCATTATAAATAATATTTAGGAACAGGAACACGAGCACCGCAGTAACGGGTCAATGTAGTTTTGCGATCGAAACACGTATGTGTGTATTGTTTTCGAGTCACCCGTATTTTTGTGCGTTCCGTATTTTATTGTAATAAGGAAGTTTTGATAGCTAGTGCGAAATATCGTTTATATCGAGTAGCCTCAATTCGTAGCCTTATTCCGAGTCTGATCTGTAAACGATTAGTTTATGGTCGTTGAATACAAGGTCTAAAAGAGTGAAACAGTCCTACCTACATTTTTGTAGGAACAATTTTTTAACCGTTTAATTTATGATCCTTTGAGTTCTGAAATTAGGTAGAGGCGTACCATTGAAAGATGGGTACACGATATTGTTTGTGCGGTCAGCTAATTTTACAATAATAATAATTGACGATTAATACTACATTATTTACAAAGTTATTGTGTGTATGGATTATATGGATTGTATGTATATTTTTTTTTGTTTTGACCTCAAAGTGTGACTTATAATAAACCTTCCATTAAAATTCTTAGCATTTCTGTTTGGTGCAATAATTTTATCCACAGGGTATATACCAAATAAAAATCACGCAAAAAAAACTCACAAAATTAAAATGTCTATTAATAGTTCAAAAATTACTCAAAAATTTTACTACGCCTAGAAAAAGTAACTCTAAGTTTTCTGTCAAAATTTTATGTCTCTACGAATATTTTTAACCGAATCACAACAACAAAAATAAAATTGAAAGTAATAATACCATTACTTATGTAAACTTTTTCTTTCTTTCCATGTTTTTTTTTCGGGTTTGCTCAATTATTTAAAATACTACAGGTAAAATAAAAAAAAAACTTTCCAACTAGATTAAAAATACGAGTACGTACATCAAATAAGGTTACTTGTTGTTTTTCTATTGAATCAATATTTCTGGTTGAAAACATAAGCCATACAAAAATTAAATAAACGCATTATAACGCCGTAAATTTATCAGTTTTAATTTTTTGTCTTTTCCAGGTTTCCAATTACTATAAGAGCTACTTGGAAAACTCTAAAATAACTTCCTTCGTGAGCATCTAAATCTGAAATTCAATAAAAAAAAGATCTCCTGTCGTTTTTTTGTCGGAGAAATATTTCTGCTTTAAATCGTAGTTTGCAAAAATTAAAAATAATAAAATCGTTTATGCCGTGGCGTGGCCTGCCGTAAATTTATTATTTACCGTTTAACCTAAAATTTTCTTTCCGATTTTTCCCAATCATTTTGGTTACCCTTTGGAAAATCAAAAAATGAGCTCGTCAGTACACAAACTAGATAAAATTTCTTTTCATAAAAGGTGCTGATTTATGTTTAAATTATTTACTGTTAAATATATAATATTCCTACTCATTGAACATCCAACCATCAAGTATTGATGGTGTTTTTGAATTATGAATTGTTAAAAAAGTTATGTTATTTAGTATCTTTTATATCGAACTGTATATTTTAGACAAAAACCCTACGAAATTTCCACCAAAATATTGTTAGCTGTACATTTTATATAGGTACTTTTACCCTAAAATCATAATTAAACTAGTTTTGCTTATTTTGTGTAAGCATCGTTTTTGCATGTTACCCGTTGGTTGGACTGAGCCAGTAGATGCGAGTATGTGACGTCTTCTTAAATGTATACATTTTTTTCTAGAAAACAATTAAAGAGTACAGTAATGAATAACCACAAGATAATATGTTTAAAAATGTGTAAAGAAGTCACTACTACTTAAATTGAAAAACAGTATAAACTTATTAAGTATACAGTCACAGATTAAATAAAGTCGAATTATAAACTGTAACAGATTTAAAAAAAATACATAAATATGGGTTCAATGCTTATCATTAACTAACCAGTAATTTAAAGCTACTCGAGATTCGGATAATTTTTGGTATTCCAATAATTTGCATTCGTACTCGTGTACACTCAATACACAATGTGTGTTAATTATTATTTGATACGATAATTATCGTAAAAGGTGTCGTATAATAACTACCACGACTGCATTAAGGTAGGTTCTAGTAATCGGTAAATTCAGAAATACACTATCTGGTTTTATACGATCTGTGGCACTATTGTTTTATTGTTTTATATTAGTTACTCAAAATAAATACCTGCAATAGCTAAGGAGTTTTATTGTACTATTATAACAACTTCAGTAATAAACATTTGAATTTTAAATAATTTTAATATTTGTTTGGTTTTGTTCCGCAAGTCTACGGCTTTATTAAGACCACTACAATGTACAATGCAAAACGTTTAAACGCATTAGCAAAACCGAAACAATTGCCCGATCTAAGATACATGCAATATACACAGTCTGTATCGAAATCGGCGGTGCAGTATACTCTACCCAAAACAAGTCGTATTTGGGATTTGTCTAAACCAAAAAACAGACAGCTCAACCCAAGACAGCATAAAGTTCTTAAAACAATATTTAATGAAGACCGTAACCCGAACAAATATGAGGGTATAAGGTACAGAATTATAGAGTTAGCTCAACCAAAACTAGAAAATAGACACGTGCACAACACGTGTGTAGAAATACCACCTGAAAAATCTTACCGAAGACCATTTGAGAAGCAAACAGCTTGGCTCAAAAAAAATTCTGCTCCTAGAAAGATGTACCGACCGCCGATAACAAAAAAAAATTATACGAAACTATCTGAAGCTGAAATCGAACGATTTTTTGAACGCTTGGCAATGGTACCGGAATCAAAACGAAAAAAAACAATAACAAAAGAACATAAACCCAAGATTAATACATTACCGGATTCAATGCTAACTTCGGTAAATCATTTATCTGTACCGCGGAAATTGGCATCTGAAATGAGGTTGAATTTTGAATTTGACCCATACATTATTCCACCGGAGGTACTAAATCATAAAGCATCAAAACGGACACAAGAATTAGCGGAACCAAAAGTATATGAAACGTCAAATCTGAAGGATGCCGTAAGGGAAAATCCTTTTGAAATTTCAAGGAGTGCGTTGAAATACAAGGCTACCCCACTTATCAAAAAGTTGGCAATGCCAAAGCAATATGATTAAATTTAATGTCATTTATAATAATACCATTTGTATACGAATGCTTGAAAAATTCTTCTAAAATCTCTCAGTAATGTTTCTTGAAAATTAACACATTATTAATGTTAACATTTATAAATTATAGGTACCTAACCAATCGAATAGACCGATTCCATGTGTACTATACTGTAATCAGTATTGTTATTTGTTTACAAATACTGTTTTCATTTTGAAAGACTGATTTAGAATAATGTTTCAACCAACTAAATATTAGTCTGTGCTATAGAAACGCGTAACTAATTAATCCCAAATTTTGGGCTTCGGTACTATTCGTCGATACGACAAGCACAGGTGAAGCTATCCAAATTTTTTAGGGGACTAAACGCCCTTTCAGAAAAAATGAAATTGAAACAAAATTGTTAAAACACACAGTACTTACTTCAGTAACACCATTAAATTAGTTACACATTTTTTTTTTTGCTATAAAATAACTATTTAATATAATTTAGAAATACAAGTAATCAAAAACATCAACCAACATAATATTTACAACATTGTTTTTTTTTTTTCACTTTTAGAAAATGTATTTAAAATATTATGTACAACACGTGCTATATGTTACAATCACGGTTAAGAACGTGATTATATTGATCACTGTTGATACTGTGATCAATCTATCGCAAAACACTCATTATTTCAGAAAATATTAACTTTTATCCACAGAGTACCTACCGAATAAAAATTACGTACAAACTTGTAAAATTAAAATATAATAATTATTAATTACAAATTATACTACGCCAAGGAAAGGCAAATATAAGATTTCTGCCCAAATTCCAAGTCTCTACGAATATTTATAAATGATTTGCAACAAAAAACAAAAATGAAAATAATAAAAATCAATATAAAAAAAAAAAAAAAATGTTTTTGGAAAAATAACGCATCTTCGCCGAACCGCTAACGACAGAATACACACACAACAGACGAGAAAATGAGAATTCTACCAAGGCAGATAAGAAGTGCTGCGAGTAATTCTACCGAACATCGAGAAATTAAAAACGCGCAAGGTTCATCACAATAGACACAAATAGAGACACGTAAATTGCTTCTATGTCAAAATGGAAGGTTGGAATTCTAAAACCAATGACCAGAACGTCGAAAAATAATCATAAATAAAAAAAAATGTATTTATCAATCGTGACCTTTAGGTATGCAGTTAAAAATTGTTTCGAACAACTATATTGTTATTGTTATTACTTTCGGTAACTAGTAATTTGGTCGCGTGTATTCCATTAAATGTTTGTCATATTCGTACTTTCAAGTGCAAACCACAATAGAATAATAGGAGGGAAAAAATGGTAATTTTATTATAATTTGGTTCGAATGAAATCGGTACAGCAATATTGTATACAATTATAATATGGTATGTGTGTACATTCGAAGAAAATCGTTGATTTTTTTTTTTTTTTTTACTATACTCTGTCTTCACTTAACACCTTATGGGAACGAGGACATTATAACACATTCGTACGGTCCGAATAAATCAGCATTTTCGACAAAGTCGTTTTACAAACGATTTATATGAAATAAAATACGCGTGCGTTATTAAATCAACGGCAATACGTTTTCACTTTATCAAAATCCAAGTCGATGATAATTTATATCGACCGTCGCCGCCGCCTTCTACGTTGTATGATTAATTTCCACTGTAGTTATGATACGCCGTTACTATAATAATATTAACACATCACAGTAGTTAATTACTTATTAAAAATTTCTCCCGTATACAATAAGAAACTAAATTGCACTACAGTAGATTTGACCAGCATAAAAGGATTTCGCACCGTTTCGCGTTCCTTTGTTGTAAAAAGGAGGTCGCTCTAAGGAACGGCAGTTCCTGGAATTCGTTCCTTTTGTAAATTGTTCCTCCCAAACACTATCGACATCTTTTTGTAGCTAATTTTTGAAACTTAAATGGCCTTCGTTCTATTAGCTCATCGGATTAAACTAGGTAATTAAAGTTTTGAAATTATAAATGTCTAATTAATTTTAAATATGAATTTCAGACTTTCAGTACGTTATTATCGTTAACAAATGAAACCAGGAGGATGGATATTTTATAAATTTATTGCGTATTATTAGTGTGAAGAATATGGCGTTTTTAAAGTTTCAGATTTCAACTTTCGCCTCAACGTTTTTTTCGGAAGTAGTATATAGTTGCTGTAGAAATACGTATCATAAAAATCAAGTCTTCGGTTATTTAATGTCTAAAAAAAAAAAAAATATTTATTTTCTATACATGCGGGGGAGGGGAGAAATTCGACTCTAATGACGGAGTTCTGATGCTCATAACCTCTTTCCCACGGGAATCGTTTTCTAATTATTAGAATGCTTAGTCGCTCCTATCAAACACCATAAAACACTGATAAGAGGGTATTCGTTGCTGTATAATATAATATTAATCGGTCCCCAGAGACGGTTCCCGAAACAATCAACTTTACGATTAGACACAATAATATAATAATATTTCACTGCTACAAAACCACGCACATAAATCACGCATATTATAATGTTGTACAGGTATTATACTATTATCTTCGAGTAGTACAAATTACAATTATTATTATTGAGTTAGGCGTGCTCACATTAACAGGGCCAGAAAGGTATTAGACCTGAAACCGAACTTTAGTTTAATTAATCATTGATTAACTTTCGTCGGAAGTTTAAATTGACGTTTTTTGAGAACATAATATATTGCACAGTGCAAATGGTATTATATTGAAACGTATTATTGTTTATTACCGTACAACCGTAGTACCTACAGTTATTTGTTCTTTTCGGTAGTTTTATACTTTCGCAGCCGTAATTTCGGCGTCGTAACTCTTGAGAGTATAAAACAGTAATGAAACAAAGGCTAATACAGCTGATGTGTGTGCCACTATTTTAAAAGGAAAGGCGGAGTGGCTATCTAGAATATAGAGCAATAATCTATTGTACACTGTATAAAAAATGTAAACCATTGACAACGAAAAAAGATTCTGAGGAGCAGAATATTAATCATATTATTCCCCTTGTTGCCAAGGTGATCCGGAAATGAATAATAATCGTACAACAAATGTCACTTTTAGGTTTTCTTAACAAAGATTTAGAACACATAAAATCCTCGTTGTGTCCGTTAATCCGTTACTTACCGGTAAGTACAAACCCACAAAAAAAAAAAAATCAAATAACCACTTCATTCAAAGCATCAACTAGATCGAAAATTTTACAAGAAAGTCAACGTGGAGTTTTCGATCGGATCAAGATTTCTGAGATGAAAATCGCTTACAAACACGAAGCATGAAAAACATAATACATAAAACAGTATGCATTCGCTTCTCTGAAAATCTAAAAATATTACAAACTTTGTGGAATACGTCATGGTCCAACGGAAGTATGTCAACAGTAAAATTCATCAAGGGCGATTCAATGTTTAGCTAAGCTTTTATGAATAAACTGCGACTATTTGGCCCGTAATAGATACCTATTATACCGCAGTTATCGTTTTCGTCTGTGTTTAATTTTTGTTAAAAAAAAAAATAATAACACGGTACGAGTATAATAATATGTATACGCGAACCCTATAAACAATGATATTATGGAAAACGGCGCCGAAAACGTTTTTTTTTTTTTTTTTTTAGGATGCCGTCCAAATCGAAACCCCCGGGGCGCGTTCACGAAAACCTTTATAATATTGTACGCGAGTGCAGTTGCAGTCGTGTAACGGACGTTTGATTTTAATGTAAAAATCCGTTTTAAATAACTACGAACAAGCACCGCTTATTCTCACAAACGCGCATCATAATAATATTTACATTAATCCGTGTTCGGGTGTTGTGGCGATGTCATCGCGCGCGGCGCAACCTGTACGATTCGGCGCGCTCCGGGCGGAAATAATACGGCCGTATTGCCGGCATAACAGTTTTATACGCGGGCCCCGGGTCCTTTTTAATGATAATTCGAGATTCGAGTTTGGAAATATTATTGCCGTAAGAAAACGGAGCCCGCCAAAAGTCTCGTCTCGCCGCCCGCAAACCGGACGGCGTACACGAGTCTTAATAATTATATTGTATACAATATATTCTCCTCTCTCTCTCTCTCTCTCTCTCTCTTTCACCCCCGACAGGAGTGGGCGTCGTAGACGTGAAACGCGCATATATTATTATGTAACAAAGTTCGCGAAAAAAAAAAAAAAAATAATAATAATAATAAAAACACTCGGACATTACCGTACGCGCATTTCGCCGGCAATATTATAACCGTTCATTTTAGCCGGTAGGTGTTAATTTAACGCCTCCGTTCATTTGCGCGTTCACGTGGATGATATCGTCGCGGTGACGACGCCCGCCGCTCTTTCATATGGACATCATTGCCGTGTCAGCAGTCGCGCCGACACAGACAAACGACGGAATACAATAAAACCGCTCCGCTGCAACGGTGTATTACAGGCGTGCAGTGGCGATCCGCACGACGCGTATAAGTATCGATAAAAACATAAAAAAAAAAATTACTCAAAGGCGATTATGATTATAATACGTATGCATTTTAGATTCCGAGTGGAGCGAGAAACGCATTGGTTTCACGGCGATGTCTGTTTTTCCCCTTTATTTTCCCCAAATTTTTCTACCAGCAACTTTGACCCACCGATTAACAGTATGGTAGCACTTATTCTAAAAGGAAATCTGACTGGGAATACCTCTTTTAGGCGAGTCTTTTTTTTTTTTTTTTTTGATTTTCCCAATAAATCGGGAAAACGGGAAAATAGTTACAACACTAAATAAATATTATTAAAAAAAATGTTTAATGCATGCATGTAATTATTTTACCATAATATGACATAATATAGACTGTTGAAAAAGCAACACTATCAACCGAATTCCGGTCAGAACTGTTGGGTTGAATTTTGAAGTGAAATGACCCCAATCCTTTTGATTTTCAAACGGCCACGAACGTTTTCAACATTAATATTTATAGAACTAGTTTTAAAAGTAATTTTGCCGTTCGCGAATCTAAATTCTGGTCTTCCGTATGACTCTGTGTACTACGCGATTTTAGAAGCTTGGTCCATGCGTATAGTAGCGTCGTGTAGGAAATATTAGTGGATAAAACCTCGAGATTATCAGCTACAACGGCGATGTTCAGACGAGGTCTATTATCGATATGATTTACTTATCGCTTTAAATAATTATAATATAAAACCCTTTAACGCAACACGTATTAGTCATCGCTCAAAATACGGTCCAAAGAATTATTTTATTATCAAGTATAATAGTAAATCATATCGATATGTCATACACGACAAACAAAAATTTTGATTTCTAATAATGGACTTTGACGAAACCATTACTATACCAGCTGAAGCCACGGTGTATAATTTAAAATTCACCCCCCCCCCCAAAAAAAAAAAAAAAAAACGGAGTACTCATAATATTTTCAAGCTAAGCTTTACGGCTAAACCTCAAAATTATACGAAGACCACACGTTAAAAGCGAGTAATCAAACGATTGTATATTCCTATACCTTTGATACTCCCGACGACGATAATATTATCGTAACATTCGGGAACGGAGGCATATAACATTATAATATTATTGGTTTATTCGTTAAACGCACGCCGTGCAGTTCCGTTTAACATTAAAATAAGACTATGGAAATTTGGTTTTGACGTTGGATTTTCGACAAACAGGGGGGAGGGAGGAGGAGGGGAAAAAACCACGTTTGAGTTTTAATCGTATCGCCGATGGCGGTACGCTGTGTCAGAATAACAACGATATTATTGTAACAACACTACGCGCCTACCCAAATTACACTCGTACAATATAATATTTTGTTTTGTGGGGAGATCAAAGCCAGAAGAATAAAGTATGTTACTATAAAGGGATCTGCGATCGCACGGTCGTCGGTTCGGCGGCTTTAAGATTCGTGTAAGTCGCGTGCACACGACACAAAGACGAAAACGCAGACGTCGGCAGTGTTTCCGTACCGCGTAAGTATACAAAATCGCGAGTACGCGTGAAAAAGACGTATAAAGCAGTGTATCGAAATTTCTAAATTTCAAAAAAAAAAAAAACGAAAAAGTCATATACATCGAAGTAAGCTTTCTGATAAAAAAAAGTGTTCACATTCAATAAAATGTATTAGGTAACTTCTTTGCGCGCATTTAACTGAATAATTTTTCAGTTATTTAACTTAATCCACTAGATTCAGAAAATTCAATTATAAATCGACAAACTTAGAGCGTATAAAAACTGAGATATAATAATGTGAATTGTGTTCCTGTTTTTGTTTGTTTGTGCAAATAACTAATTTTCCACAATTTGGCGACCTTTTTCAAGCGTATCCACGAAATATAATTAAATTTGTGGGGTATGAACGAGAGAGTGGTGAGGAGGGGCTATCGATTGACCATTCATCGTACGGTCACGTAATTAATTTCGACAACGTGACAGAACAATACCGCTGAAGTGCAGTGTAGTCAAATTTAATTGCCTTTAGTTTAGGTTGAGTACAGTCAGAAGAACAAAACGTCGAAAACTGTAACAACACATGGCCGAATGTTTATCGAAATGTTTACCGAAAATATTTGTCGTATACAGATACTTGTACGGTACGTGTTATCAACGGTTTGGCGCGATCAAACCGAAAAAATAGTTGTGCCCATCGACATGGTACCTGTTGATAGGATTCGTGTTTATAGCACAATTAGCAACGTATCATGAACAGATTGCCGTTAAAATTTTGGCTATAGGCTAAATTCCTTTCACGCATCGAAAATACGCGTCTTTGATGTTTCTCGTCCGTGAACGACACCGGCCGCGCGTTAACAAAGCCTCTATATGGCCGCAACGCCGCCTCGCAGTGTTTTTAAATACGAATTTCCCGGGCAAAAAGAATATCTCTATTTAAAATATAGCTAAATCAAACATTTTTAAGTATCATTTGATTTCATATATGTATTTTTTTTTAGATCCGGCTTTTAAATTACCAATAACTTCTGTTGCCGAATCGCATAGACAATATTAC